>CM069236.1:9591286-10121286 GCA_035582765.1 Acer negundo | reverse complement strand
AGTTTATGGGATTTGTTGTTTGAGTTACAGACAGATAGGTGTTGGTATACGCAGTTGCCAGATGTTTCGCTGCTTTACTGACTTTGGATTCTAGAGTTTCAATGGCATCCTCTTTGATAAGTCCACTACACATTATATTATATAGCCTTTTTTTTTTTTTTGGGTTGCTCTAGATCTGATTTCACGTTATAATTGTAAGAAAATCTGAAAAGTGGGTCTCTGTTTCCGGTTCACAAGATAGGTTTTGTTGTTTGAAGTCTGACTCTTGTTTTTACTTTTCTTCATTATTGTTGTTGGTGTTTTGGTTATGGGTTCTTAATTTATTTTTTGGTGAGAGATTGAATTCAAGTCATTAGAAAGTCTATTTGGAGAGCAAGTGAGAAAAAAAAAAAATTGGGTCACATTGCATTAGCAGTTTGGGATCATAATTGGGGTTTATTAAGTTTGAAAAATGAGTAAAAATGGTATATTTGAAAATAAATAAAATAAATTAATAAATCATTTAATTTTATTTAATTAAATCAAAATTTAATAAAAAAGGTATAAATAGATCAATAGGGGGTGTGTCAATAGCACCACTCCAAAATATTATTTCCAAAATTTTTCCTCATTTAGCTCGTTTCATACGTATATTGCCTTTCTCTTTTCCACTCTCCACAAAATTTTCTCTTCTATAATCCATTTTCTTTCCTTAAAATTAGGGATTTAATACCAGCTTATATATATTTTTTATTTGTACCGGATTTTATATTTGAATATATACTATTTTATTGAGTGCGGTATTTTTAGATAAAATAAAAATAAAAAATTGAATTTAAAATTTACAGACTATACATGTTGGTCTAGTTCGTTTTTTATGGTAAAAAAATACTTATATATATATATATATATATATATAATTTTCTGCCATTTAAATTACAATGTTAAATATGATAGTTTTCACCACAAAAAGAGATTATCTTATAAATCACTACAAAAAAAAGGGCTATTGGGACGTTATTTTTTCGTCACAATAGCCCAAAATCGTCCCAATAGGTCTATTGGGACGAATAAAATTCGTCCTAAATTACGTCGTCTCATGTGGGTCGCAATAGGTTCTTTAGGACGAAAATTGAAATTCGTCCCAATAAACTACCTATAGAGACGATTTTTATTCGTCCCAATTGATAATGTATAGGGACGAAATTATTCGTCCCAATAAACAACTTGTAGGGACGAAATTTTTCATCCCTTTAAATAATTTTTCATCTATTTAGATGTCCTATAGGGATGAAATTTAAAATAAAATAATAATAAAAAAAAAATTGCCACGACCAGGCGCACCCACACCGCACGCACACACCCACCCCACCTGGGCACGCTCACGCTCACCTGCGCAATCCATACAAATACAATTTAATTGGTATCTTCATGGAGAATCAAAATCTGCACACACACACACATCCACTTTGCTTCTACTTCAAATGTGATAATAAAAACATAATTATTATATATAACCTCTACTTGTTATTAAATTTTTATTGATTATTTTTCAATCAAAATTTTATTTATAGATCGATTCTACTAATTTAAATTTTATTTTTATATAATAAACAAATTGATATTAAAAAATATTTATTATAACATTTAATAAAAATATTCTGTTAAAATAATATATTGTCAGATCAAAGAGTCAATCATTAGTTGTATTCAGAATTAGACATGACCCTGGTTCTGATTCTCGATTTAAAACCAGCGGTTCCGATTTTTGATTTGGAACTAGCGGTTTCGATTTTTGATTCGGAATTAACGGTTCCGGTTTTGGATTCGAAACCAGCGGTTTCGATTCCAATTCCGACGGTTCGGTTATTTTTTAAAAAAATAATAGAAAACCTCTCAAGACTAATATTTATTAATCCTTATGAAGAACTTATTGGGAAGAAACAAAATTAATCTCGATAGAGAACCATTTTGGACTACCAAAATGATCCATATTGCATAATTTTCTAATTTATATAGTAATTTAATTATTAATCTATCTTTAAGGAAAAACCTTTAAAAAAAAAATAAAGAATTTTTAACAAAATTAATTAATTACTATAATTTTAAATAAAAAGAAAACCTATTGGAACGAAATAAATAATTTGTCCCAATAGAAATAGAAAGTCTATTGGGATGAATTATGTATTTCGTCCCAATAGACATCTTATTGGGACGAAAAAAATTCGTTCCTAAATATCATCAAAATCAATTAATTATTATAATTTTAAATAAAAAGAAAACCTATTGAGATGAAATAAATCCGTCCCAATAGGCAGTCTATTGGGATGAATTATGTATTTTTCGTACCAATAGACTTCCTATTGGGACAAAAACAATTCGTCCCTAAAGGTCAACAAAATTAATTAAATATTATAATTTTAAATAAAAAGAAAACCTATTCGAACGAAATAAATTTCGTCCCAATAGGAGTCTATTGGGAAGAATTTTGTTTTTCGTCTCAATAGGACGTCCTATTGGGACGAAATACAAAATTCATCCCAATAGAGTACCGATTGGGACGAAATTTCGTCCCAATCGACCTCTTATTGGGATAAAAAAAAACGTTCTAATAGAGTTTCGTCCCAATAGGTCATTTTTCTTGTAGTGAATAGACTAGTTTTCCTTCCATATTATTGTTCTATGAAAAAAAAAATGCTAAAATTGTAATAAGAATATTTTTTGTTCAAAATTATTTCAAAATAACAATATGGATTGTAAAAAACCTAATTTTAAGGGAGAGAAAGAATGGTTTATAGAAGAGAAAATTTTGTGGATAGTGCGAAAGAGATAGGCAATATGCACATGAAATGAGAGAAATGAGGAAGAAAGTGGCTTATGGAAGAGAAAATTTTGTTGCGTATGAAATGAGAGAAATGACGAAACAATTTGGAAATAATATTTTGTAGCGTGGAATTTCAAAAATCAAGTCATTTAAAGTTAACGGAGAAGAAGTTGAACATTAGAAATATTAAATGTAAACTCTTTTTAAGACAATAAATAGTTGTTAATATGTCCCAATTTGATTGGTTAAATACAAATTGGGACAGCAATATTTGACAGACTATTTGAATCCTTAGGATATTGTCCGTTTTACTTAGAGATATTATTAAAAAGGTCCTTACATAAGATGATTGTGAGGAAAGAAGGGACTCATAGAATCAAAGTTAACCAGGATAATAAATCCTAAACAAACTCAATTTTTATTTTGCCGCAGTTTGTTTTTTTATTTATTAATTTTTTATTTTTTATTTTTTTATAAACCAGACTATTTTATTATCCTAATAAAATCTTATATATATCAAGGCCATAAGAACCCAGTTTCCAATAGTTCACAAATTTTTTTTTTTTTTTTTTTTTTTGCCACAGTTCATTCATTTTTTATCAAACTTTTTTATTTGGAATAATTACTTTAGTTGCTGCCCATGTAATTGGAGACTATCAAAATAGCCATTATATGAGAAATTGGTTTAAAATGTTCATTATAGGCAAACAATGTGATGGAAATGGCTATTCATAGTGAAAATTACCCTTGTAGCCATTCATATGGTCATGCGAATATACGATACTTTGATGGCCACTCATTTTAATTTTGTAAATAGAATAAATCAATAGAAAAAAATTTTAAAAAAAATTTCTAGCTACATTTCTTTTTTAAAAAAGAAAATTTTTTTAAAAACAAAGTTTATCTCTAACAGTCCATCATTGTGATGGCCGGTTGGATTAAACAAATTTTTTTATAATTTATTTTTAATAAAATCCGAGATAAATTTAAATAAAAAAGATTTTTACTTTGTTATTTCAAGTTCATTTTTTTATTGTTTAGTCTCCGATAGTACATGATTGTGATGGATGATCAGCGATAAAAAAGAAATTTTAGAAATTTTTTTTTTCCATAATATTTTTTAATTTATATTTACAACAACAAAATGGGTGATCAAGTAGAGGGTGACCAAATGGATGATCACTGGGGTAACTATACCGATAAATATATATATCAGTGCCTTGTATGTGGACCATTATATTCAATTGCACTTGTCGGTGCTTATCCATAATCTATGGTCCACATAGAATGTAATAATGTATTTTATATTAGTGCGCATTGAGAAGAAAAAGACTATATATATATATATATATATGTTCAAGTCAGTGCGCATTGATATAACTTCATCAGTGCATTAAATGTAGACCATTAGATTTACATACTTTGACTCAAAGTATATACACTTGCTAAAGCTTCTCTATAATCAGTGGTCTACATGCATTAGTACTGATGTAGTTACATTGGTGCGCACTGACCAGAACGGGACCATATATATATATATATTAGTTTACAGCCTGATGTGCGGGCACGGTAAAATTTAAGAGGAAATAGCACTAAACACCATTAATTGGTGAATGGAGTCCCAAAAAGGTCATTCACTATTTATATTGTTCCAAAATTACCATTTTAATAAAACATTGTTCAATGGCAACCATTCTGTCAAAATCTAACGGAATCCGTTATTTGTGACATGGCAAAAAAAAAAAATTCAAGTTTTTAGTGAGAGCCCGACTACTTTGATGAGAAGCAGAGTCTATACTGTGATGCGTACAAGCAAGATCACGAGAAACTCACGCTGTATTTCAGGTCAGTTGATGTTCTCATTCCATCTCTTACAAATTACAATTTAGTTGTCTGTTTCAACAATCTCAATTGATGTTCAAAATTTTTATTCCAATTTTGTGAAAACCAGGTACATCTTGTAGTATAGGGGTTGTTTCAAATTGTTGTCTGTGTTTTTCTTCCTCGTACTGCTTGTTAATGATTGCTCAACTGATGATTTTAATGTAATTTTGAACTAAATAATGCAATTTCCTTTTTATTTGAATCAAATCAAGACAAATTTTTGATTGGTTATAGACTTTTGTAATTTCATTATAAGGGCATCTCCGACCGAGCTGCATATCTCTATTTTGCAGCAAACTCTACTTTTTATTGTTTTTTTAATTGTTTGATTGGTTTTGATTGGTTGAAAGGGAATATTGAGTGAAATATTTTTTTTAGAGTTGGATTTGAAGTTTTGGGTTGGAGATGAAAGTGTGAAAGTTGCTTCATTTTAGAGCAAATTTACAAAAAATTGAAGTCGTGGATTGAAGATGGTCTAAGAAAATGTGGTTGCAGTTGCAGATTCTGGATTGGATTTGCATTCGACTTGGTTTCTAGTTTTAGTGGTGAGGTTTGATAAAGTGAAATTGGATAATAAAGCAGATCAAGTGAATAAATCAAAGGAGGGTGTTGTTGTTCATGTTGAGAAGATTTCAATGAAGACAATTCGAGTAATAACAAATTTGGTTCGGAAGGATCAGAAGATGTGCAAAGGGTAGTACTGAAGATTCGAACAAGGGATCGAAAGCTCCCCAAGAAGGAAAATTCAAGTGATGAGGTGAAATCTAAGGATGTGCATAAAGAGAGTGGCAATATAGAAGATTTGGACCCATCAAGGAAGGAGGGAACCCGGATTGAAGAATGTGATTCGTCTAATAAGTGCACAAGTACGAAAATTTCGTTGCTTGTTTGAGAGTTCCTGGGAATGGATAATCGCTTCCTTTAAATGGGATTTTTCTTTCACTGCAAGAAAATATAGGATTTGTTGACAGTTTTTTTTTAATTTTTTGACAGTTTTTAACTGTCAACAATTTTTTAATTTTTTTTTTTTAAATTTTCATTATTTTATATTTAATTAAATAATTATTTGGACCACAAGCAACCCTCCGCCGACCGGCCACCTCGTTAATCGCTTCCTTTAAATGGGATTTTTCTTTCACTGTAAGAAAATATAGGATTTGTTGACAATTTTTGGGGTTTTTTTTTTTTTAACAATTTTTTAATTTTTTTTTTAAATTTTCATTATTCAATATTTAATTAAATAATTATTTGGACCACAAGCCACCCTCCGCCGGTCCGCTGGTCCTACTTTGCCACCCTCCGCCGACCGGCCACCAGGCACCCTCCACCGCTACAGCTACCTCGTTAATCGCTTCCTTTAAATGGGATTTTTCTTTCACTGCAAGTGAATATAGGATTTGTTGACAGTTTTTGGGGTTTTTTTATTTTAACAATTTTTTTAAAAAATTTTTATAAAATTTTCATTATTTAATATTTAATTAAATAATTATTTGGACCACAAGCCACCCTCCACCCTCCACCGCTACAGCTACCTCGGTGTCGGACCACCGTCACCCCCGCTGCAGTCGTAGGACCATTTAAAATTTCATCTCGGTGTCGGACCACCATCACCCCCGCTGCAGTCACATGACCATTTAAAATTTCATTATTTAATATTTAATTAAATAATTATTTGGACCATAAGCCACCCTCTGGCTGTCCTACTCTGCCGACCGGCCACCCTCCACCGCTACAGCTACCTCATCGTGTCGGACCACCATCACCCCCGTTGCAGCCGCCGGACTACCATCGCTGCTACAGCAACCGCTACCGCCGCCCCACTTCTGATGATAATAATTGTCATTAGTAGGAATCGAACTTGAGACCTCAAGGTTATAAGTTTTTACCATTTGACTATAACCTTAAATGTGTTATCTATTGAACAATATTTATATAAAAACTATATAAGTTGTTTAGATATTTAACTTTATTAAATAAATTTAAATTTATTCAACTAAATCAAAATTTTAATTTATACGACCGACGACATATATTTAAAAATATTTAATGAAACTTTTTATAAAATTATATTTTTTAAAACATATATAGTCTAGTTATTTGTTAATACTTTATGGTCACGTTTGGTTATATTGTGGAACGGTAATCGGAATGTGAACGAGGATGAAAGGAAAAGGAAAACTAAGTTTTTTGTTTGATTGGAACTTTAGAATTAGTCTCTGAATCAGTATTATTTTGTTTGGTTAACAACGGAAATGAATGGAGTTACTGTATTTTGACTAAAATACCCCTAATTATAAAACATTTATAATAACATGATATATTATGGATAATAATAATAAAATATAAAAGTATATTATATATATAATTATATATTATTTAATATAATATATAATATAAATATATATGTAATATATATATATAAATATAATATATATAATATATAATATATGATGTATATGTAAATAGTCTTCGAGCCTTTTCTAAGCCTTCTCCGAGACTTTGTAAATTGGCTCAGAGAACAAATGAAAAGTCTCGGAGACTAAATGAAAAGGCTCGAAGACTATTTACAAAGGTTTGAGCCTTTTCAATTATTACTATAGATAATAAAAAATAAAAAAATAAAAGTATATTATATATAATTATATATTATTTAATATAATAATATATTATATATATAAAATATAAAATATAATACATATATATTATATAAATACATATAATTATATATATATTATATGTATTTATATAATTATATATATATATTGTGTAATATAGATATATAATATATATGATTTATTAATATATAATATATATATTATTTATAATACATATAATACATATAATATATTATAATATATATATAATGTAATTTAATTGAATATTATAATTAAATATTAAATAATGAAAATTAAAAAAAAATTAAACATTTCTTAACGGTTTTTAACTGTAAAATAAATAAATAAAAAATAAAAAAAAATTTATGACAGTTTTTTAAAACCGTCATCTATTGTGTTTTTTTAGTAGTGTTTTAAGCATTTTTTTTTTTTTTTTGACTATTTTAGGTGTTTTCCTTATTTTGTTGAATGTGACATTCAAGAACTTTAGGTAATAGAAGTTTTTGTTCGTAAAGGCAAGATAAGTCTTTAAAGAATGTTTAGATTGAGCGAGTTCTTCTTGATTAAGATTCCAAACAGTATAATATGAATTATTGAAATTTGGCTTTCTCAGATACAAGTCGATACAATTTCATAAAATTGGTTATAACTCTGAAACCGTACATTGAATGACTAGTTGTTAGGTAGATAGCTGTTTGATGTATTGATCACCTTATCAAATTCTGTTGACATTTGATACTCATAATTGTGCACAGTATTCTTATAAAACTGAAAAGTATAAAATGTAAATGAAATTTTTGATGCTATATACTTTTATGTTTCCATTTTTATGTTTGGTATTGCATTGAAAAATCTAGATCTTAATTTTGTTTTGATTTTCCAGACTCTCCAGATTTATCACTCTTAATTTTGTTGTAGAGCTTCTCTGCGTTAATGGCGAATTATGCCCTAAAATAATGACTTGAAAAGAAAAGTAAAAAAACGCTTTGAACATCTTTTTAAAATTGTGTCTTAAGATGGTGATTTGATGATTTTATAATATTGCCCATTCGTATTTTACTATTTTAACATTGATTTTAACGGGTTATGACATAAACAAACAGGTTATGACATAATCAAACAGATTTCAAACAATTAATGGGCAAAGTGACAACAATTGATACTTTCTTTCTATAAAGTGGCTAATTTGAACTATTTTGAAAAATTAATGACCATTTAGGAACCGTCTCATCAAATCAGTGGCTCTAGATATCACTGACCCAAAATTTAATTATTATACTTAAAATAGTTCAACCTTAATAAATAAAAACGAATATAATTATAACTTTCCACCATGTTCATAAGTAAATCTCTTCATGTTAATGTATTTATCACTTCTCCGATTTTCATAATCTCAAATGCAAAGACCATAAAGGAGATTTAAAAATTGAAACAATTAAAGCTGAATGACTTTCTCAACTAGGTCTTCTTCATCATATTGCACATTCCGACACTAACATAATTATTAAAAATCAATATAAAATGATCTTGATACAATAACTAACAAATTAAGTGTTTAAGATTGCGATAATATAGAATTGAGCAGGGGTGTACTCATGATTTTTTGTTAGGGTAATAAAACTATATATATTTAAAAAAAAAGAAATTTCATTGAAAAAATATTATTTTTTTATTCCATTGAGATGAAGAATGTAAACTTAAACCTCCATCATCGACATTAATATAGAAAACTTGATACATTCTTACTCGATAATTGATTATCTTTTTTTTTTTTTTTTTCAAAGCATAAAAACATAGTTTTTTTTTTTAACTTTGATATATGATTGTTTGTCATTGTAATTTAATTAAAGTGATATTTTATAAATTATAATATAACACTAGAAATAATAAATTGTAGTTGGTAAATAAATTTATATATAAAAAAAAAAAAAAACAATAACTACCAATACCCTAACTTATTAATTAAAAATAAATAAATTTTAACTATAAAAAATATATGAATTAAAGAACTAAATATAAACAGTAGATTAAAAGTAATAATATACTATTATAATATTTAACCTAAAATTCAACCAAACGATGTTGATTTTTGAGTTAAATTTTAGCATTTGTGTTTTTTATATTTGAAAATTTAGAGAAATTAAGATAATTATTAATTCGAAAGAGATTGTGAAATAATTGGGACTTGGGACTTGATTGAGAGAGAGAGAGTTAGTGAGTGTGTGTGTGTGTGTGGGGAGTTGGGACGTGAGTGGGATTCTAAGAGAGAAAGATTTGAGAGTCGTTGGAAGGTGTGAGGGAGAGAATAGATGGTGTACTTGAGATGAGCTCACCGTTTCAAAAGAAAAAGGAATAAATAGACATAAACCTACACATTAAATAATAATATATTATTAATAAATAAAAAAATTTATAAAGGAGCCAAGGGTTGACCCGGCTATAGCTTGGGTCCGCTCCCATTAAGATCTGTCCTTGGAATAGAGTAATACTATACATCGTACCATTTTCATCCTAACATTTTTGGTAGCTGATTTGTCATTTGATGAGTAGATAAGCATTAATAGTTGAGTGCATTATATAAGTCTCATATATTAACAATATCTATAGTGAAATTTTAGATTAAGTTTGGATGGAAATATATAGTCTTGTATTTGTATAAAAGTTTTGTAGGTGTTGTAGTGAAAAATCAATGTCTTTGTGTTTCAAATCTTCAATTAAATTCCTACATCCAAAAGAGAAACCAATTAAAATTTTAATTATTCAAGAAAATAATATATTAAACTTGATCGTGTAATAGTATTTCCTCAACGTTATAGTAGTCACAACTTGATCGTGTAATAATTTTTATACATGCTATACATAAAAAGCAAAAATGACTACACCATTCATAGCTAGAATTACCATATGTGCGGTATATATATAAGCGGTCCCGTTCCTATGAGTACATCCTTATATAACTTTATCAGGATATTGAATGTGAGTCACTCATTTATAAAAATGATTTGACAAGTGCATACGTACCAAGTCAAAGTATGTAAAACAAGTAAAAGTATGTAAAACGAGTGTCTCACATTCAATATCCTTATATAATTCTATCAGGACATCCTCATAGGAAAATTTCCATATATATAAGTTCTTAAATTTATGTCAATGAACCATAATCCACAACTAATTAATTCTGTTCAAATATATTACATGATTCATAAATTGATTCATTGCATTACCTCTAAAATTTATAATCTTAGAGCATCTTCAATGCAAATATGCATTTGGAGAAAATTGATTGCCACATAGGATAGATAGTTAAAAAGTTAGAAAAACTCTTTCCAATGCAATTATCTAACTTCAATATGGAGATGATGTGGTAAATTTTTTTTTAGAGAATATGGAGTTGAGTTTCTAATTCTAGAATCTCTCCTAGAAATGCTGACTAGGATTTCTAACTCTTTCTACCAATAATGTTAGATCTCTGTTGAACTCCTATACCTATATAAAAACTTCAACACCTGCCTGTTAACAACTCAAACAACTATGTAAGATACACTTACAAGAAACAAGCAAGAATAATAATAGCTGCAAACAGATCTTCAAACTTGTATTCTGCAAGAATCACTTGCTACAAGAAGACAAATACTAAATGCCTCACTATTGCGGTACCAACACAATACAACTCCACCAAAAATACTTCTCATAAATATAATAAAAAAAACCTGAACCTATTAGCTGATTTGTATCAACACACAATACCAAAGTTGAACAAGAAAGTCAGTAATAGAGACAAGCACAAAATAGATCAAAGAAAGGAGAAGAAAGAAGAACACCAAGAATTTATAGTGGTTCAGTCTATAAAGAACTACATCCACTTTGAGCGAACCAGAGAGGCTCACTTCACTATATGAATGTTGATTACAAGCCAAGAATTACCCAAGTAAACCCAGAAATCCTAAACTAAATCACTCGGTTACAAGACAACCATATTAACCCTAAAACCCTCACTTTCAGTGAGTAATTCAAGTTAGAAATACAATCTCTCAAGAGAAAGAATTACAACCAGTAGTACAGAGCTCTTTTGCAACACAAGGCTTTCACTCACATATGCAAAGATTTCACAAGAAATCACTAAGATCACTCAAGAACACAAAAGAGCATAAAGAGAGCAAAGAGAGAAATATTTTTGTGAAACCCTAGATGTATTTCAGAATGAATGATCTAAATCTCTCCTCTCTCTATCCTTTCATATTCATATTTATAGCCTTATCTCCACGTGTACTTGTAATCTGTTGAAGCCAATAGCAACCAGCCACGTGATCTTGCAATCCATGGCAGCCTTCAATTCTGATCTTTTGACAGCATCCAAAACGCAACCGTTTGGATTAGATATTTTATTAACTTTAGCTTTTGATAAGGCTCCCAATTTTGGCTTCATTATAGGCTTCAATTAGGCTAGAGCTTGGCTTGTACATGGGCTATAGATTGGGCCACATGATGATTATAAGATGGACTAACATATATCCACAAGATCTCATTTAATTATAAAATAAAAGGGGAAAGAGAGTGTAATAATTGTTTTATTATGATTGGTCATAAAATGGATGTATGTTTGATTTTAGATAATTGCATTGGAGATGTGAATATGCATTTATCTAATTATTTTTCAAAAGTAGACCCATAATGAATAGAAATGATGATGTGACACTATTTAGAAACTAAAAAAATACATATTTGCATTGGAGATACTATTATAAGGTAGGTTTGGAAAGCAAAACACAATATCTAAATTATTTTATAATCTTTTCACATAAACCGATTTTATAAAGAGTAATGCTAGACGTCCTAATCTGTTTATGATAGGAATGTTGGAAAATTCCATAATGTGGGGCCACACATGTAAATATTAAATGTGTTCTGTTATCTTTGGTTAAGTCTAAATTAAAGTGATCTAATTAAGATTTAAAGTATTAAGGCTTAAAGGTATAATTGTCATGGAATTAATGTGTAGATACTAGAGTGCTATATCTAATTTGATGAAGGGCTATATCTAATTTGATGAAGGGCCAAATTAGAAATAGCAAAACCTATAATAATCTAATTATTATAAATTAGGGTTATGGTCTTCAAATTACACGATACTTTTTGGTTTGTGTGTATCCCCATCAACAAAGCAACAAAGAACACTTAGGAGTCATTTGTTTTTTCCACTTAAAACTTAATAGGTCTGAATCATAATTATTAAGTTGTTTTATTTGTTTTTTCAAGTGGCCAAACAACTTAAAATTACTAAAGAACAACTTAAAATAAAAAGTAAAAAATCCTGACTTTTCACTTAATTGTAAATCACTGAATTGCATTAAATGCAATCCAAAATCTTTTCTTCCGATACTATCCTCCATATATAACATATCTTCAATTTCATCATTATTATATATTGTATAGAAATCTTTATTTTAATATATTGCTTATTTTAAATAGCTTTAAAAATAAAAAAGAACCATAATAACTTTTCATATTGATGTTTAATATCAATATTTTACTATGATATTAAGGTGATGCATATATATATATATATATAAAGTGTTTTGTGTGAGTTTTCTTGATGCCCATTTTATTTTTTGAAAAAAAAACATTTTCTTTTCTTAGTAAAAATAAAGTTTGTTTGTAATCAAAGAAGAAGATCATGATCATATGTGTTCATATATAATTATTATTTTTGGATTGTTTTTATTCTATATTATATGTATACTTGTTTAACATAGGTATAAATGTAAAATTATTTCTTTTCAGACAATTTTATTTTTAAAAAACAAACATGTTGACAGTACATTTAGATGTGAGAAGAAAAAAAACAAACATATTATTCAAATTCGAATTTCAGTAATTATTCAGTCTTCAATAAAATTCAAGACTATTCAGTTTTTAGACAAAAAAATAAACGACCCCTTAGGGTTCACAAAGATCGTGATAATTTGGAAGACCTCAACCCGTCCACCAACCTCCGGCAATGGATTCAGATACGTTTTTGCTTTCTATTATCACCATTTTCTCTTGAATTGACATGGGTTAGTAACATGTATTTAGGGTTAGTAACATGATTAAATCATGATATAGAAACATGTTTAGGTTAAACTATGGATGTATTATGTGCCTGTGTATGTTAGATTAATTGTTAATCAAATTCCTTACAAGTGGTATCAGAGCATGATGTACCCCAAAAGATTGTTTTCATTTTCATTTTCATTTTTATTTTCGAAAAATAGCAGCCGAAAACAGCTTGCAGGATGTGCCCTAAATCTCATTCATCAATCTCAATTTTGATGCCATTGATTTTTCAGTATTTATCCTTTAAATAGTCTTTTGGAGATTAATTTGAAGAGCCAAAAGATAGAAAAAGTTTATTCATCAATCTACTTTACTATTGTCTTTCTTTATCTTATATGTGAGTAATTTGCAATCAAGATCAATTGCAAATCAAGATCTTTTGCCGTTTGTTGAATCAGTGTGGATCGATCGTCGATCTTCATCAGTATCTGGTCGTCTGGTTGCCCGTCTCCGTTTGTTGCCTTCTGGTGACGTTCTGGTGGCTATGGCGGCAGCAGTGGTGAAGAAACCAAGTTCACAGACCTTGGTTTTGGTTTGGGCCACCTTTGAAAAATTTAAAATTCTTGAGGGACTATTTTGTAATTATTCTGGGCCATTGTGTGATTTTAATAAAGTTTTAGGCCAATGTCTAATTACCAAAACTTAATGGGCCAGCTTGTAATTTTTGAAAATTTTGGAGCCAAATTATAATTACTAAAAATTTTTGGGCACAGTTTGCCATTTTCAAAAGTTTTGGGGCCAATTTCAAGTTATTGAAAATTAATGAGCCAGTTTTTAATTATTGAAACTTTAGGGGCCTTTCTGTAATTTTATAAAATCAAGGTCAGTTTTATAATTTTATTTTAAATAATAATAATAATAATAATAATAATAATAATAATAATAATAATAAAATCTAAGAATCAACTGAAATTCAAATATTTTTTTGGATACATCTTTTATAGTTAAATGAAGTAGTCCATCATTTTAAATGGGTTAATTAAAACAAGATGTCGCCAAAGTGACCTTGTATAGATTGTTCATGAGGGTTGTGTGTATGAAAATTCATGCGGGTATTAGTCGGTCCAAAGGAAGATTAATACTTGACCGAATTGCACACACACATGTGTTGGTAAACATGTGACAATTATAAGGTTTTACACGTGGATAATAAGTCGATCCAAAGATAGATTTATTATTTGACATGAATTATTTTCAATGGTTGATCACTACAACAAGGGTACCACTTACAGTTAATATTGTGTGTATAAATTCATGCAGGTATTAGCTGGCCTAAAGGAAGGTTAATACTTGGCCGAATTGCACACACACTCGTGGTAGTAAAAATGTGACAATTATAAGGTTTTACATATGAATAATAAGTCGATCCAAAGATAGATTTATTATTTGACATGAAATATTGTCAATGTGTTGAGGACCTTGATTAGGATCCAACAACAAGCCCTAACTTGTACCCAAAGTTAGATAAATTTGAATCAAACCACTCACATAATTGAGTGATCGATTCTCTTGAATCAGATAACGAAATTTACCTAACCCTAGCCCAAGCTATTCTAAGCAATTAACTAAGAAAAGCTGAATTCAAAAGAAACAAGATGAACCATAACTGGGTCAATTTTATTGATTAAACATTCAAAAGATAACAGCCCTAAAAAATATAGTTCTATTTATATTAGAATTAATCTTCTATCCTGACTATGACAGAATTAGTCTAAAATAGGAAAATAGTCTAAATCATAAATAAAACAATATAACTAAAATAAAAATAAAAGAAATAGTCTAAAGTCCTTTTCCAAAACAGTATCAATTTTCTTATAATTCAGGAACCCAAATTGTGTCTCTCGTCACTAAACTGCTACCATCAATCTACGGTCTGGATCGCCGTTCCTGACCACCGTTCCATAATTCTTTTAGATTTTCTAACGGTCTCAACATTCCCCCGCTCTTCAAGAATGTCTTTGTCCTCAAGGGAAAAATCTGGAAAATGTTCTACCATCTCGTTATAGTCTTCCCAAGTAGCCTCTTCTGTAGGGACCCCTTGCCATTGAACCAGAACCTGCCACACTTTTGTCATACCACGTCCCTTCTTCCAATTGCGATATCGGAGAGCTATTATAGGTCATATCAGCAAGTTACCCTCTGTATCAAACGCTGGTAAATCACTTGAAATGAGACTCGGGTTTCCCAATCTCTTTTTCAACACGGTAACATGGAACACTGGATGCAATCTAGAAGTAGACGACAACTCCAACTTATAAGCCACCTCACCTATCCGCTCTAACACCTTAAAAGGCCCATAATATCGTTGCGACAATTTCACATTGAACTTTTTCTTTAGAGATTTCTGCCGGTACGGTTGAAGTTTGAGATACACGAAATCTCTGAGTTCAAAAGATATGTCTCTTCTGCCTTGGTCATAATACTTCTTCATTCTCCCCTGAGCCTTCTCAAGCTCCTTCTTCACCTTAGCTACAACCTCGTCTCTAGCTATCAACTCTCTTTCGACTTCTTCATTTCGAGCTGTTCCTTTCTCATAAGTGCTTAACATCGGTGGCGATCACCCATACATTACTTCAAATGGACTCATGTTAATTGAAGCATGATGTGACGTGTTGTACCAGTACTCAGCCCATGAAATGTACTCTTTCCATCTCTTTTGCTCCTCGTGACAATAGCACCTTAGGTACTGTTTAAGAGTTCGATTTACCACTTCTGTCTGTCCGTCAGTTTGCGGATGGTAGAAGGAACTTGCCTTCAACTTGCTACCCTCTCATAAATAATTTCCTTCGATCAGTCATGATACTCCTCGGAATCCCATGGAATTTCACCATATTATCTACAAACGCCTTAGCCACACTACTAGCGGTGAAAGGATGTCTGAGCGGAATAAAATAGGCACCCTTGCTCAATCCATTCACCACGACCAGAATTGACTCGTAACCACCACTATTAGGCAGCCCATTTACAAAGACCATGGTCAAGTCCTCCCAAATTTTCTCTGGCATCGATAATAGTTGCAACAGCCTTATAGGACGCCTCTGGTCATACTTCACCTTCTGATAGATATCACCCTTGGCCACCAATTTCTTCACTTCATTTTTAAGGCCCTCTCAATAGAAAAAGTGTTTGATCATTACATAAGTGTGCAACCACCCCGAATGACCTCCTTCTTTGTTATTGTGGAAATGAGCTAAAATCTCATCTCTTACCCTTGGTACCCGCAGTACATATACATAGTTTTTGTAGTACAATAGCCCATTTTTATAGATAAATCTCTCTACACCACCCTCGTGGTCCTCCAACTTCTTATGAATCTCCATTGTTCGAGCATCAAATTGCATGGCCTTCTTAATTCGATCCCAAACAAGCCATTCAGCCCCACTAAATGCTAACAATCCTGCCTCATTGTCCGTATACATAGACCATAATATTGAACTGCCCTCTTTTTTGGATAAAGCATCAGCTACTTTGTTTTCCCTACCAGGTTGGTAGACAACATCGTACTCAAACCCAAGAAACTTAACTAAAATCTTCTGTTGCTCCGGGGTCACAATTTTCTGCTCTAACAAGTGCCTCAAAGCTTGTTGATCGGTGACAATGGTGAATTTCCTGCTCAATAAATAAGGTCTCCACACCTTTACTGTGTGCACCACTGCTAACATCTCTCTAGCATAAGTACTCCAAGCCTTCTTCATTGGCCTTAAAGTCTTAGAAACAAACGTCAGAGGCCTCTTCTCTTGTACCAAGACTGCCCCAATCCCTTCTCCACTCGCATCAGTATAGACCTCGAATGGCTTTTCAAAATTGGGGAAAGCTAACACAGGGGTTTGTGTCATGGCCCTCTTCAAATCTTCGAAAGCTTTCTTTGCTTCTTCCTTCTTCCGTATACTCAAAACTGTCTTTCTTTAACATAGTTGTCAAGGGTTTTGCAATTAGCCCATAATTCTTCACAAACCTCCGGTAGTAACCTGTTAACCTCATAAACCTTCTCAGAGTCGACACATCTTTTGGCAATGGCCAGTCCACCATAGCCTCAATCTTTCTGAGGTCAACCTTCACTCCCGCACCTGAAATTATATGCCCAAGATACTGCAGTTCCTCTTGCACAAAATCACATTTTGACATTTTAATAAAAAAATTATACTGCTCTAGTATCCCAAATACCAACTCTAATTGCTCTAAATGCTCCTCCATTGATTTTGAATAAATCAATATATCATCAAAGAACACTAGCACAAACTTCCTTAGGTAAGGTCTAAAAATAGAATTCATGGCTGTCTGGAATGTAGAAGGTGCGTTGCACATCCCAAATGGCATCACCCGATACTCATATAACCCCGAATGAGTCCGAAAGGCTGTTTTGTACACATCCTCCCCCTTCATCCGAATTTGGTGGAATCCGGCTCGTAAATCTAGCTTGGTGAACACACACGCCCCATGTAACTCATCTAACATCTCATCAACCGTCGGGACTGGCGATCCTTCACAGTTGCCTTATTTAAAGCCCGATAGTCGGTACAAAACCTCCAAGTCCCATCTTTTTCCCTTACCAATAACACCGGAGAAGAAAACGGACTTTGACTCTGCCTGATCATTCCATTCTTCAACATCTCTTCTACTTGTCTCTCAATCTCATCTTTCTAGAAATGGGCATACCTATATGGAGGCACATTGACCGGTTTTGCTTCATCTTTCAAAGTAATGCGGTGATCACAATGACGGGGGGATGGTAAGCTAGTTGGCCCTCCAGAACTTGTCGATGATTTGCCACTACCTTACGTACCTTCTCGGGCAGTCGCTGTAATTTGTCTTGCAGCTCATTTGTATTCTTTTTCTTGCTTTTCCCCTTCTGTCGATCTCCATCATTCACCACTGCAAAGCATTAGGCGCCCCCTTTGCAAAGCCTCTCTATTATCTGAGCTTTACATTATTTAATTTCTTTAAGAGGCAAAGCAGCCCATGTTCTTTTTTTTCCGCCCAATTTGAATTCAATTGTTATGGCATCAAAATGTGTAACCACCTTACCGATACTCTTCAACCAAGCATTACCTAACACCACATCTACTCCGACTAGCGATAACACATGCAAATCAACAGCAATCCTGACTTCTTGCACGTTCATCTTCACATCGTGAACCACTTCCTCACACTTAAGTTTTTCCCCATTAGCCACCTTCACATCAAATGGTTCTATGGCAGCCCCTCGCAGTCCAATCTTCCTTACGATATTCGCGTTGATGAAATTGTAAGAGGAACCAAAATCTACCAGCATCGAAATCTCAAACTTACCAACCCATGCCATGAGCCTCATAGTGGATGGTTTCGAAACCCCAAACATGGCATTTAAACACAACTCAACTTCACAATTATTTTCTCCCAATTTAGCCACCTTCAACTCTCCCTCATCACTAGTGGCTTCCTCATTACTGATAACATCATTATCTGAATCACTTGAGTCAATGATCATAAATACCTTCCCAGTTCGGCACCGATGATCTTTATTCCATTTCTCCCCGTATTTAAAGCACAGACCCTTTTTGATTCTCTCTTGAACCTCTTCCTTTGTCAGTTTTTTTTTACATATTTGCTTTCCTTTTTGGAACTATCCTCAATAGCTCATTTTCCCTTCCAAGAATCTTTGTTTGACTCTGATTTAAAATTTTTACTCCCAGAACTCTTCTTAAATGGCTTCTTGTCACTGTAGTAACTATCCTTTAAAATCTCCGCCATCCTCATTGCTTCGGTCAATCTTTGAGGTTGTTTCAGTTTCATCTCTCTCGCTAACCACGGCTTCAACCCTTGAATAAATGTCCCCAATAACGACTCCTCTGACCATCCCTTGACCAGAATCTGTAATCGGTGAAACTCCTCAATATATACCGAAACCCTTCCTTCCTGTTTGAGCTTGGCCAACTGCCCATGATGATTGATAACCAGTGATGGTCCCCATTGAGTCAAAAATTTTCGCTCGAAAGCCGTCCACCCTATTTGTCTACCATCTTGCTCATATTGAGCTTTGATCCATCTCCACCAGCTATTAGCCTTTCCATCAAGGTAGATGCTAGCAGTAGAAACCCGATTGACCCTTGCCACTTCGTATACTTGAAAGTAGTGCTCCACCTTGTCCAACCACTCATGTGGATCTCTACCATTAAAATGTGGAAAATCGACCTTCGGCTTTCTAGGGCCACGACTATAGTGCCTTTCTCTTTGCCTATCACCTTCATATTCTGCAGCATCTCTCCACGGTCCCCTTTGCTGCCTATAAATTGGCATTTGGCATTGAGGTCTCCTATCCAATCTCGCATCTTCCTCAGTTCCATCATCCATCTCTCCTTTAGAAACCTCGTCATGCAACCAGCGCTCCACCATTAATGGTCCACGTTCCACACGTCCTCCTCGTTTAAACCTTTCATGATTTTCGATCGGTTTGGGCTCGTCTACCTCACATGACGAGAATTCTGCCTCACGCCATGAACTACGTGATCTCCGTCCATCCTCTTGAGTCTGTCGGCCTACTATTTCCTTTCCCTTATTTTCAGTCAACTGTCGTTCAAGTCTCTCGATTGCATCATTGTTTGACCTAGTCAGATGTGCTATGGATGTCGCCAGTTCTGATAGGGACTTGAAAATCCTATCTTGATTCTCCTCCAAGGCTTCAAACCGCTGCTTGTTAGTCTTCGATCCACTTCCTTGAATAATATAATCCTCCCCAGATCATGACTTTTTTTTTTCGTTTCCTGTAGGCTTTTTTTTTTCCTGTAGGCCACTGAAATCTCTAAATGAAAGCACCAAATTGTTGAGGACATTGATTAGGATCCAACAACAAGCCCTAACTTGTACCCAAAGTTAGATAGATTTGAATCAAACCTCTCACAGAATTGAGCGATCGATTCTCTTGAATCAGATAACGGAATTTACCTAACCCTAGCCCAAGCTATTCTAAGCAATTAACTGAGAAAAGCTGAATTCAAAAGAAACAAGATGAACCCTAACTGGGTCAATTTTATTGATTAAACATTCAAAAGATAACAACCCTAAAAAATATAGTTCTATTTATACTAGAATTAATCTTCTATCCTGACTATGACAGAATTAGTCTAAAATAGGAAAATAGTCTAAATCATAAATAAAACAATATAACTAAAATAAAAATAAAAGAAATAGTCTAAATTCCTTTTTCCAAAACAGTATTAATTTCCTTATAATTCAAGAACCTAAATTGTGCCTCTCGTCACTAAACTGCTGCAATCAATCTACGGTCTGGACCGCCGTTCTTGACCACCTTTCCATAATTTTTTTAGATTTTCTAACGGTCTCAACACAATGTTTGATCACTACAATAAAAGTACCACTCGCAACTAATATTACTGTCCAAAAAACTTGATATTAATGTTGTGCTAGGTATCTTGAGATGGGACTTACCATTATTTGAAATTGTTGATTATTGTATTTGGTTATTAATGCGAGCATGTTTGTTTGTTTATTTGTTTTGTTCTCTTTATGACTAGTGTTTCTACTATATCTGCTAATATCAACTCCATACTCATACGGGACCAACTTTAAGGATTGGAAGGAGAACATAGAAATTTTTCTCAATTGCATGGATCTAGACCTTACACTTTGAATTGAGCAACCCGCTTCTCTTATGGATGCAAGTTCACCTGATGACAGGAAGAACTTTGAGAAGTGGGATTGCTCAAATCGCATAAGTCTTATGATCATCAAGTGCGACATTACGGAGGCATTTAGGGGTGTGGTATCTGAAAAGATAACCAAAGTCAAAAAGTTCTTAACGGAAATTGAAAAGCGTTTTGCGAAAAACGATAAGGCAAAAACAAGCATGCTTTTGCAAAGCTTGATTTCTATGAATTACAAAGGCAATGGGAACATAATGGAGTACATTATGGAAATGTCTCATATTACTTCTAAGCTTAAGGCATTGAAGCTCGAGTTGTCTGACGACTTGCTCGTGCATTTGGTATTAATATCACTTTCTGCACAATACAGTCAATTTAAGGTCAATTACAACTATCAAAAGAGAGAAATGGACTCTTAATGAGCTAATTTTTTAATGTGTGCAAGAGGAAGAGAGATTGAAGCAAGACAGGACCGAAAGTGCTCATTTGGCTGGCGCCTCTGAGGACAAGGGCATAAAGAATGTCAGGTCTAACGGTGGTGGTGAATACTACGGTAGATAAGACGGTTCAGGTGAACAACGTCTAGGATCGTTTGCTAAATTCCTAGAGGAATATAGAATCGTCCCACAGTACACCATGCCAAGATCACCTAGCATGAATGGTGTAGCTAAAAGGTGAAACCGGACACTTAAGGATATGATAAAGAGTATGATTAGTCATTCTTCCTTACCAGAGTCACTCTGGGAGAAGCACTTAAAACAACAACTTATATTCTAAACCGAATGCCAACTAAAGCGCTTGCAAAAACACCTTATGAGCTTTGGACATGCAGAAAGCCTAGTATAAAGCATTTTCACATTTTTACATTTAGGGATGTCCAGCTGAGACAAGGCCTTACAAGCCACATGAAAAGATATTGGACTCCAAAACTGTGAGTATCTACTTTATTGGTTACTCTGAGCGATCTATGGGCTATAAGTTTTATGATTCCACACTTAGGTCAATTTTTGAGACATGAACTACAACATTTTTTAAGGATGTTGAGTTTGGGGGGAGAAATAAGGTTATAGACATTGTTTTTGAGGAGGAATCGGTTTCGATTCCCACTATCGTTTTTGACAATGTGTAGGTTTCTATACCTGTCATTGATCAAGAAGCGAATCCGGATCCTTAACCAGACAATCTTGATCAACCCTATATTCAAAATGAGGTAATTATTCATGAGGAATAAACTCAACAACCTCAAGAACTAGTGCCATTAAGGCGATTCACTAGAGAAAGAAGAAATGCTATTCCGAACGATTTTATCGTATTTCTCCAAGAACATGAGGAATACATTGGAATGGTGGAAGATGACCCAATCAACCTCCATCAAGCCACACAAGGTTCCAACTCTCAAAAGTGGATTGATGCCATGAATGAGGAGTATAAGTCTATACAAGACAATAAGGTTTGGGAACTTGTCCTATTACCAGAAGGTGCAAAACCCATTAGTTATAAATGGATTTTTAAAACCTAAAGGGATTCGAATGGTAATGTGGAGAGGTATAAGGCTCGTCTTGTAGTTAAAGGCTTTACCCAAAATGGAGGGATTGACTTTAAAGAGACTTTCTCTCCAGTTTCAACGAAAGACTCTTTTAGGACAAACATGGCACTTGTTGCACATTTTGACCTTGAGCTTTATCAGATGGATGTCAAGACGGTGTTTCTCAATGGTGACATTGACGAAACAATTTATATGGTGCAACTATAAAACTTTGAGTCAAGAGACCCAAAGAATATGGTCTGCAAATTGACAAAATCCATCTATGGACTTAAGCAAGCTTCCCGTCAATGGTACCACAAGTTTCATCAAGTGATTATCTCGTTTGGTTTTGTGATAAAAGCTGTTGATAATTGTGTGTATCACAAATTCAGTGGGAGTAAGCACATATTCTTGGTTTTATATGTCGATGACATAATGCTTGCCATAAATAATATAAGCATGTTGTACGAAACCAAGAGATTTCTATCAAGGAATTTTGAGATGAAAGATCTTAGAGATTTAGATAGAACGAGATCGCTCTCGGGGTATTCTTGGATAATCATAAAGGAGCTATATCGATAAAGTGCTAAAAAGGTTTGGCATGCAAGACAGCAAACCAAGTGACATCTCTGTCGCTAAGGGAGACAACTTCAGTCTCAATCAATGCCCTAAAAATAACCTTAAAGTTAAGGAAAATCAGAAGATTCCCTATGCATCAACTGTAGGGAGTCTAATGTATGCTCAGATGTGTACGTGTCCGGATATTGCGTACATTGTTGGTATGTTAGGTAGATATTTAAGTAACCATGTGATGGATTATTAGAAAGCAGTCAAGTGGGTTATGAGGTGTTTGTAGAGAACAAAAGATCAAATGCTCACATATAGGAGATCAGATCAATTGGAGATCATAGGGTATTCTGACTTCGATTATGCTGAATGCCAAGATTGTAGGAGATCCACTTCAGGCTACATATACCTATTGGTTGGTGGAACTATTTCTTAGAAAAGTGCCAAACAAACACTCATAGCTTTTTCCACCATGGCAGCAGAACTTGTAGTATGCTATGAGGCATCCAATCATGGGATATGGCTGCAAAAATTTTGTCACTGGGCTGCGCATTCTGAAAGGTATTGAAAGACCACTCAAACTATATTGTGACAATAAATCAGCAGTGCTATATTCTAACAACAATATTAGCTCATCTTGGTCAATGTATATTGATATTAAATTCCTAGTTGTGAAGGAGAGTGCAGAGTGGACAAATATCCATAAAGCACATTGGGAGAAACTTTATGATAGCAGATCCACTTACAAAAGGATTACCACCCAAGGTCTTTCATGAGCACACTACTCATATGGGTGTTATTTTGTGTGAGGATATCACATTATAGTAGGATTTTGTAATTTTTTTTTATTGCTTTATGTTTGATTTTGGACATACATATACATTTATGTATTTGGATTTTTTCCTGATCAAAAATAAAGTATTCAGTTCATTTCACTCTGTTACATTATATTAAATATTGATCTCACTAAGGAATAAAGTAGGACTAGTTGGAAATAGACATCTATAGATCATATTGCATGTAATTTCCATGCTTTGCATCCATGATTGATCTATGTCATTTGGTTATGTTGGTGTACGTGACACATTGATGGGTTTAGTCATGCTAAATGTGACGAAAACCGCTTTGATCCTATAACGGCATACTCAATGGACGAGATTGTTCGGATAAACTTTAAAATTGTGATAGCAAAATTTTGGAGCTCATAAAGTTATACACATTTGTATAGTTACATATGTGACCTAGTGTGAGATTGTTGGAAAATTCCATCATGTGGGGCCACACATGTAAATATTAAATGTGTTATGCTATCTTTGGTTAAGCCTAAATTAAAGTGATCTAATTAAGATCTAATTAATGTGTAGTTACCAGAGTGCTATATCTAATTTGATGAGGGGCCAAATTAGAAATAGCAAAACATATAATAATCTAATTATTATATATTAGGGTTATGGTCTCCAAATTACACGATACTTTTTGGTTTATCTGTATTCCCATCAACAGGGCAATAGAGAACACTTTAGGGTTCACAAAGATCGTGATAATTTAGAAGACCTCAACCTGTCCACCAACCTCCGGCAATGGATTCATGTACATTTCCGCTTTCTATTATCTCCCTTTTCTCTTGAATTGACATGGGTTAGTAACATGTATTTAGGGTTTGATTAAATCATAATATAGAAACATGTTTAGGTTAAACTATGGATGTATTATGTGCATGCGCATGTTAGATTAATTGTTAATCAAATTCCTTACAAGGAATTGTTTGGAGATCGACTGTATATGTAACTGTGTTGATGATCTGCTAATTCTTCACCAGTTTGGTCTCAGTAGTCGTCCTAGTAAGGCTCTGGTTATAAGGAGGGTGGTTTGGTCACCCCCGGCCCCGGGGTGGATCAAGGTTAACACAAAAGGTGCAGCTTTGGGTTCGCCAGGTGTGGGGGGTTGTGGGGGTGTTTTTCGGACATGTAGATATTTTGTTAAGGCCTGTTTCACAGTCCCGCTTAGTTAGGCTTTTGCTTTTGAGGCTGAGCTCTTTGTTTCTTCTTTAGCCATCAATTATGCTTGGAAGTTGGATTGGCATAAGATCTAACTCGAGAGTGATTTTTCCTATGTTATACAGTGACAAAACCTGCCTCGACTCCTATCTTGAGTGCGAGGGAATTCTGTGAAATTCTTATCTTTCCATCTAAAACCTGAATCTTTAAAATAATAATAATAATAATAATAATAATAATAAACATTTAGATAAAATCATATAAATCTCAATGTGGCTTTTCAAAACTTTTCAGAATCTTATCTTTTTCTTTCTATGGTGGGCTTGAGTTTGAGATTTACAACACAAACGCCAACGTACCCTATACTCAATAAGGATCAAAGCCCTCGTAGTTCATTTAACTTCACACTAGCCAACAAAAATACATTTCTATATCTCTTTCTAAATTATTAGCTATAGAAAACTTTTGCATAAATTTCTTTATGAATTCTGTATTTCTTAGGCTAAACTTATTCAGTAGAACACATTTCTATATCTCTTTCTAAATTCTACATCTCTTCTTTAACATAAGCTGAGAACTAATTAAATATCTTTTGTAAATAAAACACATTTTTTTCTGTGTATACTATATAATATAATAAAACATTTTCTGATTTTTATAAAATATAAAATATCCGATTTAAGATATGATAATCTAAAAGCTCTTTTCCAAACTAGTACCAGGGGAATATCTCACGTACGTGGTAAAACATCTCAATGTATGTGCATAGTTTAAGGAAATACATAATCTCACATACACGTCGATATCTGATCGATCATGCAGAGCAATATATATATACATATATAATCTCACATACACATCGATATCTGATTGAACGTACATAATAATCTCACATACATGACGATATTACCACAGATGTAGAGTAATAATCTCACATACACGTGCAGAGAAGCCCCCAAGGCTTATAATCTGATACTGCTGGGGATGGTACTTATCTGATATATTAAAATCTCTTTATGAAACATACATAATTCTTTATAAATACTTTTCTCAAAACTTACATAAATATTCTTTTCTTTTCTGAAAATCTCATAAATAACTTAGATATGGAAATCTTTTTGAAAATATGGTAATCTATCTGCAAATACTTGTACTATTCTTCTTTATAAAAACTTATTCAATAATAAATCTATTAATGAACTCTAGAAAATTAAACATTTCTTAAAACATATGAAATCATCTGGAGATTTGTTTTCTAAAATAAATGAATTATCTTCTAAATAATTAATGTTAACATATAATTGTAAAACATATAACTTTTATTAAGAAATATCCACTCACAGTACTCTACTAAAATCTGCTTTTGGGATTGGATTTCTTTCTATATTCATCTATTTTTGGATCCACCCTTTACAATATCCAAAATATCTTATTATTTCTTCATCTCTTTAACTCTCTTTCTTTTCTTTTCTCTCTCTCACGCGGACACACGCCAGTCACCGGCTCCCTTTCTTTCTTCTTTTCTTTCTTTCTCTAATTCTCTGAGCCTTAGCCGAGCATCTCACTTCTACGCCTATATCTATTTTTTATTTTTTTATATATTGTTTTATTTGAATACCACCTCTCAAGTCTCAACCCACCTCTTAAGATGATGTTGCCACCCATCACCCAAATTGCCACATTTCCCAATCTTGCCACCTTTCCTTATTATTTTAATTGTAAAAATATCATCTCAAACTTGCCAACTCTCTTCGTCAATAATCATGCACCGAGCACCGCTTCAACATTTGCAATTTTATTTATTTATTTATTTATTTTTTAATAATAAAAGCTTTATACTTGTCTGATAACCAAATAACTCTCTTTCAAGCTTGGGTTTGGGCCTATCTAATTGGATCTTAGGTCATGTGTTTAGGTTTGGATATTGGACTTGAAATTTTTTTTGGAATTGGACCTTACATACAGCTTCTTTCAGATAGGTTTGATTGGTTACCTGGCGTGTGCGTTAAGCTTGGTAGTGTTGCATTTATCATATCTCGCATATGGAGTTCCATGTTTCTCATATATTCAGGAAGGTGATCAAGTGGCGGATGCACTCTCTAAGCACGCTTTGAATCTACCTTCTGAATCCTGGTGGTCCTCCACTAATTCGTTCTATTCTTCGTTAGTTGGTAATGACTATATGGGTAGAGAGTCTTTAAGTTTTCCTAGCTTTGTTTTTCTTTTGTGGTTTGCATGCCTCTGGGTTTTTTTGGGGTTGCGTCCTCTGTTTTGTGATGTTTTGCTATTACTTTGTTACTCTTTTTCTTTATTTATAAATTTCTGGATACTATCTAGGGGTTTTTCAGTATATGATTACTTGTGATGATTTTTCCCTCTTAAGTCAATCCAATTTCATTAACAACAAAATAATGCTAGACGTTCCAAATTGTTTTCTCAAATGATACGACACGTGAGATGTCAACTTCTTATATATTGTGAGATTATGTAAGTGACTGATATGATGTTAACACCTCACGTACCACATTATTTAGGAAATTTTTTTTTGAGACATCTAGCATTACTATTTTATAAAGTACGACAACAAACCTTTTGACAGCAATTTCGAAATCTTGTATTTAATCTCAAATAATATTGGAAATCACTACCTCATAATGCATCAAAATAGTTATAAAAAAAAGATCTAAATTATTTTTTTCAAAAACAAATTTGAGTCAATTTCTTTCATCTCTACTTTAGAGGTCAAGTTACCCTCTAACATCTCAATACCACTCATAGTGTTTAATGAATAAGATGAATGCAAATGAATGCAACGATCAAAAAGCACATAAATGCAAAACACACAAATATGGCAATGATCTCCTAAGTATGTCTAGGAACCCGCTCTGATACCAATTGAAACAAATATTATGCGTGCATCTAAAACAACCTAGAGGGGGGTGAATGTGTTGTTAATCCGATTATTATCAAATTTTTTGAATTAGTCAATATTACAAAAATAACCCAATTCAAACAAACAATAGCATCAAGTATAAAATGCGAAAATTAAAGAACACTTGATTTTTACGTGGAAACCTTTAATAAGGAAAAACCACGAGCTATTATGATAGTCACACACGGTCACAGAAATCCACTATATGAATAAAAGTACTTACACCCTCAAGTGATACACGGACTCTCACTCTAGATAACCTCATGCTATGGAAACTACCACTCACCACTAGTACTATTGGTTCAATCCCTAGTGATATCCCCCGATCAACTATTCTTGGCTTGAGCACCTCCTACTTTACCCGCAAACATTTTTACAATGGCATTTGACCAATCTTGTTTGTGCACTAAGCAACTTAGTCACAAGACTTAATTCTCACGAAGAGATCAACAACCTATGTGAGTATACAATGATATTCAATATGCAAATAATGTTAGGTTACACTAAATACTTATCTAAGATTTCATGATGTCAATAAGAATAGTCCTAGATATCAATATTGCTATATGTCATGGTATACAACTTATCTATGTAAAGGATAACCAATTTTAGATACAATAGATATCACAGTACAACATATAATCAATCAACAAAAAAAATCTCTACTTATAGATAAGAAATTTATCTAAATGCAAACAAGTCATAAAAGAGATTTCTTGTTAAGCAAGAACACTAATGTTAGTGAAGATGGTGTTCTACTTACCAAGTCATGTGTGTTGAAGAAAACCCATGCAATAAAACATCCTAGATGAAGTTAGATGGTGCTTAGATGATGTTTGAAGCTCATAGAAATGGGTTTGTATGACCAAAGGTGAGTTTTTGATTGATTTTCTCTCAAGTATCTCTCTTTCTCTCTTTGGGGTTCTTGGAGTCTAAGAACTAGGTTCAAAAGAAGAAGATAAGAATGTATTTATAGAGAGCAAGAACGAGCTTGGTGAAAAGAAACGCTTACCCCAGTTACGTGCCAATCGGCGGTCAGGAGTCGTCGATTTGAACCGCCGAATTGAAATCGAGAACACTGGTTTCAAACGGTGCTTTCATTTGGCGGTTTCATGACAGCAAAAATGCGCTACTTTCCATTCTTTTTCTTCACGACAACGACGTTTGTTCGTCATTTGAAATTGGAATTGGGCATCCCGTCGTATTGCTATCGGGTACTACGCCGTCGAATATAGCTCATAGCTCGCCATTAATCGTTAGGATTTCAACATTTTCTGCTTCGAGTGCCAGCAATTTCGTTGTGTTTGTGGTTATTTGGGCAGTTAGCATTGCGATTTGTTCTTCGACGGTTGGGGCGTTTCCACCTTCAGACATGTTAGAACGTTCGACTAGCTCTTTTGTAAAGTTGCAATAGGCCCCACGGTAGGCGCCAAATTGTAGGGGGTCGACCTACGGTTAAGGTGGATTGGGTCGGGTTATGTTAGGCCCAAAGCAACTCAATTGAATTGACCAAATAAGAGATGTCCTCTCCTTAATGAACTTGCAAGAACGATTAGTCGATCGACTTAGGAAGGTTGTCTTCTTCGTGGAACCTGCAAAAAGAACAAGAACAGGGAAACAAATATGGAAGAGGTGATGGAGATGGGGTTGGGTTCTTAGCCTTAGGTATGCTTAGGCTGAGCAATTGTCTGCGATGATCGTGAATTCGATCGAGTTCCGGTGGTTAGAATACATAATACGCAGATTTTTAGTACGCTTTATTAAGCTTTTTGTAGTCAAGATTTCAGAGAGTTCAACATGGTTGAACTCTGGTATTTATAGGCCAAGTACTCCCTCCAACATTCATCAGATCATGAATTGATTGTGGACGAGATTCTATGAGAGATTTCCTCTCTTTGAATTGCTCATTTATCCACATTGTAATTGAAGATGACTTGGTCTTTCAACGGTACGTTTTGATTGATGCTGGTCTTAGGTCGATCCGACATAATAGGCCTGGACAGGATCCAACACCAAAAAGGTTTGGGCATTTACATGTTGGGCCTATGCTCCATTTTTGGCTACCATAACATGCATGCGAGTGCTTTTGATCATATTTTATTTTCTTCTAAAATCTACCAGGCTTAGACACAAAAGTAGTGGAAAAAACTAAATTTTATATAAGCTAATTTGTTTACATGTTGAGATCGTGTGGGATACTTATAAAGTTTGAGGATATTTTTGTCCAATTTATTTTTTTTATCATGAGTTATTAACAGAAACTTTTCGAGATGCGGCTATTTTTTAATATGTCATTGAAATTTTACTCAAAATTAGTGAGGAATGAGTCATAGGGACACGAAAAGAGATTTACCAAGATAAGAAATCTTAAACCAACTCAAAATTGGAATGAAAATACAGATATATATATATATATATATTGGTAAACCTATTAGACTTGTCTATGTGTTTTGTTAATTTTCTTTTCATTAGTTACAAACATGGCAGCGTTGTTGTTCTTCCAAAATCTAATAGAACACGATGCTTCTTCCTTAAAGCAATTGTTGCAAAGATACTGCAAGAAGATGAAAGAGGTCGAGAATGACTACGATAATGATCAGCAAAAGCAGAAGATTGCTGATTACAATCACAGAAGTTGTTGGGATTGACTTCCTAAAGAAATAATGGAGATGGTGTAGCGTGTTTAAGTAATGTAGTCGATAGTGTTCGTTTGAGTGCGGTCTGCAAGTGTTGGAGATCAGTAGTTGTTCATCATTAGAAGAGCAACATTAATAATGATGTTGCCAATCAAGTTCTATGGCTGCTGCTCCCTCACAGCCTATATGAAAATAATTTGAGATTCTTCGACTTATCCACCGGCAATATTTATAATATCAATTTATTGATAAATTTACGAGGGCTGTGTTACGGTTCTTCCAAAGGTTGGCTTGCAATGGCCATTGACGAGGAATTTGATCCCCTTGTTCACTTTGGATACATTGGGTATGTGGGACGAGACGGGACAACATAGGACAATTTCTTGTCCCACGTTTGGTGTGTTCTTAACATAGGATTGGACATGACAAAATGGGACAAAAAACACCAAATTTTGTCCCACCCAAGACTATAGGTCAAGATTGTCCCATGACATGGGACAAGTACAAAAAAAACTACTTTACTCTTTAAATTTTCAAAAAATTACAAACATGTTTAATAATTAAACTTTATAACTAGCCAAAAAATTAGTGGCTTTACTATTTTTGTCCAAGATTATTATTTTAACTGTTTTTATCAAAATTTCTACTTTTTGGACAAGATTGCCCTTTTTTATAAATTGTTTTTTTCTTTTTCTTCTTCTTCTCGAAAAAAAAAACTTTTTTTTCTCTATTTTTTTTTCTTCTTCTTCTTCTTCCTAAACCTCTATCTTCTTGTTTTTCATCCCAGATGTGTTTAATTGTGTTTCTTGGTGTGTTTAATTGATTACAATCGGTGTGTTTAATTAGTTTACACCTGGTGTGTTTAATTGGTTAGCCATGGTGTGTTTAATTGGATTGCCGTGGTGTGTTTAATTGGTGATCTAGTATGTTTTAATCTGTGGCTTGGTGTGTTTAATCGATAGCCTAGTGTGTTTAATTAGTCTGGTGTGTTTAATTGATTAGAACTGGTGTGTTTAATTGATTAGCCATGATGTGTTCAATTGAGTTGCCGTGATGTTTTAATTGGTGGTCTGATGTGTTTAATTGATTACAACTGGTGTGTTTAATTGGTTTTCACCTTGTGTGTTTAATTGGTGGTCTGGTGTGTTATAATTGGTGGCATGGTGTATTTAATCGGTGGCATGGTGTGTTTAATTAATTATAACTGGTGTGTTTAATTGGTTAGCTCTGGTGTGTTTAGTTGGGTTGTCGTGGTGTGTTTAGTTGATTACAACCGGTGTGTCTAATTGGTTTACACCTGATGTATTTAATTGGTCATCCCCTGGTATATTTAATTGGTACTCTGGTGTGCTTAATCAGTGGTCTAATGTTTAATTAGTCCGCTGTGTTTAATTGATTACAACTGGTGTGTTTAATTGGTCAGCCCCTAGTGTGTTTAATTAGTGGCCTGATGTGTTTAAATAAAATGAAATCTGGAAATTTTTGTTTATTTTTGTTTTTTTAACAAAACTCAAACCCAATCATAACTCCCACAATTCATAAAAACAACCACAATCCCGAAATTTTTTTTTTAAAATAAAATCTGAAAATTAAACACAACCACAATATATATTAAACAAAATGAAATCTTGAAATTTTGGTAGAGAAAAACCAAATCTGATTTTTTTTTTCTTAACAAATATGGAAAAAAAACGTGATCCCAAAATTTTTAAAATAAAATCTGAAAATTAAGCAAACCACAATCTCAACCCAAACTTAAATATCTGGAAAATCAAATCTAAAATTTAAAAAAAAAAAAAAAAGAAATGATATCTGAAATTTTTTGTTTAAAAAAAATCTGAATTTTTTTTAAAAAACATGAAAAAAAACGTGAAAGAGAAAAAGAAGAGAGGAGAGAGAGAGAGAGAAGAAAAAAAAGGAGAGAAGAAGAAGACCGTGGAGAGAGGATGAGAGAAGGCGTAAGATAGTGAGAGAGAAAGAGAAGAGAGGAGAGAAAGAAGAAGAAGAACTCGTGAGAGAGAAAGAAGAGAGAAAGAAAGAAATAAATAAAAAAAAATGATTCATCAAAAAAAATGAGAGAGAAAAGGAGTGAGAAGAGGTAATAAAAAAAATGGGGGGCAATTATGGGTTCATAGCCATATTGTTTACAAAAACAATAAAAATGATAATGTTGGACAATAACAGTAAGAGTTCTTAATTTTTGACTAAAAAGCCCTATTTCCTCATAAATATATAATATATATAATAATATATATATATATTATTAATATATTATATAATATATATGTAACGGTTTTTCTATTGTTAGTTCGAATTAATATAAAATATTTTTATATTAGTTCCTTGTATGTGGGTCATTGGATTTAAATATTTTGACTTGACTGCATGTACTTGTCAAATCATCTTTTAAATCTAACGGCCCATATGTAAAGAACTGATATATTTTATATCAGTTCGAACTGATAATAGAAAGATTATATATATATATATATATGGAAGAGGGGGTCACTCTAGTCATTTAAACCTTTTGTTCCGTCCAGGGTCGGCCCTAGAGTGGTGCATCTAGTGCAACTGCCCTATGCCCCAATTTTTTTTTTTATTAAAGCCTATGTAGCTATGGGTTTTAGGTGCATAAGTTGAAGGGCCCAAATTTGTTGTAAAAAAAAAAAAAAAAAATAGATAAAGGGCCAATTCATTGTAAAAAAAATTAAAGCGCCCAATTATTTTTTAAAATTATATGTATAAAATATGTTTAAAATAATTGTTACAGGCCCATAAAAATTATATTTATATCAATTCTTTGGTGGAACATTGTGGAAGCTGACAAGTGACAAGCCACACTCTCTGACTCTAGCCTTTAGGTCGTTTTTTCTAGCTTTTGCATTAAGTCTTGTCTACGTAAAAAAATTAATTTTTTTAATATACAATATATTAAAAAAAAATCAGAAGTCATCTTTCAATAGATTTTCTTCCATTACCCGGTTAAGATACTCTCATACTCACTACTCAGCTACATAAGTGTTTCACTGTTTCTTTTGAATGCCAAAATATTGTTGAAATTCATAGGCTTTAATAATTTTCTTCCTGCCCTGCATTGAATGTTGAGTAATCACTAATTTGTTCAAGACTCATTGTGGTGATCAGTTATCTCAGAAGAAGATAAATTTAGAAAAATTGCAAAGAATCGCAGATTCAGGGCTTCCTGATGGAGGAGGTTTGAGAGCAACAACTTGGAAGGTAAAAAATTATTTTAATTTTATGTTATCCAATTCCGTTGATACAATTTCACAACACAGAGAAATAAACTATGCTTTTCTTATGTGACACATTGTGATCTATTTGGTGGTAGATTAACTTCTATATTGATAGATTAGGTTTTCAATAATGAAACTGTTATCAAAAAATTTACTGGTTCAACTCCGACAGGAGCACAACTGCACAACTGCATAAGAAATTTGATGTTGCTATCTCTCATATCCTTATTCTGATATTCATTGTTCAAGTATTAATTACTTTTTAGAAATTAGATTAGGCATGTCATTTGAAAGAAAAAAAAAAAAGGAGATGTGATTATAAGAGAGTGGATTACGTAGATGACTAACACTGGATTGAGGATTTACCCCCAGCTATGGAGTCATTGATTATGGGTGACTGCTTAATTTAGTATGTTTGTGTACTCTTTGTATAAAAAAAAAAATTATGAATAAAGGGGCCCTTTTCAGAATTTTCACCTCGGGCCTCCAATACGTTAGGACCGGTCCTAGTCCCGTCCTAGACATTTTACACACAATACGAAACAACTGTACCGTCCAATCCTAATACCAAACGCACCCTTTAATCCGATTCCAGGTGTTCAAATTTGGCTTCCTCCTGTAAAAACAATATTCCCATCGTTTCGAGACTTTTTTCGAACTAATGAACTCCGTGGTGGAATATTCAACATAACACAATTCTTTAATAAGATTGAAGTATCATCTTCTTCTTGTTCGAATTGTGTTGTAGCGGCATATCGATGGCAACATATTGATGAAGGTGTTAGTGACGACGACCACGAAGTCAAAGATGAAGATAATCAGGACAACATTAATGACGAGGATATTGTCTATTATGTCTCTTATAGACAAGTAAGTAAAGTGGAAGTATTCAATAGTGGTCGTTCTAATAGCAACATGAGAGATCCTGTCACCAGCTTATATAGCTTGGGTAATTAACCAAATACTATTGTGACACGAAGGGGTTCCAATAACGAATTTCAGTGAGTGGAAAAAGAATAGCATTTTCTTTGTGGCTGATTTAAATTCCCATGTCTTATTTGAATTAATTGGGTTGGTATCTGTATATGTAACATGTTTGATTAACTTTTTGTATGTGAGCCAATCATGAATATTTCCATAGACCATTATTTCACTTGTAATTTAAATTAAAGATGACATTAGTCTTCACTGTTTACATTAGGATTGTGTGGTGATAAAAAAATATTGTTATGATAATAAATTACTAGGTTTTTTTTTTTAATTAATAATAATTTTTTTTATTATTATTCGGTTATACCGTGATTCGAACCCGCTCTTACTATCAAACCACATTGGACGGTACTAATAATAACTTATTATAACCTCTTTATCCATGCTAATAATCTAATTTGCTTCATTTTTCACCTTGACTTAAAATTTATTATCATATTTGAAGTCATAATGATAAATAAAAAACAATGTGTCATGTGTATCATTGTATTTATGTAGAAAAGACAAAAATCAATTTTACACAAATTAATGGTATTAATATACTTTCATCGAAATGATAAGATAATATTGGTATAGTTGTATACTCTTCATACTTACACTAAACCAAGAGTCGTATCCCCATTCCCCAAACCTTGAATAATTGTCATATTTCAAAGAAAACAAAATCTCATCAAAATCATTAAAGTCGACCATTATATTTAACATTGGTTCATTTGGTCTATTTTAAAATTTTGAGGAGTAATTTGATTACCTTTAAACAAATTGCAAACTAATTGTAAATTTAAGAAAGTATGGGACTTATTTAGTAATTACCCTTTTTGAAAATGATTCTTTATTAAATTTGATCTGATTCCTCAAATACACTCTCTGATGCAAGAAGCATCTTATTCTTCTTCACCTGTGTTGGTTGAAACTTGAAAGTACAAACAATGAGTGGGACTCGACTGTGTTCGTTACTCAGCGAATTAGGTTTCGAAGGAGCAGATGCTTTAGACCACGACAGCTTCGAATGGCCGTTTCAATACGACGACGCTCGACCTATTCTTGACTGGATCTGCTCCTCCCTCCGTCCCTCTAACGTCCTCTCTCTCTCCGACCTCCCTCAGTAATCACCTTCTTCGCATTTTCAATTTTGAATTTTTTTGTGTGTTTTTGTAGCTATAATTTAACGTCAATTACACCTATTGTGATGACTTTATTGTTTGTGTGTGTTTGTAGGTATGATCAGTTTGTGCAAGAAGGGAAGCTACTGGAAGTGAGTTTTCTTCAATTGTGTTTGATTTTTGGTTGTTGATTATTGAATTCAACTTAATAAATGTGACATTGTTGTTGTTGTTGTTAAAATTTTTAATAGGGAGAAGATCTGGATTTTGCTTATGATAGCATATCGGCGTTTTCTTCTAGGAGAGATAACCAAGATGCTGTTTTTGGAGCTGAAGAAGGATTGAAAGATATCAGGTATTTTCTTGGCATTTTCCGTATCTGATATACGACAATGATGAACCTTGAATGATGATAAAGTTGAAAGTTTGCAAAGATCTTTGTGTTTGGATGCTTGGTCACTTGAAATGCAAATGTTATGTTTTTTTTCTCCAACTTATGGATTGTTGAGCCATTGACTATCTTTTATCCTGGTTAGGTTTTGATGTTGATTTTAGTTTGCGGGTTTTGTACTACTGAGGCCCTCAATTTCTTAGCATGTGGAAGATAAAATCGCTTGCTGTGCTAGGGATCATATGCATTGTCTCATATTTTCTTCCAGTATTGATGGAATTCTTTTCATATTTAGGGAGGCAACTCTGGCATATAAAACTGAAGCTGCAGAGTTGCAGAGACAGCTTAGGCATCTGCAATCCCAGTTTGACATGCTCACTTCCCATGCTTCTGCTTTGATACAAGGGAGACGAGCAAGAGTTGCCGCTACTTCTACTGTCAATGGACACCTTACAACCTTAGATGATAGCCTTTCAGCAAGAAGTTTGCAGGTACTGGTAAAAGAGGACTTGGTTACTTCTATGGTTTATAAAATCAGAACTATTTTTATTTTTCCTTTGCAATGTGATCAATCCTGAGGAAAATTATGTCTGTTTTGATATCCGAATTTTGATGCATAGATTTCTTATAGGAGGAAACTGATTATAGCTATTTATTTCCTGCTTCAACATCCTAAAATTAATATTAAATAACTTTATTGTCATTTAGATGAATGCAGTATTGGGAAGGATAGCTTCTACAGCTCAAGAGTTGGCTCATTATCATTCTGGGGATGGTATTATATTTTTCTTTCATTCTTGTACTTTTTCTTTATTGGCTATACGAAAAACTTAGAGATGAAGTCAATTATTAGTTTCTTTTTTATAAACAACACGATTTTATGTTGATGTTCCTAAAAAATAATGAGTCTAGGTTGATTCTTGTCTGCAATGATGATTAACATAAATTACTTAAACTAGACTGAAATGGGATCAGATTTTGCTGTAGGTTCTTGAGCCTGAGTAACCTAAATCTAGCATATTATCAGTTTATTTTTTTATTTTTAAAGAAAACTTTCAGTGTGCAATCAACATTATATAAATTTTATATGATGGATAATTATGCAAGTGTTTGCTTTGTGGTTTCATACATTACAATAAAATACTTGGTTCAAGATGGGGAGTTTTTAACATATAATTTTTTTAGTTGCCACCTTCTACTGTAATGGCCTAAAGTTTTTGTTGTTAAAATTGATGTATGGCTACACTGAACCATATATGTAATTGCCAACCTATGTACATTTCAGAAAAGGGTAAAATTGAAGAACTCTATAATCTATATCTTGATTTTATTTGTTATGTTTATCCTTTTGATGATTATCAATGTTATTTATATGTCCAGAGGATGACATCTACCTAGCTTACTCTGACTTTCATGCATACTTGCTTGGAGATTCATCTTGTATAAAGGAGCTAAATCAGTGGTTTGCTAAACAACTTGACACGGTATGTAGATATAAAAATGATATTTAGATTCTTTCCTTCATCATGTGCAACAATGTTCAATTTTCTTCAGTCAGCGAAAGTTCAATCTGAATTTGCAATCACAGCTTGAAAAATATTTTGCATTCATCTCGTAGGGTAGTAGTATCTTTATAGTATTTATTGTCTTATATTTTGTCATATTTCGTACTTTGATGAATTAATAAGAGTATATTTAGCTGATCAAGTTATTTTGTCATGAATAGTTTCTTTTTTCCTTATTATGGATATTGCATCTTTGATTTTTGATGATCTTACTATGTTATTGCAAATAGGGTCCTTTTCGGTTAGTTGCTGAGGAGGGAAAATCAAAATGTTCATGGTTAAGTCTTGATGACGTTTCAAATATCTTAGTACGAGGTATGTTATGCTATTGCATTTATACTTATACTAGTATTACACTATTACTTATTAAGACTTGCTTGCATGTGCATGTAATCTTTAGAATTGACAGAATATTTCTTTGTCTTTCTTGTTCTTTTGATGTAACAGATTTAGAAAAATCACATCATCAACGTGTATCTGAATTGCAACGTCTTCGTTCTATGTATGTGCTTAGTATCCTATAACTATTTAACTTTATCTTTTCTTCTTAATTAACAAGGTGCTTCTCTACAAGCTAGTTGTGTGGGAATAACTTTTATATCTTTTGGTTAGGATGAGAAATATTTTTGTCCTATAGTCAAAAGATCTAGAAATAGCATGGATGTTAAAATGGTTATTGGCCTATATTAATTTTCTATAATGAATCATTGATTTATGAGTTTTGTTGTTCACTGTATAATTCTTACGGTTTATTGTCTTTCCAATGATTGACAGCTTTGGAACAAGTGAAAGACAATGGGTAGAAGCCCAGGTTGAGAATGCTAGGCAGCAAGCTATTCTCATGACACTTAAATCTCAAGTAGCATCAGATGAAGCTCATATTCATCTCGATCTTCATTCACTTAGGTAAATGTGTTGCATTAATTTATATGTCATTTCATTTAAATCTAGAGCAATTAGCTTCTCGGTGTTTTGTTTCTTTGGTGGTGCCTTGTCTGGATTGTGAATTGGTAGGATTTGCTATGTTATGATTGAAATAGATTCGTTTAATATCATATATAGGGTTAGTAATACATTGAAAAATTGCCACCGGAAAGAGAATAAGAGTTTTGCCCTATAAGAACGATGGAGATCTCAACTGCCGGAGTTATCACCTTTCTTGTTTAGTGTCTTCAATGATGGTTAGACGATTAGGCCACAGGTTAAATAGTGTATGTTTAGAACTCTAGTACATTAGTATATAGAGCCATAGAATGTTTTACTTTCTCCTTTAAAACACACACATAGAAGTTAAGAAAATCTATAACCTTCTTGATGGATCATGTAAGGCCTTCAATGGCAGAAGAAAATATTAATAAAGATAGAAAAGAGTATCATTATAACATACCACTGAATTCTGCTAACTTTTTTACTTTTCTCCTTGTTTTTCTTTATGTTGTGCATTATTTTTGTGTTTATCTTTGACATGGTATATCTTTGTATTGGTTACGAATGAGCAGGAGAAAACAAGTTGAATTGGTTGGAGAACTCTCAAATCTTTATCACCAAGAAGAAAAGTTGTTGTCAAAGGTTTGTGTGTCTAATCAATTCCAAGTTTCTGCATTCAGTGTCTAATCTATGTGCTTTAAGGACATAACTATTAGCTAGTTAGTCCCATAATAATGTGTGGATTGATTTTTCCTAAGGTGTTGGGCTATATATTCTTATTTTTCAGGATATTTATGCAAGATGGTTGTTCTAACACCTAACTAGGACATAAGAGTGTATTGAGACATGTTCAGTTGATGCTCTTTACCCCCTCTCTATTCAGGCATCTACTGAACTTTTATTTCAGTTTACTAATGCAAAAGATGATATAGAATTTAAAAAAAATAGAACATCACTTTACTGTTTCAAGAATTAATGGATTTGAAATTCATAATTATTTTATTTCTGCTAGATACTGCTTTCTTAACTGGTATTGAGAAAAAAATTTGATCGATTATAGTCTCCTTCTGGTTTTTATTTTATTAATATTCTTCTATTTCTGTTGAAAAAGAAAAAAAGGAATCTGCCTTGATAAAGTATTTGTTAGCATTTGTAAACATAATCACAGGACACTTTGTTAGACTCAGAGCCTACCAGCCTCAATATGCATGTTTAACAATTATGCTTGGTCCAAGGGTGCAAATAACTCAAGTTGTTTTTTGAATTCCCAATGGTATATATTAGATAGCTCCGGTTTCATGCAGGTCATTACTAAGGAAGAATATCCATGCTTTTGGAAGGGGATACAACTAAAGTTCTATGGAAATGTGTCGTGTTGCACTGTTGTGGGTATTTGGCAAAAGAGAAATTATAGAATTTTTGAAGAAAGAGGAGAGAAAGATATTATTTGTTTATGGGATAGAATTAGATTCTTGACAATCGTTTTGGACCTTCATTTCCATGGAATTCCAGGAAGCTCCTTCTAAATTAGGAAGTGGTTTTGGAGTAGTTTTGTAATTTAGACAAATTTTTTCTTTGGGGCAGAGATCATACAAGATTCTATACATGTTAATTTTTATTTGTGGGTATCTTTTCACCTTTGTATATACTTTTCTTCAATAAAATTTCCTTTTAGTTTCTTATCATAAAAAAGGGAAGAAGATAGAGATCCACAAACATGAATGTTTGTGTATGGCCAATGTGTGTTCTTTTCTTTTTGTACTAATTCTGCATTTTGTTTCAGTCCATTCCGGATCTTTGTTGGGAGCTGGCTCAACTACAGGATACATATATATTACAAGGTATTGCATGGTAGCCTTTCTATTTCAGAATCGTAAGTAGGAAGTAAATATCCAAATTTAAACTTTTTTTCTTTAGTGATAGTTTTTTCTATAATATTACCGTGGTTTTAAATTTGTGAATCTATAGGTGATTATGATTTGAAGGTCATGCGCCAAGAATTCTACATTAACAGACAGAAAGCGGTATGGTTGGCTACTTATTTATTTTTTATTTTTTTATCTTTCTGCATGTTTCTTAAATGTTGAAAGATGGTTGACTACTTATTTATTTATTTATTTTATCTTTCTGCATGTTTATTAAATGTTGAAAGATGGTATATTCATACAATAATTGTGATAAAAAAAAAGTATAATATGGCATAAGGTATTTAAGTTTGGGCTTTCTATAGCTAGACAACTCTTTCTTGCTAGTGTCAACGACCATTACCAATATCATATTCAAACTTATGTGGGAAACTGAAACTTTTTGGGCATCTGGGGCAATCTCCCTCCTTATTGCTGACCTTACAAAAAGATGAAATTCATTTGTTTATCAACATGATTGATTGATGTCTTAAAAATCCTTCGGGAAACAGGCAACTTTGTGAATTCAGGAGTACAAATGCTTCAATTGTCTGACCTTGGAGTGCCCTTGATGAGTATATTGTTTATACATTTTTTCACATTAAGAATTCAAAGTTTGTTAGTCTAACCTAATGATGTAAATATGTAATATTAGTTACTTGTAACAGTGTTTCATTCGCCTAAATGTTTATTTATGACAAAAATATTATATGTTATCAAATTCAAAACATCATTTTTATTCTGATTACCATTTGACGTCTCTTGCATTATTGTTTGGAATATGTGAAACAATTACATAGAGTGACCTCTTATTTTGTACATGAACTTTGTACTGAATGGGCTTGCATCACTCAGAAGTACAATGAGTTATGGTTACCTAGTAGCAATATCTTCTTATTCTGCATTAGCGCTGTCATAGTGCTATACAAGTCTAAGATTTGAATTCATAAGTATTTGTGCAAGGGTTATTTATGGTCTTATTTCTTTCTACAGTTTATCAATCATCTAATCAATCAGCTTGCAAGACATCAGTTCTTAAAAATATCCTATCAGTTGGAAAAGAAGAACATGCTTGGAGCATATTCATTACTTAAAGTTATTGAGTCAGAGCTTCAGGGATACCTGTCTGCGACGAAAGGCCGAGTGGTATGAAGCTCTTATTGTATTCTTTGTGTGTAACCCTTAATTTATATTTGCACTCATAGGAATGTTAATATATTTTGAAGAATTCAACAAAAGCATGTGTATGAATTGAAATTATTTAGCATAGTTAGACAAATGGGACAGGAAAAGGTTATTGGTTTGTCTTGTAATTGGTTGATCAATGTGATCTGTAAAATTGGACCTTTCAGTATATGCAGTGAGAACATGTGTGGAGGAATATGGACTGTTTGAGCACTTATCTAGCTCCGGGCCTCTCTCTGCCCATGTCACTAGGCAATCGCATAGCTGATGCATCTCTCTCTCTCTCTCTCTCTCTCTCTCTCTCTCTCTCTCTCTCTCTCTTATCTCTTATACAACGCACGCATGGCCACATGCACGCTGTGACAATACTACTTGTGTATTTGTATACCTTGGTTATGATTTCTGGTAGATTTCTCCAGATTACTCAGGAAACCTTGGTTTTATCCTTTTTGTTTGAGCTTATAATATTGTTACAGGGCCGTTGCCTGGCATTGATTGAAGCTGTATCTGATGTACAAGAGCAAGGAGCAGTGGATGACAGGGATACTTTTCTGCATGGTGTTAGAGATCTTTTAAGTATCCATTCAAGTAATGAACTTCATGTTTTTCATTGAAAAACAGATTATTTTCTAGTTATTGCTGTACTTGAGATTTTCTATTACTAGTGGAAGTTTATTTTTTCTCTTTTGCTACTTTTACTATTTTTTTCAGATGCTCAAGCTGGATTGTCAACATATGTATCTGCTCCAGGGATTGTTCAACAGATATCTGCTCTTCATTCAGACTTGAAAACTTTACAGTCTGATCTTGAAAATTCCCTACCAGAGGACAGAAATAGATGTATCAATGAGCTGTGAGTCATTTTGTTTCCCTGTGTGCTTCCACCGAATAACAGTTCTATCATAAATCTTTTATATTTTACCCTGTAATGAAGGCTAATCTGACTGAGGATATGTTTGAAAAGAAAATACGAGGAACGAAAATGGAGGAAAAAGAATAAAGAAGGAAAAAGGGTAGAAGGAAAAGGGTAGCGGAAATAAAGGATACTTCCCCTCTATCTAGCTCTCGAAACATTTTAATATTCACCTCCTGCCTAGCATTTGTTCTTTCCTTTTTTGTGTTAATGCTACAGGAATGTAGAAGTTGAATCATTATAAGTTGAAAATTCTAGCCAAGTCTTTCAGTATGTTTAAAAAAGCACGTTAAACCATCTGAAGTTATGCATCGTGGACAACAATTGCCTTTAGTTTTTTTTTTTTTTTTCACCTGTACTTGTTTCAGAGCCATAGTATTAATATGTAACCATGTTGAACAAAATTTTAGTTTCTTGCCAACATCACATGTTTTTTTTAATTTATATCTTTTTGTATGGTAGGTGCACTCTGATACAGAGTTTACAGCACCCACTATTTGCATCTTCGACAACTGCACAACCTATGTTGACACCTCGGGTATGACCTTCATCATTACTATCTTACATTCACATTTGCTTGTTAAATGTGTGTTCCAACTCATCCAAATTGCTTGTGTATTTTTATTTTTGTTTTTTGCTTTTAAGAATTGGTGTTAGTTTTCTGGAAATATTTTTTTAGACTTGGTAATGATTGTCATTAGCATGGAGAACGTTCTTAGTAATAATTTAAGGACGTTACCTTGTTGGACACCTGTAAATACTTGGTCAAGAAGAGCCATTAGGATAGTTCATTCAGGTTGTTCGTCGGGAATGCTGGAAGAATTTGTTTTGTTCATTCAAATGGATTAGATTTGATTGGTTACGTTTCTTTTTCCTTTATAATATATTAATATATTATAAATATATACTATATATATATATATATATAATGACCTGTTGGTAACCTTGTAAGGGATGCTTGCTAACTTGCTTACATTATGTTTAGTTGGAGGTTTAGTCTGTCTATTGCATCAAAAGGTTAAAAAGTGAATATTATGATAAGGTATCATAAGCTTTTCAGTATTTGTTGTCACTCATTTATGATTCTTCGAAGAGACTTTAGGTATTCGGGATCTTGAACTTGTTTTTATAAAACTTGATTGAACTAATCCTTTATCATTTCAGGCCAAATACAAGTTTTTGATCTCATAAAGCATCATGTTGATTCTATTATCTCATATTTTTATCGAATCCAGTTGAAAATTTTACAGTGTCCTTGTTTTGTGATATCTCTTTATATTCTAACTTTATACATCTGGAATTGTATTTACTCCTAAGCCATTAATGAAAGAACTCGATGAAATGGAAAAGATAAATGCAAAACTCTCTGCTGTAGTCGAAGAGGTGACACTTGAGCATTGTAAGAAGAATGAGGTAATTCAATTTTCTCACTGTTTAGTCTTTTTTCAATCGTATCATGATGATGCATTTTTATCTCTTTTGAATAATTATTGCATAATAGAATATATATATATATATATATATATAGCAGTACTAGTGGCCAAGCCACATTGATGGCCCCCCTCTCCACAATTTTTCTTTTTTAAAATATAGTTGAGTTCTATTTAAATTTTTTCTATATTTTTGGTTATTTATATCTTACCTCTTAAGTTTTAAAAGTTCTTCAAAATGACCAACCAATTTATTTACTGTTTGTGTTTGCATTCCTAGAGAAAAAGCACGATCATATGGTATCTTATAGTTTAAGACTATTTAAAATTTTTATTTTCTTTTCCTTTTTTCATTTTTTTTTTCACACTTGCATACTACTAAGAATGTCTAAGACAAATGACCAAATTGGTTCAAACAACATTAATGCAATCAAGATAATACGTATATGTTGTACCCTAGTTTGTGGCTTTGTGCTGTCTTCAAACTTATCATTTTATGGACTTGGTAGTGATTTCAATCCGGATTATTTGTAAAATTTCAATGGAACTGTTAATCATGCCATTGGCTTCTTCAAATAATAATGATTTGGGATTTGTTTACGAGATGCAGATTATTAAACATCATTCACAGGAAGTCGGGCTTCAAAGGCGGGTTTTTGTTGATTTCTTTTGCAATCCTGAGCGTTTGAGGAGCCAAGTGCGTGAACTGACTGCTCGTGTAAGAGCCATGCAAGTTTCTTGAATACATTCATCATTCTTCAGTCATTTTGTTGTGTTCCCCTTCAAATACCCAGCTAAGAGTGAATCATATTGGTATGTATTTAGAGAATACAGTATTTTTTTCTTCCTGAAAAGCAATTTTAACAAGTATAGGAGTGTATATAAAGTCAATATTTTGGAACGCACTCGTCTTCTGCCAAACATTAGTTTAAAAACAGGTAGAGAGATACACAACCATCAGAGTACTCATTGCTTTTGTATAAAAGACTTGCGGTCATACTGTAGTGTTACGCTGGAGTTGTGAATTTCAATGTTGATTGTTTTTTTGTATAAATCACTTGTGGTGGTCGTACACTCATTATGCTATTGTTGTGAATTTCAATATTGACTGATTTTCTATAATAACACTTGTGGTCATACTATATAGTGATGTAGCAATATTTGGCGGTGGTACAGATATATGCTAGAGTTGTGAGTTGTGAATTTTAATGTTGTGGAGATATTTTACCTTTGGTTGTGTTTACTAATTAGGAATTCTAATGGAAAGAGAACTTAATTGTGTTTACGAAAATCAGTTGGGAATCATATTATGTGGGTCTCACATATAAATCAGGATTATTGACATCCGGAAGTCTAGAAGTGTACTTTTATAGGTTTTAAAATATTTTACTCTCAAATATTTAGTCAAATGGATTAAAGTGATGAGTTTTAGAAAAAATAGGGACTAAAGAGATGAATATGAAAAGATATTTATAAAGGTTGCAAATCACTAAAAAAGTGGGATTTATGTAAAATTCTGTCTATTTATTATTTATGGTGAAACATAAGATATATGTATAACTAGGGGTGAACGTTTAATGGTTCAGTTCATTTTTTAATAGAACCAATAAAAAACCGATAAAGCTCGGTTTATGAAAATATGAACCGATCCAATAAAATTTACAAATGTGAATCGATTAAAAACCAACTGAATTGAACCGGTTCGGTTTGGTTTTTTCTGTTTTGGTCCTATTGGACCAAATTTATGGACTTTAATTAGTACACATATTTTTATATTAAATTATGGGTTTAAACAAATTGAAAATACTATTTTAAAATAATATTTAGTAAAAAAAATCAAAGAAAAAAAATATATGTTGTGACACTTTTATAGTTTTGTAGTTTCATGGACTGTTAAACGTTAAACTATGGTTTTTTTTTTTTATATAAGTTGGATCTCGGTTCGGTTTTTCGGTTTGAGATAACGAATTGGGAAAAAAACTAATCCAATCGGTTTTCAAAAAAATGAACCGAATTGAACCGATCAACATAAGAAAATCGAAAAAAAAAAAAAAAAAACCGATTGTATCAGTTCGATTCACCGAATCGGTTCAGTTTATTAGTTTTTTGCCCACCCCTACATATAATAATGGTATTAAATAGGTTAAGTGTTTGGGATTGGTGAGACAAAAATGTATATGGCCACGTGGGGATAGAGAGAGACCCACACTCAAAAAGAAAGAGAACATAAAATTGGGCAATTCCATTGTGTTTTGTTCCATTATTCTGAGAGCGATATTTGATAAAAAAGAGCAACAATTATTTATTTATTTTTTTTTTGAAAAAAAGACTCGAAAGACTATATGTTGCACATTTATGTAAATAGATAAGTTTTGAGTCAATTTACCCAAGACTCATGATTAATGTACTCATTCTCTATGTTTAACTTCTAATCTTGGTGGATTTAACAGCACAATTTTAATTTTAAATTTTTACCAAAAAAAAAAAATTCTTGATTTTAATAGTATTTTCTATGTTACTCTAGTTAGATAACTTAGACATTACTCTAGTTAAAGATTAAAGATAAATAATGTGCGCGATCATACCTTATCATCAACGAACAACGGTTCTTGAATTGAATTCTCAAGTTGACTCCTCCCATGAATCACTTGGAGGCTCAAAAATTCTAAAGTAGCACCACTTTGTCGCATTTCCATATCCTTAACTTCTTTAATTTTGGCAACTCTGGAATATACAGTCCTAGTGAGAAACTTCTAAGGCTTGGTAGATTTGATCGTTCCAGGAGTGCTAATTGTTGAAAGACAAACCTTGTGATTGCTTCTACACCTTCCTTGCCAACAATTAGGGGGTACGGGGTCCTGCAAAGACCCTCCCCAAACGTACATGTTAATTGGGATATGGTATAGGGATGTGATTTGATTTTAAAACCCAATTAATTTTGGAGCAGGGAATGGTATTTTGGTCCCCGCCCCATCCCCACCCCATACCCCAATTAATATGTTGCATGGATGATTAAGAAACAAGAAACACAGTTATGTTACAATTTTTCTTCAATTTACTTTCAAAATATAATTGGGAAGAAACCTTTTTTTTATAAACAATTAAAATGTAAATTTTTTTTTCTTTTTTTTGATACAAGTATACATGAAGATGGAAGATGCATGCAGGGCCGGTCTAGAGTGATGCACCAAGTGCAACCGCTCTGAGCCCCAAATCTTTTTTATTAAAGCCTACGTAGATATGGGTTTTAGGTACATAAGTTGAAGGGCCCGATTCGTTGTAAAAAAAATTAAAGGGCTCAATTATTTTTTTAAATTATATGTATAAAATATGTTTAAAATAATTGTGACACGCCCATAAAAATTATATTTATATCAATTCTTTGGTGGAACACTGTGGAAGCTGACAAGTGACAAGCCATACTCTCTAACTCTAGCTTTTAGGCTGTTTTTTCTAGATTTTGCATCGAGTCTTGTCTATATAAAAAAATTAATTTTTTTAATATACAATATATTAAAAAAAAAAATCAGAAGTCACCTTTCAATAGATTTTCTTCTTTTACCCAGCTGAGATACTCTCATAATTACTACTCAGATACAGAAGTGTTTCACTGTTTCTTTTGACTGTCAAAATATTGTTGAAATTCATAGGCTTTAACAATTTTCTTCTGGCTCTGTGTTGAATGTTGAGTAATCACTTATTTGTTCAACACTCATTGTGGTGATCAGTTATCTCAGAAGGAGATAAATCTAGAAAAATTACAAAGAATCACAAATTCGAGGATTCCTAATGGAGGAGGTTTGAGAGCAACAACTTGGAAGGTAAAAAATTCTGTTAATTTTATGTTTTCCAATTCCGTTGATACAATTTCACAACACAGAGAAATAAACTATGCTTGTCTTAGGTGACACATTGTGATCTATTTGGTGTTAGATTAACTTCTATATTGATAGATTAGGTTTTCAATAATGAAATTGTTATCGAATAATTTACTGGTTTAACTCCGACAGAAGCACAAGTTCACAACTGCACAAAAATTTTGATGCTGCTATCTCTCATATTCTTATTCTGACATTCATTGTTCAAGTATTAATTACTTTTTAGAAATTAGATTAGGCATGTCATTTGAAAGGAGAAAAAAAAAGATGTGAGTGGATTACATAGATGACTAACATTGGATTGAGGATTTCCCTCCAGTTGTAGAGTCATTGATTATGAGTGACTGCCCAATTTAGTATGTTTGTGTACTCTTTGTATATATAAAAAAAAAGATTTTTTATTTATTTATTTATTTATTTTTTTTGTGTTAACTTCCAATATTTTTTTAAATAAAAATGGACTGATCTAAGGGGAAAAAGCATCACAAACGATCATATGCTGAAAAACCTTTAGACAGAATCCATATATAAAAATAAAAATAAAAAAAATAAAAAAAATAAAAAAAGTAAAAAGAGACAAAAAGCAACAAAGCACAAAGAACCAAGCGGAAAATAACCCTAAACAAAAAGAGGCACGCATGTCACACAAAAAAGAAAAAGAAAACATCAAGAAAAACAAAAAGACTCTCGACCCATGCAGTCGTTGCCAACAAAAGTAGAATAGAACGGCGGGGCAGAGAACCACCAAGAATCACCCTGAAGCTCCAAAGCATGCTTAGAAAGTGTATCCGTAACCTGATTCCCCTCCTTGAAAATATGGAAAACCTGAAAATCCATCTACAAGATCTGGAAAATGCAGCGCTGCCACGCTTGACGAACCCTCTAAGGAACCATCTCAGAACGAGAAGAAAGAAGCTGAACCAGAAGAATCGCTTTCAAGCCAGAGACGATGCCACCCATACTTCCATGCAAAATTAATGGCCAAAGAGGCCGCCAGAAGCTCGGCCTCAAAAGCAAAAACCTGACCAAGAGGAATAGGAAAGCAACCCTTCACAAAGGCTCTGCAGTTTCGAAAGATACCACCACAACCACCAAACCCCGGAGAGCCCATAGCAGCGCCATCTGTATTCACTTTGATCCAACTGGGAGCCGGAGGTGACCAAATCACACTCTTGATCACCGGGGCTTTAGAAGGGCGATCCTGAAGACTGAAACGACGAAGAATCAAAAGGTTGTCAATACAATTATGCATACAACCAATATATTAGCCTCTGAAATTGCACGCCAAACCAAAGAAAGGATGGATCTAAAGTCCACCGACTTCCCTTCAAAGATCCACTGATTACGGGTAGTCCACACCCCCCATATCACTGCATGGATAGCCATTTTCCATAAAATCCTAACCTGCTCACTAAAGGAAACTGACATGGCTTGCAAGAAAAAAGATTGCCAAGTTTCGGTAGAGACAGGTCGCTGGAAAACAGAGAAAATGGCCTCCCAAAGAGCAACCGCCAAGGGACAATGAAGAAAAAGGTGATCCGCAGATTCACTACTAACCCCACAAATACTGTAACGAGAAGCCAACTAGAACCCGGACCTGCAAAGACGATCCTCAGTAGAAAGCCTGTTCAACATAAGACGCCAGGTCAAAGCTGAGCAAGAGGGGGGGATAAAACGGGACCAAACATCTCTCCACCAAACAACCTGAGGAATATTACGGAGAAATTAGAAATAAGCAGTCTTGCAAGAAACACGACCATCCTGAGAATTAGCCCAAACCAGAGAATCCACAACAGGAGAAATCACAATCCCATCAATCCAAAAACACAGATTTGAGAAGAGCACTCAGAAACTATCGTCCAGCACCCATCTACCCTCATGAATAAAATCTGAGACCCTTGCCCGGAGAGGATTAGCTAAATAATCTGGAATTCCTAAAAGCTCCAAAATGGGGACCCCCAACTAATTATTCCTCCAAAAGTCTCATTGAGAGTTCTCGCCAATCAGCCAGATACCTTCCTTAAGAAGGGAATTATAATTTGTCCGAAGAGAAGACCAAATTGAGGAGGCGACATACCCTCCATGAGGCTTTTGCAAATGTTTAAGATACATCTCCCGTAGAAACGAGAAAGCAAAACCATCAGAGGTTATAAACTTCCAAGTGAATTTCCGCAACAACGAGTCATTCACCAACCTAAGATCTTTCAGACCAAAACCACCCAGTGAGTAAGGCCTACAACAACGATCCCAAGCGACCCGAACCAACTTATTCTCCTCACAGGAACCAGTCCACAAAAAGTTTCTCAACTCGCGGTTAATCAGTGACAGTAAAGAAGAATGCCACTTGTAAATCATGAAAGAGTGCACAAATGAACTAGTGATGACCGACCTGATCAGAGTAGCACGACTGGCTAGAGAGAGGGACTTGCCTTTCCATTTAGCGAATTTAAACAAGATCTTATCAGCAATAGGTCGTAACATCGCCTTTCGAGGCTTACCCTGAAACAAAGGGACTCCCAAATAAGAAAACGGGAGTTTCCCAATCTGTATACCAACCAGAGACTGCAAACTACCAATCCCAGAGGGGGAGATAGAAGATCTGAAATAAATCGAAGACTTACCCCGGTTAACCAACTGGCTTGAAATATCACCATAATCCCTAAAAGCACCCATGATATGCTTCAGATTCTTTTGAGTGCCTCTACAAAAGATCAGAACATCATCTGCATATAGCAAATGAGTTGGAGCCAAAAAAACCCCTTGGGGAAGAAATTGGCAGAATTTGAGAAGAACCCACTAACCTCGTCAATAATCCTAAAAAAGTCTTCTACAATACCAAACAAAAGTGGAGAGAGTGGATCTCCCTGAGGAACCCCTCTAAAGCAACAGAAATACCCCTCTGGGACCCCATTAAATAGAACTGAAAGCCTAGACGAACAAAGAATGCCGTCTATTCAATCCACAAAAACAGAAGAAAACCCAAAAGCCTGAAGCACTCTGCAAAGGAAAGACCAATCCAAGGTGTCAAACGCCTTGCGGATATCAATCTTCATGACTAAGTTACCCCCATAACACTTCTTCTACAACACATTCACACAGTCAGAAGCCAAAGCAATACAATCCTCAATATGCTTGTCTCGAATGAAGCCGAACTGCTAAGGAGAAATAATCCTAGCGGCAACCCGAGCTAAACGATCAGTCAAAATCTTCGAAGAAATTTTAAACAGAAAGTTACTAAGAACAATTGGACGAAACTGATCAACCGAAATCAAGTCTCTCAGTTTCGAAAGAAGAACAATGAAGCTGGAATTGAGACCTGGGAAAATAACTCCAGTGATGAAAAAATTCTCAACAGCGAGGACCACGTCACTACCTACAACATCCCAACACCTTTGATAAAAACTACCAGAAAACCCATCTGGCTCAGGGGCAGAAGCAGCATCCATAGCAAAGACCGTATCGTGAATATCATCTGCAGATGGAACGCTAGTCAAGAAAGCGTTCTCTGCGGCAGTTACCAAGGAAGGAATCACATCATCTACAATAAATAAATCTCTCCCAACTCGAGAAACATCCGAGGAAAAGAGGCCAGAATAATAACTAATGATATAATCCTAGATGGTAGGCCGATCCTCCGAGAGAACCCCATTAATCGAAATGGCTGATATAGTGTTACGATACTGCCTACGTTTGATAGAGGAATGAAAGAAAGATGTGTTCCAATCCCCATCACGAAGCCACCTAACTTTAGACCAGTCACGATAAAAGCACTCCTGTCTGCGTAATAACACATCAAGCTCAGAATGAACACTCCCCTCGGCCATAAAAAGATCATCTGAGAAACCTAGGTTAGACAAATCCAGCTGAATAAAATGAAGCTCCGCAGACTTCTTAGCAATGGTAGAGTTAAGATCCCAAAAAACCTCCCAATTCAAAGACTTGAGAGCCTTTTTCAAGTTTCTCAGCTTATAGATAACAACCTGAAGAGGGCTACCTACAACAGGAGAGCTCCAAATCCTACGAACAATAGCTATAAAATCAGGATGCTCTAACCACATACTCTAAAACTGAAACGGTCGATGACTAGAAATCTCAAAATCTGATAACCGAACTAAAAATGGACAGTGATCAGAACAAATACGGGGAAGAGCCACACATGAAATTTCCCGCCAACAGGAAATGCAACCATCAGAAACCAAAACTCTATCTAATCGTCTCTCAACTCTAGTACGGTTACGGCGACCTCTAACCCAAGTGAAACGGGCGCCTTGAGAATGAATGCCAACCAAATCACAATCATCAATCATCAACCTGAAATCCTCACAAGAACCACGGGCAGGAGAACGAGAACCCAAAGCCTCATGAGCACCCAGAACTGCATTAAAATCCCCAACAACCAACTAGGAAGAAAAAACCAAACTAACCATATCTCGAAGAGATTGCCAAAGAGACCTATGAACCACTGCAGAAGTGCTCGCATAAACAAAAGTGAACTAGTGCACCCGAGAACCGATCGAGAGCAAAACAGTAAGATGTTGATCATGACAGTGAACTATCTGAGCCTCAAGAAATGAAGCACAAATGAAAACCCAAATAGTCAAAATCAACCCACCCCTATCGTTCATACCAATCAGGCGAAGACCGAGCGAAGACTAGAAACCTGAAGAGATAGATGAAAAATCAACCATAGGCTCTGCAATACAAACCAAAGCAGGTCTATGTAAATGACACAACTCTCTTAATACCCGCCTCAGATCCCATGACAGTTCCAAAAGAGAACATTAATCATCGGAAACCATTGAAGGAGCCCGGTATCCAGACTTTAAAGAAGCCAGCCTACGCTCAACCCTCAAAGTTCTCTAAGCAATCTCAGCATCAACTAACTCACCCTCTTTCACCTGGGAAGCCCATGAAGAATCTACAATGAAGCGAAGCTCAGCCTGAGAAGCTGACCACGGACCTGAACTTTGAATCTGCACCTTAGGATCTACAACTGAAGAACAAGAAAAACCGGATCCATCTCGTAAACTACTTTGATCCACCTTGACATTCGAAGCTGAAGACACAACTGCCTCCTCAGATGATTGATTGCCTGAAACCTCATGAACTCTAACTTACCGACGAGCCGTATGACCCGAACGAGAAGATGACCTAGATAAAATGGTAGAGAATATAGGGTGAACCTGATTAACCACCGAAGAACCTTGAACAATAGTCCTCGAATAATGCACCATCCCTACGTCCGAACTGACAGAACTAATAGAAGGATCAACTTTCGATGAACTAGAAACCAGAACAGAATCAGTGACCCCGTCATCAAATCCTGAATCCTTGCTAATCAATAATGCCTGGGAAATCATTGGAGGAACCAAATTTGAAGCCACTTCCGAAATAGCTGAGACAGTAGATGAAGACGGATTTGAAGAAAGAACCAAACCAGCGGACGGAGTGGAACTCGAGATCAAATTAGACCCTATTGAAGTGTGGACAACAACTGAATCTGACCACCTACATCCTGGTGAATAGCTGAAAAAACATTGGATAACAAGACCTCCTCCTAAGGAGCAATAATAGGGCGATAAACTGATTTAGAGGAACGGGTCCGAACAGGCTAAAAACCATCATCCCCAAAAACTCTAGAGTCCCCTGCTATATCCTGGGTCGATTTTGTAGTACTACTCAGAGGAACCTTAGAAGACTTATTCCAACGATAAGAACTAGGCAAATGACCTATAGAAGAGCAAGTGGAGCAAAAAGTTAGGAGATTCTCATACTCAACATCTATAAAAGAACTATGAAATTCATCCCTCTCCAGCAATATTGAAGTAGGCAGCACTGATGACACATCCACATAAACTAGAACTCTAGCATAATGACCAAAATTCCCATCACTAATAGCCTTGTCCAACCGCAATGGCACCCCTATCCCTCTAGCCAAGTCAGAAATAATTTTTGGATGCCAATATTCCCACGATAGATCAAAGAACCTAACCCAAACCTGAGCATTTGTGGACTTCTGTAGTAATGGGTTAAAATCTGGGACCCAAGGCTGTAGGTGCAGAATACCTGACTTTAGATGAACCGAACCGAACCGAACCAAACCAAACCGAACCCCCAAACATGATTCATCTCAGTAGGAGACTTCAAAAGAATCTGATAATAACCTCTCCCTAGAGATATAAGACGCCAATCAGAATTTAACATCCAATGCTTGCTAAGTCTTGCCTTAAGATCCACAAGCTTCCAAGGCCGCTCACCATTGGAAAGCACCACACGACCAATAAGAGCATTCCTACCCAACTCAAAATGGGCCTGATAAGCAATCGGATCCACCCGAACAGAAACATACCCCCGCTTTTTAGAGGGAACTGATGGCACCGGTAAAGTCTCAATAATAGGAGATTTGAAAAGACCCGTAAAAGACTTACCATCTTGGACTATAGGTGCTAAACTCTGAATGAGACCTGCAACTGAATACGAAACAATCACCGAAACATCCCCCTCATGCTGAGGAGGAATCAGCTCACCAACTAAGGAACACACCCCACCAGATGCGAGAGGAATAACCCGAGAAGAGGAATTCACTCCACTCACCGTACCCATACCAACCTGACTAGTCAATGTGGAAAACACCACTACCGGAGATGAAAGAGACAAAGCGGCCTCCATGTACATAGGATCCATAGAGCTCGATATGGAAGCAACTCAGTGACACAAAACGGTGGTGTAACCCTAAAAGAAAAGTAAAACCAGTGCAGAAACTTGAAACTGACCTAAAACTATGAAACAAACTCCAAATCATGATATTCTTGATTCCATATTGCATGAAATTTTATGATCTATAACTTTTATGAAGATCATAAGATCAGAATCTGACAGGAAGATGCTCAAAATTACGAAACGGCGCCGAAACCTATCCCTAGAGAAACAAACTAGAACAGAAAACTTGAAACAGATGTAACTCAGTGACGTGAACCCCAAATCACAAAGTTCTTAATTCTAGATTGCATAAAACATCACAATCTACAACATTGAAGAAAGACAAAAGAACTGAATCTTACCGGAAGTTGGCCAAAAAAGCAAAACGGCGGAGAAACCCTAGAATAAAAGACAAACCTGTGCAGAAACTTGAAACCGATGTAACTCTATGTAAACAACACCAAATCACGAGATTCTTAATTATAGGTTGCACGAAATGTCACGATCTACAACTTTGATGAAGACCATAAGATCAAAATCTGACCGGAAGATGCTCGTAATCATAAAACGGCGCCGAAACCCTAAAACCTAAGCACCCCAGAAATTTCCTCTGTCATAAAAAAAATTAAAATATATATTAAAAAAAAGGGGGCCTTTTTCAGAATTTTTGCCCCGAGCCTCTAATACGTCAGGAATTGGCCCTGGATGCATGGTCACATTTTTGTCATTAGCATTTGTTCTTAGACAAGTAGGAGTTAAACTTTCAATCTTTATTTTCTTTTGACAGATTTAATTTTGACGATTTTATATTTCAATTTCATTTTTATTGAAAAAGAACGGTGTAATATTCATGCGTTTGGTAATTTAGTTTGCGATATACTTACTGTGAATTAAAGTTCATTTACTTTTTTAATTAATTTTTTTCTTCAATCATAAAATATTTTTAAAGACTGATTGACACTTGTGATTGTGGCTTACAATATAAGGTGTATAATTATTAATATTGTCTTAATCAAACGGTGACGGGCAAGGCGGGGCGGATACCGGGAGCCCTCTCCCCAAATTTGGATTCCTCGTCCCCGCCCACTTGGAGCAGGGACGAAAATACTAGTTATATTTGGGTTTGGGGAATGAGGATGGTATCCCCACCCTGGACCTACCCCATTGACATCCCTAGTAACAATTATTAAATACTAAAACAGCCCTAAAAATTTAATTGTTCACATAAACAGTAAAATTTAATAGATTTTTGTTTATCTACAAAAAATGCTATTAATGAGTTGTCCAGGAGAAGAGAAAAATAAAATAAAATGAAATAGCAGGTGTGCATGTTCTGGGCAATCTTCATACTACTACCGCCACCTGCTCTCTCTCTCTCTCTCTCTCTCTCTCTCTCTCTCTCTCTCTCTCTCTCTCGGTCAAGACACTTACACCAAATGTATTATTTAAATATTTGTCTTAAAAAATATGTTTGAAAGGAAAAAAGGAAAAAAAAAAACATCAGTCTCAAAGAGAAAAAGAATAGAGATTAAAAAGTTGATTTAGAGAAGATATGAGTTGAATATTGAGAGAGAAAAAATTGTTTGGTATAAATAGTGGATGGTCAAGAGTTGAAGCAGAGATAGAGGATGATGGACGTGCATTTGAAAATATATGTGGTAGATAGATTCTCCTTCTTATTTTGTTGCTTTTTTACTCTATTTTTATATTGAAGGTATTGATAGTGTTCTCAAAGTATGGATGATGTGATAACTCTATATTTTGTGACATAAGAGTCATGATTTTAAAACAGTATAAGATGTATGGTTTTTTTGTACTGACAATATGTGTTTCTTTTATTTAGGATTTATTTACTATATTTTTTGTTTGAGGTATGAGTTTTTTCATGGCAAACCTTGATCTTTTCTTGACCTGAGATGAACTATAGAAAATGAGGCCATAGATATTCTATATATGTTTACTTGATTAACTTTTTTTCTCTAGTAAATACTTATAAAAATCAATATAATAACTCAAACTTAACACTATAACACCTCAACATAGCAAATAAAAAGTTACCAAAATAAAGTTTTTTTTAATTGCATCAAATAATATATCATTTAAACCTTATTCGTCTCATATTTTTAACAACAAAAGTACTAATTAAGCTTACATAAAAAAATAAAAAATAAATAAAAATTCAAAAGAGAAAAAAAAAAAAAAAAGTGTATTGATTTATTTACTTTCGAAACAGTGACTTCTGAATTTTCCTATCAAGAGAGCTTTTTTTATTTTTTTTTATTTTATAATTTTATTTGGAGAGATATAAAAGAGGATTATTTGTGAGTTGTTACAAATACGAGTGTTGCTAAGATTCAACCACCGCCACCCTTGATCCAATGTTGTTATTATAAAAATGATAAATGTGTTTTCATTGGTGGGCTTTTTTTTTTAAAAAAAATTATATGTTTATGGTGGGTCATTTTTAAAATCATTTATAGGTTGAGTTTTCATTGGTGGGTATTTAAAAAAAAAAAAAATTATGTATATGGTTGATCATTTTTAAAGTCATTTATGAGCTTGTTTTATTTAAAATCTTATATGAATTATATTTTAAAATCAATTGTTTTTTGCTACAATTTGGGGGCACTTTACAATCGAAGGCTCTAGGTAGTTGCCTCATTGAGCTCGCCTTAAGGCCATGCCTGGGTTTCTTTTGTACCGATAGCATGATTTCATTTTTTTTAATAATTAATTGACATATGTAACCTTTTTTTTCTATTGACATTTCTAACCATGGTTATCTATACATATATATATATATATATATATATAAATATATGTTTGCTGTTCTTTCTCTTTTGGGGTTTGGTTGTCTCAAGAACTCAACATTTTCACAGTTTTTATAATTTTTCTTCTTTCTATTTCATTTCATTGTGTTTATTTAGTTTACTGATTTGTTTGATTTCAAATACATTTTTCATGTACTTTTGTATGTCTTCCATGGTTTCAATGTTTATTGAATGTATTTTGTGTTTTTTACATTTTGTTTGCACTCACATGAGTTTTTCATTTGAATATTATATTTTTTTTTCTGGTTATTTACATTTTGTAATCATTTTTACATATAATGTTGCTCTTTTTTTGGGGTTTTAATTGTTCTCTAGGGCTCACATATTTAATAGTTTTTTAGTGATTATCTTTATTTTATTGCAACTTTTACGATTTCTAAAAATATAATAATGAATATTTATTTATATATGCATTTATAATTATGTATTATTGATGTTCTTTGATTTTGTTATTGAATTATTTATTTTAAAATAAAATTTTCTTTTGTTTTTTATCTGTTTTCATTATTTATAGTGTTGTTTGAGCAATTTATGCATTTTTGATGTTATTAAAAATTTGTTTAGGGGATTCATTTAGTAAGTTTTAATTTTTTAACTAACAAAATGAGTTTATTTAAGATGTTATAAACTTTGAATTTCAATATTATCAAGTTCAATATTGAATCTATGGTTGGTTGGTTTGTTTATTATCCTATTATAAGAAAATGTGTGTATAAAATATATACAACAAAATATACTCTTTTTTTTTTTTTTTCTTTCTGATTATTTTTTCTAAGAAATTTGTTAGTTTTAAATATTCTTCCGTCTTTTTTATTTATTGTGCGGATTTTTAATGCATAGTTGATGGTTTTTCATGGTATTTAGGTTTTTATATTGCTGATGCAAACTCTTAGCAGTTACTATACAATTACTCTCTTGGTAAGTTAGTTACTGTTTTTATTGTTTTTCTATGTGATTAATTTTACTTTGTTGGGTGTAATATAATTTATTTTAGAAAATATAATAATTATTTGTGTATATTTATTCATTGTTCTTGGATTTTTTTTTTTAATATTCTTTTTTGATTTTATTCCATTATGCTTATTTAGGCATTTTGTGATTTGTACATTTTTTGTTGCTTAAATACTTTATTTTTCATGTTATTTATAACTTTATGTCATAAAAACTGCAAACATTTTTTTTTTTTTTTGTGGTGTTTAGATTTTGCGCGTACTTTTCGTGGTTTTCATATTTCTAGTGCAAACTCTTTGCGGTTTGACAACGTCGTTTTTGAAGTCAAAAGATTGTTCTTTATATTTTCTACCTTGCAAGTGCACAAGTCAATAGACAAGTATAGCAATAAGCATGGGTATCGTTTCACAGGGAGGTGTCATCAATCAACTGTTTCAAGTTTTAGAGTTTATTGAAAGCCATATAATTAGAACATGGAAATGGTGAGAATGGTGTGTGTGAAGTGTACTCATATTGTGGTTGTGTGTGAGATAATGGAAATAGGAATAAGCTAAAACTAAAGATAGAAAAGTAACCGAGTTAAATTATACTACTCATAAGTTAAATTAATCTACTCCTAAAGACAAAACACTCTAAGTTACGAAACAAATGTGGTTTTGAGAGATACAAGATGGTGGTCACACAAGGGAAATGAGTTCGCCAAATACAAATGCATATCAAGTTGATTGTTAAACATAAAACACATTCAATTCAAGTCAAATGCTCGTTCTTTTGATTAAGGAATTTACCAAAATCAACTCATCACTCAACCAAGGTCATGGAATGAGCAATTGTGTCTTAAGGTCAAATACCCATTAAGCACTAGAAAATAGAGCCAAAACCAATTCTAGCAAGGTCATGCAATAAGTTTCATCCATTTTTTTAGAGCTAAGTAGTCAAGTTCTCATCCGGAAGGTCATCCAAAGGTATAACCCAAACTCACATTCACTCAAATCATTCCAAACATAGTATCTTGAATCATCCATCAACATATATACAAGAGTGGGATGTTTATATTACACTACTCCTAAATTAAGTTATTATATTCCTAATCTCATTCATGAATACACATCAATTTCTAATCCTCCACACGCATACATGTCACAATAAAAGATTTAATCATGAATATAGAAATAATGAAACAAGACCCATATGAGTTTAAAAACAATCATTAAATAAATAGCACAAGTGTAGGTTTATAAATATTCCCAAGTGGGGTTACACATCTAGAAAACAAGAAACAGAAGAAGACATGAGTTGTAGAGAAAACTCTTGAAGAAATCCCCTCCAAGAGCTCCTTGTTTGCTAGCTCAAAATTGGTCAAAAGACCATCCTTTCTCCTTGCAATCAACTCTAAGATGGGTAGAGAATGTGTAGAAGGTGTGGTGGTGATACATCCATGGAGGAAGACCTTCATAGATCTCCATGGCTGCATTTGAAGACTTATCTCTCTCTTAATTTAGTGTTAGGAGTTTTGTAGATCTAAGAGAGGTGTTTTGTGTGGGGATTTCTAATGGTGGCTGGAAAGAGGGCTCAAAATGGAGCATTTATAATGTCCACGAAATTAGGGCTCGAAATTAGAAAATTACAAAAATATCCCTCAGTGGACAATTATGAAAATACCCTTCTTTGCTGTCCAATTTGCTGCCTTTCATAGCAAACTTCTCTAGAATTGAGTTCGTTGTGGACTTCACTGTCCATCATGGTGAATTACAGAAATGCCTCTTAACTCTTTAGAAATCATAAAAACTCCAATCTTTCCTAAAATTTTGCACTTTTACCCCTGATTACCAAATTCACTTGAAACAGTTTTTTAACATTTTAAATACCCTTTTTTTCCTGAGAAACAAGCACAAAAATATAGGAAATTGGGGCTATATATATATATATAAATGGTGTGATCACAGTTATTGTGCAATTGCTTTCTTGATAAGTTATTTACTATTTTTTATTTTATTGTAAATCTAAATATTAATTTATTTATACTTTTTATCTGTTTTTGATGTGGCTATTTTATTTATTTATTTATTTTTGTGATTACCGATTATAATATGGTTATAACAATTGCATTAATTGTTTATCTACATTGTACAATGTCTAGAAATTTGATAACTCGATCTAGAAAAAATATTATCATATAAGATAGTCAATCTAATGTTGGTAATGATATCTTGATGATATCATTTGGTATGATGTGCCAATAATTGTTGATGAAAATATTTGTAAAAAAAGAAGCATTACTAGCATTTATAATTATGAAAATTATATATTGTGGCAAAAGCTTTGTTTCTACTTCAAAGAAGCATGCATCTGCTGAGAATGACTTGAACCGCTTTTTATCTGTTTTTGATGTAAGATATAAAGATCCTTTATTTGTTGATGTTATTGATTGCAATGTTCTTTGTGATATGATTGATGTTCCCGAATCATCGAATTGTATCAGTAGTAAATGTTCTCAATTTGATAGTGATAGCTTTAACCAAACCAATGAATCCATTTTGAATCAAAAGTTTCACTGCTATAGTATGAATGGTCAAGCAAGCTATCAGAAAAAAAGAATAGTAAGTATTTTTAGAACTATTTCTTTGTTTTTTGGTTTCCTTAGGATCCGTTGATGAATATGTTTCTTTTGGTGATAGGAATTGTGAGTTCCAACATTGTAATGCATTGTTTTGGCATGCAGAGAAATTTAAAAAGAAATCCCGGTAAGTCAAGTCGACCACAAATTGGTTTTTGTTGTTTAAGTAGAAAAATTAAATTATCTCTAGTAAGAAATACACATGTTTATCTAAATGATTTGCTGGATTCAACTAGAGGTTGAAAAAGTGATGCGTTTAAACAAGCTATTAGAGCTTATAACTCGATCTTTGCATTTCCTTCCATGGGAGGTAAAGTAGACAAATCAATTAATAAAAGATCTAGTCCTGATGTGTTTAAAATCAATGGCCAAGTTCACCACTTGATGGGTTTATTATTACCACTAGAAGGAGAATGTCCTAAGTTTGCACAACTTTACATTTATGACACCGATGGTGAAGTTAAAAATCGTGTTGATGTTTTGAATTGATCAAACAAAAATGATGAAATAATTGGTGGTCTTATTCAAATGCTTGATCAGACAAATGAATTGGTAAAACTTTTTAGAATTGCTAGAGACAAAGTAAAAAGTAATTCTATTGATTATTTCAGATTGAGGTTATTTGGAAAAAGAAATACGCAGGATAATCAATATGATTTGCTAACAAGTAGTCACATTGGTGGTTTAATAATTGGAGATATTGGTGATTTTAAATCTGAAAGAGATATTATTCTAGAGCTTAGAATTGGTGTATTGCAAAGGATAACAAAATTAAACCCCTAATATATGGCTTTGCAATATCCTTTGTTGTTTCCATATGGTGAAGATGGTTATAGGCCAGATATTCCTTGGAATAAATATTTTAAAGGCATGAAACCAAAAAAACAACGAATACCAATGAGAGCATTTATTGCATATCAAAGTCAAGATCGGTCTGAAGAGGATGCTACTTTGTTAAAGGGTGGTAAATAGTTTCAACAATTTTTGGTTGATGCATATGCCACACTTGAAGAGGATAGATTGGATTTTATTAGGTCAAATAAAAATTCTATTAGAAGTGAGGTATTAAAGGGCATTCAAGATACAATTGTAAATGGAGATTCAAATGCTGAAGATTTGGGAAAAAGAGTTATTCTACCATCTTCATATACTGACAGCGCACGATATATGATAGATAATTACCTGGATGCTATGACAGTATGTATATGTTTTGGAAATCCTGATTTTTTTTTATCACACTTACATGCAACTCAAAGTGGCTTGAAATTCTTAGTGATTTTAGACGTAGGCCAAGTTGTAAAGTGGAGGACATACTTGATTTAGTGTCTAGAATTTTCAGAGCTGAACATGATATCAAATCCGGAAATCCATTGGTGAAATTGAAGCCGGTATATTTTTTATTTTTATTTTTAAAAATTATGTTTCATATTATATATTTTAAAAATAAATCAAATAAAATTAATGTATTCTGATATATATGCACTTTTTTCCTTTTTAAACAGTTGTTGAAAAAGGTCTTCCCCATTGTCATATCCTAATATGGATGAAAAAATAGTATAAATGCTATACACCAGGTGATATTGATTCAATCATTTCTGTCGAAATTCCGGATAAAGAATTTGATCTTAATGGCTATGCTGTCGATTCAAAGTTCATGATGCATGGCCCTTGCAGCCTTGTAACTCAAAACTCTCCTTGCGTGGAAGGTGGAACATGTTCAAAAAAATTTCCAAAGCATTTTTAAAATGGAACTTCTTTTAAATCAAATAGTTTTGTTTTATATAAATGGCGAAAAAATTAAAATGTTTTTATTGTTAAAAATTATATTAAGATTGATAACTCTTTTGTTAGACCTTGTAATCATGAATTGTTATTAAGATATCAATCACATATAAATGTTGAATCATGTTGTCAGTCCATGCTTATCAAATATCTCTTTAAATACATAAATAAAGGTACTGATAGAGCAAAGGCTGTGTCTGAGGATAAACAATTTGACAAAATTGTAGCATATGGTTTGGAGAATGTTACAATCTCAAATTCATTTTAGAGAACCAGTCATAGAAAGGTTGTCCGTGCATTTGCCATTACATCAAAACATTGTCTTTAATCAGCATGCAAAATCAAAATCCATGGGACGTGGCTAATGCAAGTAAACTTACAAAAACTATGTTGAAACGGTGGTTTGAGACAAATGTCAAAAATCCTAAAGCACGTGAACTATATATTGAATTTCCATCAAAATTTGTTTGAGAGAATGATGAGAGAGAATGAATAGAAAAAGAGGTGGTTCCTATAGTGTGCAAAATGTGGATAGTAAAAAGAATTGGAAGCAACTTTGAACCCTTGAGCCTAGAATGTCTTTTTGTTAACAAAAATATAAGTATTTCAAAACAGTTATTGAATTTGTTAGAAAACTCATTTCTTGACTTTAACATTTTTATTTTATTATTAAGGGAGATACAATACATGCTACAATTAAACCATATGAAATCCGCAAATTTCATATTATTTGTAACAAAACTTCAAACAGAATAGTTTCACATGATGGGATGCTTGAATTGAAAAAAATAGTTCAAATATTTCATCTTGAAGACACTCATCTATCAATACAAAGACATGGATTTAATTTTCTTCAATTTGATGAACAGCTATCAAGACTAGATAATGATGTTATCTTTACAGGTAATTGAATAAATTATAAAGTATTTCATATCGTAAATCTTATATATATATATATATATTTATTTTTATGGACACTAACAGGGCTAAAAAAAAAAAGGCTAATTGGCACTGATGCCTCTTAAACTATTCACAAATTTGCACCATATCCTCTATACTTTTTTTTTTTTATGGGCACTAAACCCCTCAAACTCTCATTTATTGGCAAACAATTGAATTCATTGCCCTCTGTGAGTGAGGGGGCATCTACAGTCGGTTTTTTGTCAATTTATGAGAGTTCAAGGGGTTTAGTACCGAAAAAAAAAAGTATGGGGGACATCAGTGCCAATTAGCCAAAAAAAAAAATTGGAAAGACATATTTGGATATCCCATTGCTATATAGGAAACTGAAGTGGTGTTAGTCCATAATATTAGATATGAAAAAAAAAAAAAAAAAAAGATCTTCATGTTCAAAATACAAAGTAAATATCAACTTTTAACTTTTATATTTATATACGCTGATATGTTTACTTATTCGTTCAATTCAAGATATAAAAACCTAATATTAAACTGTTTCGTATCTTTTTTCTTATGTTATGATAGAAATAAGGAAATCAAAATTACTTTATGGGCGGATATTGCGATGAACTTTGATGAACAAATATTAGCAACACTTTCTCCTCCTGTGTTCATTGCTATAACAGGCCTAAAAGTCAAAAAATATCAAGGTTAGATCTTAATCTTATTTATTTTATATTGTAACAACTTATAATACTATTAACTTTATTAACAATTTTTTATATACTATAGGAAAACCGGTGCTTAGTAGCTCATATTCTACCATATGCTTCTTCAATCCCGATGTCATACAACTTTCTGAATACAAAAAAAAGTAATTTATTTGTTTGCATAATTTTTGCTTTCTTTGTTTTTTTTCTTCTCATTTTAATTTCATGACTCATTGTATAATTATTTTTTCAAGGTTTCAAAACATGAAATCATCCATCGTTATTCTTCCTCCATCAGCAAAGAGTGAACTAAACAGTGAAACCATCAAAAACATTGAAAGTAAAAAAAATTCAAAAATTATATTTGCTTGATCCTGTTGCAAAAAAGGTAACATCATAGCAACTAAAATTATAGCTTCCAAGATAAATTTTCTTTTCTCGAAATTTTTTCTCTTAGTAAAATTTTGTATCTTATCCTTTGATGTTGTTTAATTATTGTACAGAATAAAGCTTTTGCATGTTAAGCAACTATAATGGAGTATGATCTCAGTAGAGGATGGTGGTATAAATCATGTTCTAATTGTCACAAAAATGTCAAACCAAGTTCGATAGAGTTTTCGTGCTTCACCCACGGACCACACAATAAAGCTCCAGAACCATGGTAATTACTATTAAATTATGTTATGAATTTAACCGTTAATAATTACATATTGTTTTAATCTTTTATATTACCAATTTATGTTATTGTTTTCATCGTATGTATTAGCAATTTATGTACGTCAATTTTCATATCTATTGCATAAATGTATTTGTGTTTCCAAAAGTTCCTCTCCACCGTAAATAATGAAAATTAAAAAGAGATAAATGAGAAAATGTTAAATGAGTGCAGCCAAAGGTGAAGGAATTTTTCATTAGAATTCTAAAATGATTGGAATTTCTATTAAGTTATTGGAATCCAATGATTATAATTTTTCATTAACCGTCTATTATTTTTATGATTAAGCTATATTCTTTAATCAATGTCACCAACTGCCTTCAATTATTACAAGGTAGAAAAAATATCATCATTGTCTTTTAAAGAATACACATAATAGGACTATTAATAATAACTCACAATAGAATGATATGATATAATTTAATAAGTTTTTCATACTAAACATATGATCTTATCCTATATGACTATCTGTTTATTAATTATATATATATATATAGTTAATGAGAGAAACATATGGATATAATGTGTTATATATCTAATTCTGAATTTGTCAAAGAGTCACAATAATATTGTATCTTATTTAGTGCTAGATAAATTGACAGATTTTTTTCTTATATTTTGTTTTACATGACTTAATAATATATATATCAATTTTATATTAAAAGTACAAAATTAATTGTGTTGAGGAGAATACATATCAAACAAACTTTCTCATCATAGTAAGAGCTATTGAAAAGCTTCTTGGCATATCTTGCCAAACTTTGGTCATGGAGCAAAGATATGATGATCCTATAGATTACCCTTACACATTGAAAAATTGAAAGTCACTATAAAAAAATTTCTGATCCAATTTGGAAAACAAAAGAACGAATACTACAAGTTAGATTTTTTAGTTTCAGCTATCATTGATGAGACTCTGCCTCAATCATTAGTGGATCAAATGCAAGTTGATATCCTTTCACACCATCACCAACACCTCAAATTGTTGTAGCAACTCTTATCACCTCTTCACAGCCTCTTCAGCAACTCTTAAGCCCTGAAAACAAGCAAAGGTGTCAAAATTCCTTTGATATTCTGATTTGAAATTCAATTGCAATTGAAAGAACTAACCCTGTTCATCAAATAAATTTTACCTACCTTTCTTCAATTGCAATGCTAGCTTAAAAGCTACTAGCATGATATGACATATTTGTTTCAAAATAACAATTCAAACTTCAATAAAGTAAAGTAAAAAAAAATGTCAGACTTGCTCCTTAAATTTGGTTGATAAACAAAGTTTATAGTGCAACTGAATTTCAAATCATAAATATTGAAGAAAAAAAAAATTGCTATAAAATAAATTTCAAGTTTCGAGATCCAATTTAACTTGACTACAAATTTATGCATCCAAAAATCAAAAATTAGATTCAACTTATTTCCTTTCAGTTATTGAGTGTGCTTAGCTTTTAAGAGATGTCATAAGTTTGATATTAAATACATTTAATATTCACTATACTTACCCATTTAATTAAATAAATTCATTTTAATAGATAAAATATATATAATGGATGATACTTTTGTTTCACATTAATATTTAATGTATAGACTTTTGTTTCTCATATTAATATTCAATACACTATGTATTTACACATATACATATCAATATAACTGATATTTTTATTTGGTATAAAATTATTATTTTACTTGGTTATCATTTTATGTTTAATTAATATATATTTTATATTTTAATTTTTTTTTGTTTCATAATTTAGATAAATACAATTTATTAAAATTGAAAATAATATATAAAGCGTTATAATACTCCCGCAAGCGCAAGCCATTTTACAAGACGATATCAAAACCTTTTCAAACATTTCTTCTATTGAATCACATCTATGTATCCGCAAATCCTCTAGTTGTTGGAGTCTTCCAATCATATTAAATGGAAAAACATTCAGCAGGTTACGGCTATCATTTACAACGAAAAAATCTATTTTAGAGAAGTCTGAAGTAAGTAGATGGTTCCATATTTTTCTCATATTCATTTCCTTTAGGCTAATTAGCACTGATGGCCTCTAAATTCTTCAAAAATTTACATTATGCCCCTTATATTTTTTTTTTCGGCACTAAACCCCTTAAACTCTTACAAATTAGCAAAGACCGACTATAGATACTCCCTCACATGAGTTAATAAACCCAAGTGTTTACCAATAAATGACAGTTTGAGGGGTTTAGTGTCCAAAAAAAAGTACAGATGGCATAATGCAAATTTTTAAAAAGTATATAAGACATCTGTGCCAATTAACCTTTTCGTTATTTGCAAAACCTTCAAATCAGGAATTTGCACCTGAGTAGTTCAATCGATTGCATTAACACACTGCACATAACTAACAACCAAACAAACACCTTTTCATCAAAAAGAGGTTGTATGTGTGAATTGAGGTTGCAATTCTCTTCCTTCCTTGCTGGCATATCTGCTTGTGGAGAATTATAGACAAATGTATTAATTTTAGGGCAATTCTCTAACCACAATCGGGACAAGGAGGGCAATTCAATTGAATTTCCAAAGATGTTGCAGAATGTTCTGAGTTCCGGAAGGTGTTTGAGGTGCAAACGGTTCAATTTAGGGAACAGAGTGTTACTTATTCTTTCTATCGCAGTGATTATTACCTCTTCCATGAATTTACAATTGGAAATCTCAAGGACCTCGATCGAGTTTGATGAGACCTCTAACCATAGAAGACGAAATTAAATACATATTTTAAAGCATTAAAGTCGTCGATTATAATATTTGTTAAATTTTGGAAGCAAGATGACTGAGGTTGGTTGTGCACTTGTGCCATATGATTTGGGTGCAAATGGAGGACATGTTCAACGATGCCAGAGTGGGTAATACAACCTGCATGTAGAAAAAGTTGTTTAATCAGCTCAACTTACTATGGATGACAACAATTATTATATATACTTATAAATTAACTTAAAATTAAATAAAAATAAATAAAGGTCATTTTTATGAAATGAATCAAAGTTACCTTTTCCTTAAAGAAAGGATGAATGTCATCTTGCTAATTTATTTCCTCAACTTCTTTGCTCTGGTTCATGTCTGAAGACGTCAGGGCAGAGAAGAATGGCTTCAACTTTAGGCAATCCTCGATGGATAGTTGAGTCAAGGAGTGGAATTCGACTGAATTTACGATGCTTCAATTGTTGGAACCCTTCCCCATTAAGTTGATAAAGAACATTCTTAACACCCTTCAATTTATCTAGATAGATTCAAACTTCTAATCTCATTTCCCAAATAACTGCTATTATTCAATTTCAGTTTCAACATCCTTGAGGATTTATAATCATGAAACCAGTTCCACGCCTCACCAATAATTATTCTTTATCTTTCCAATTTCTCAAACATCAACAAGTCTTATGGTATAATCTAAGTATCAAGAACATGTATTTCTATAAATGTTAGAGCAGATAATTGCTTCAACTTAGAAAAACCGGCATGACTTTGCCCTTCAATCCCCCCATTGGATAAAACTATAACCCATATATTAAATGAAAAGTTGATTATGAAAATGAAAGATTAAGGGCCCAATTTATTTTTAATGAAAGATCAAATGACCCGATTAAAGTTAAAGATCAAAAGGCCCAAGTAATGAAAACAAAATTAATGGCTCTAAAAGAAAAAAAGGACCAATTCATTTTTGGGTTAAAAAAAAATCGTTTTTTTAAGTGATGCATCAGCTACCATATGTGTTAGAATGAAAAAGATGAGATTGTAGGTGGAATATTTAGCATTACTCATATACATATATATAGGAAAATTTTCAAGTTAGTGCGTCCTGATATAACTCAATCGGTGCGTTAGATATGGACCATTAGATTTACATGTTTTGATTCAAAGTATATGCACCTGTCAAAACTTTTCTATAATCTATGGTCCACATGCAATGCACTAATGGAAATATATCATGACGCACTAAGGAGAAAAGGATATATATATATATATATATATATAATCATGGAAACTAAGAAGTCATTTTCTTGGTGAAAACCAAATCAATTTTTTTATCCGTAAGAAGCTAAATCTTTCTAATAAAAATACTTGAAAGCAGCACCAATCAAAAATACTATCACTATGTTATATTTGATAAAACAAAATCAAGCTTTTGTTTTTTCTTATTGTCAAAGTATCATTTTTCCAGTTAGAAACCAAATCTTGTTGAGAAAATAAATTCTTGAGAGCAATACAGATATTGTTAGTTTTGATAAAAAAAAATAATAATTTTTTTTTAAAAAAAATCAAGCTTTTGTTTTTTAATTGCCAAAGTATCGATTTTTTCAGTTAGAAACCAAATCTTATTGAGAAAAAAATTCTTAAGAACCGATACTTTTAGAGTTTGATAAAAATAAAAAATAAAATAAAAATAAAAATAAAAAAGAATCAGGCTTTTTGGTTTTTATGCTTCAAAAAATTCTTAAGAGCAAATACCGTCTATGTTTTAAAAAGCAATTTGAGGCGACAGCCCCGAGACGGCCTCGCCCACCTCTTGGCGAAACCACACTGGTGCGCCCGCACCTGATGCTTTTGTTCAAACTCCTACCTCTGCCGCACGAGGTGGTTGGATATCTGCTGAACAGCCATCACTCGCCAGCCTTTCCTTTCACTTGGCCGAATTTTTTTTTTTTTTTTTTGCTTTGTTAGCATATGGAAGGCCGATCAGAAGGATCGGTGGCCGACACTTCTTCTGGTACCAGCGATGAAGCTCCACATGCTCTCATTCGGCAACAGTGGTGACGTGGCCAAGAACTACTTTTCGAATGTAGATCTGCATTTAAAGAGGCACACCTGGAGATCGGTGATGAGGTGAAAACTTCTGGTTAGCGGTAGGGGTGTGCGTTTTCGATTTGGTTTGGGCTGAAACTCAATATCAAACCAAACCAATATAGATCGGTTTGGCTATATTTCAACCAAAACAAAACAAAACCAATATGATTTTTCAAACTGATTCAAACCAAACCAAAAAAGATCGAGTTGGTTTGGATTGGTTTATTGGTTTAGATTTAAACTCAATTTTTTTTTTTTTTTGTTGGTATTATATTATAAAAAATATTTAAATAAAAAATCATAACATAATTGTATATATACATGTATTTATACTCTGATTAAAGACATTTTTGACAACATCTATGTTTTTGAAAACCTAATAAATAAATCAATCAAAAGAATTGTATGAAAACAAATAAATAAATTATAAAAACTTAAAGTAATCGGTAAAAGTTATAAAATCTGTACTGAATAGAAAACGTAGGTAGATTTTATATTTTAGTTTTACTTTCTAAAATATATGGTTTGGTTTGGGTTGGTGAATTATTTCACTCAACCTAACCTAACCCAACCCAACCCAACCCAAACCAAACCACCTTTAATTGGTTTGTCCAAAAAACAACCCAAACCATCCATTTTTTATATTTGTAATCGAACCAACCCAAACTTTATGGGTTGGGTTGGTCAATTTGGTTCGACTTGGCAATTTTTTGTACACCCCTAGTTAGCAGCGTCTAATTCTGATGGTTCTGTCAATGATGACCACGCACAATTTCCACGGCGATGTGTTCCCAAATTTAAAATTTTTTAAAATCTTTTCGGTTTATTCTCCATGCAAAAGATCTCATATTCCGATGTAGATGTTTTGTTTTGGATACAAGATAATGTGCACTAAAAATCTCCATTCTTTTCTTTTTTTCATTTTTCTTACTTTTTAATTTGAGTCTAATTAAATCACCGATAGGCAAATAAGGTTTAGATTTTTAAAAATAATATGCCAAAAATGTTTTATTCTAAAATCTTAATTTTGTATAGGAAATATGACTTATTTAATAAATATTATGGAATATTTTCTACTTTATTAAGTTTTTGTAATTTTTTTATAATTTTTTTTTTTTTTTTTTTTTCCATTTTCTAGCACAGCTGCCTCAATGCACCCGCCTCGCCTTACGGAGTCCTTCTCGCCTTGCACAACCTTACGAGTTTTATAACTTTGGATACTGTTAGTGCTTGATTAAAAAAATAAAAAATAAAAATCAAGTTTAGATGGATAAAAGGGCCCATTACAGATTTTTCGCCCAGACATCTAAAAAGTCAAAACCAGCCCTAGCAATTGAATCTTAACACACAGAAATAGCAATTGAATCTTTGGGCAATTTCTCCAATAGCATTTCTTTTATGTCGGTGACATATTGAATATTAAGCATGAGATTATCCTTAGACGCAATTGAAACAGCAACAACATGAATAATGTCATTCGTGCTTATCTTACCGTCCAACAGTAGACATGAAACTTTGAGATTATTGATCAACTCTGTTCCTTCCTTGAAACAAACCGAAACCCATGCAATATCTCAACAAGTAACTAAAGCTAATATTTGAACTTGCATTAGAAAAACTACAAATCCGAAAAAGTGAACTTTGCTTCTCCACTTTCCATAAAAATCAAAGACTACATAGAGGATGATAATGCTAAAAAAAAGGAGACAGAACCAGATTGATTCGGCACAAGAGATAAAATAACAAATTCTATTGAGTCAACATAAGAAAGACCTATCTCTATAAGCTTTCATGCTACTAATTACCAAAATCCAGTCGTCTTGATTAATCTACTGCCTGTGAGTCATCCAAATGAAGCTATCATGACTAATTAGCTTTTAACATGGAACTTCACTCACAGAACTAACTTAAAACATTGAAAAAAATACAACATAATAAAATAGGAACAGAAAAGAATTGCATGCACCACTTGTAGGTTTGTAGCTGTTAAATAGATACAAAAACCCAAAAAATATTCAATTACTTCACGAAAGTATCAAAAACTACAAACAACATTAGTTGGAGCTTCATCCATGGAATAAAGAAAAACAAAACATACACTATTTTTAAACACGAGATTATGCTCATTACATCATTTCACTTAGTTCAAAAACCTAGTAGAAAGTTAAGCTTGATTGATATATACAACATCTATTTGTGATACCTCCATCAGAATTTGATGCAGTACTCAGCATCAAGCAAGATAAACTTCAAGTCTTCAGGTCACAAGACTAGGCATCAAACCCTCCACCCACATATAGGAGAAAAGTTACGCCGCCCTTGGGAACGAGGGAATTGTCGATCAGGACGTCCAAAAGGTTCTTGTACCATGTAATCAGGATCTCTGATTATAAGAGGATACCAAAATGGATAAGGGTCTCTTCTAGCGGGGGTGTAAAAGGGCCTCCCGGCAGGGGTGTAAAAGGGCCTCTTTCTCTTCTTATTCATATCCCAATGCATAGCAAACCTCCTTTTCCAATTAGGCTTAGTAGCCTCCACATCTGATACACCTCCAAACTCCTCTGCATACTTTTGCTTCCACAAATCATTATTGGAAGCCAAATATCGCATTTCAGTACAAACACAACCCATCTTTGCAGTATCAACAGCTTGAAGAGACTCCAAAATCTTAATCTTTAGCTCTGTTGGGAGACGCATCATACATGGCGGAAGATTCAAACCAGTCCTTTCACAAATGTCTATCAATAACGGCAATGCAAGCCCATCTTTCACCATCTTCCAAAATTCAAACATTTCATTTTCCGGATACAGTTTCTTCGACTCATCTTTATCATCCACCGTGTCTTTTTTATTACAATCAGCCCAGACTGAAGCAATAATAGGAGCAAACTTATTTTTATTTAAAAAAACCTTATGCAACCATGGATCATCCTTAGCTAAAGATCCATAAACATTAATTAAATCTCCTATACAGTGAAACTTCAAAACAATACATTCAGTCGAATTATCAGAGCTATTGTTAAAAAGTTCAGGAAGAGTATACCATAGAGACATTGCAGAATTTGCTGAAGGAAACCGATCAGGTATACGAATTCGGTCCACCCTCGTACCAGACACCTTGTCGAACCCAGTAAAACCAGACTCCAATAGAATCCCATGAACAGCAATGACAAGCAGCCTGTGAGCGCTAAAATCATCACCCAATTCTTCTCTCAAAACCCTCAAAAAGTGTGGCTCAGACGCTTTTTTACTAGAAAAATCCACTGACCCATCATCGATATCCATACCGCAAACTTCTAGGGTTTCTTGATTTCCCTCAAAATTTAGGGTTTCTTGAATTGGGTTTTCTTTAAATTCAGAATCTTGAACTGGGGTTTCTTGCTCTGACGATTTTGCATCTGGGGTTTCAAAATCTTGAGAATTATCGGCTTTTCCGGAAATGGATTGTTGAATATTCCCAATATTTTGATTCTCAACTAGGGTTTCAGAGATGAAAGCGGTGGGGTCGAGCGAGTAGTAGATAAGGTCACCGGAGGCGACACCGAGGGACTGGAGAGAGGCCTGAGGAGACGGCGCGTGTAGCTCATCACTTCTGTTGAGCGAAAACCGAAGCGAGGAGGGAGACGAAGAGATTGTTTGAGAGAGAATTTGTTGGAGTTGTTGGAGGGTGGACGGAGATGGGATTTGGATTCTTAGGGTTTCTCCGGATTGGATCGATCTCAGTCTCAATTTCATGGCTTCAATCAGACCAAGAGAAAGAAAATAGATTAATAGATTAAAAGTAGGTACGAAGAGATTTTATCAGTGAATTATTCGTCTTCGTTCCAATTACTTACACGGGATTGCCGAATGCCAACTTGTAGGTGGCGGAACTACAATTTATATGGATCGGGTCAAATTTGAGATAGGTCTAGGGCAACTTAACTGAACTTGTCGAATGAAGGATGTTGTCTTTTCAATCAACCTGCAAAAATTGGTTAGTCTATCAATCTGGGATTGTTTAATTTTCTTCGTTGAACCTGTAAAAGAACAAGAACGGAGAAACAGATATAAAAGAGACAATGGAGATAGGGCTAGACTTTTAGCCTTAGGTATGTTTGGGCTGAGCAATGGCTGACGGTTAATATCGATCGTGTTTTAGATCGAATTCCGATAGCCGGAGAGAATATATTAAAGCTTCAATACGCTTTATAAGCTTTCTTTAGCAAGAGTTTCCCAGAGCTCCTCTTAGTTTTTTACCTCTCATTTATAGGAAAAAACCCCTCAACGTTCACCTAGTCGTGATTTCATTATGGGTGAGATTTCAGGAGAGATTCCCTCTTTTTGAATCAAACGTTACTCATCTCTTGTAACAGCCTCCTTAACTTGGTGTAACAACCAAGTCCTTTAATTGATATCTAGTCTTGGGTCGACCCGATATAACGAGCCTGGGTAGGATCCAACATTGAAAGGTTTGGGCATTTACATGTTGGGCTCATAGACCATTTTGTCTACTATAGTTTGTCCCATACTCTTTAATGAAGGATTCAATGAGTTAGAGAGTGATTTTCGTTGAGTCGACCATGGGTTTTGTCGAGTTGTCGTGTGCGGTCGACTTCACACCGTTTGATAAAGAGTATCAAGAGCGTTACTTGAGGTATCATTTTTGTCGAACAACGAATCGACCGAGTGTCGAGTGATTTTGATGATGGTGCTATTACGGTGATTTATCGTTCGCTAACTTCATATATGTTAAGATGGAAGTCCATAATTTGTTGTTTGACACCTTCGTACTTGTTTAGGTGGGAAGTTCAATCGATGGGACTTGGAGCAATTCAGTTTCCCATGGCTGACGTAATGCCTCGTTTTTATCGTATTTATTTAAGTTTTAAATTTTGAACTAACCGTGGTAATCAGATAACCGCAGTAGTTGTGACACATGGCATCTGTGGTTAGGTGTTTGGTTTATAAACCAAAACTTAACCTTTAAGATCTTCATTTATACGTGTGATAGAGAAAAAATGAGTTAGTGATGTCTCCTGCATAACTATTACTTGAAGGAGCATGTTAGTGATAAAAGTCGTTATATACTGATACCTAAGTTTAAAGACCATCAACTTATTACTGACACTACGACAAACGAACGACATTGGAAATATACCTTATTACTAAAGGTCCTCCAATCGACGGTCTTTAGGGGAAGTTGCCTCTACCGACATGTTTGGAACCGGTATGGTGAGTATTGACTGTCATTGTCATTAGATAATTTTTTCATTTAAAACTACATTTAGTATTGATGAGTCTAACTATCTATGTAGAAATAAAGGGTACGGATAGTAAGATGTCGTGCGACGAGACACCTGAGCGTACTAAGAGCATACTAAACATTCCCTCTGAAAATAGAAGTTGGAGAGTATTGCTTACGGAAGATAAACTTAGGCCTAGTAGCTTGTGGCGGTGGTCGACATTGAATACCTTGCGAGCACCGTATCCTTTTGTGAAGGATTTTGTGTCATATGTTTGGACTAGAAGGAGTCTTGAAATTCTCCGATATGAGATGAAATTTCTATCACTTATAACTGACGTTGAATGTCGTTTTACAGTGATGTCGATGTCGAGTGCAAAGATCAACATGCCAGACAAAGCTGAAGCCTTGAGGTTCTATAGGGAAAGCATCAGTAAAAAGTGGGCAGCGGCAAAAAAGAAGCAAGCTGCTGAAAAGTCGAAGGAGAAGGTGCTTGAAGTACCTGAACGTGTCTATGCTTTTTCGCCTGAGTCGAGCACATTGAAGAAAAGGAAGAAGAGAGATTCTACTATCGATGATGAAATAAATGTCGATAATGATCCAAAAGGGAAGTCGGTTGCCGTTGCTTCGAACTCTGATTCGTCAACGGTAATTCTACCTTTGGGAGTGTCCTCATTCAAGGAGTCGACTGGACTTCTTCAGAAGTCGAACGACTTTTTTCTTTTTGTTGATGAAGAATATTTGATGGGTAAGAAGACAGAGGAGGTGTTTTATTCGGGTATTCTCTTAACATTCCAGGTAAGTTTATCTAATAAACTTCATTCTTAATTGTTTTTCTCTCTTGATACGATATTTTCTTCGTAGGCTCTACAAGTGCAATTGCATCTACACGACAGGTACAAAATTATTAGTGATAGGAGTGCGAAGCTTCGAAAGGCCAATGACACCATTAAGGCAGACAACGCTAGGCTCGACAAGGCTATGAAGGAAATGGAATAGAACAACCTAGCGTTGGAGGAGGAGATGAAGGGATTTAAGGAAGAGAAAGATCGACAACACGATAAGTCGACAAGGGCTAACACGGCTATTGTGGAGTAAGAGTGTCTTGCTAAGGGTTTGAAAAAATAGCTCATGTCGATGGCTGCCGAAGCTATGTGTAAAGCTATGGCGAAGCTTTTCAAGGAGTACTTGTCCAGTGATCATGTCAAGTGGGACCTGTAGGGAAAAATAAACAAATAAAAGTGTTACACGCAGCGGAAGCGATACTAAAGACGATTTAGTGACTTTTAAAATTTTTCCTTTATGAACCTTAAACCCTTTTAATCAATAAACATGCATATATATCAACAAAAGTAAATTACCTCTTGTCGCGTGATCCGATTGACTTACGTCGATGGTAATCCGCAAGACCTTCAATCCGAGCACGAACGTGGATCACCTAGGAGCGTGGTCTCCCTTTCCTTTGAATTGCAAACCTGTGAATGGACCAAACAAATACTTTCTTTTCTTTGTTAGTCACAAAACAATCAAAAGAATGTCAAAATTATTCCGGTCACTTTTGAGTTCACAATCTTATGATCGAAACTCGCGTGAACCTAGATAGATATCGTATACACAAGCTTATTGATGTTTAAGCAATTGTATACTATCAAAGAATAATTTTTCACTCCTTTTTGTCTCTCTAGAATAAAAACTCTCTTAGAATTAAGAAGAAGAAGAAAGAAAATAAAAACTCAAGCACCAATTAATTGATGTGGCCGAACCCTATAAGAACATATATATAGGTTGGCCGAATTTTTCTTCTTTTTCCTTTAGGGTTGCCGAATTCTATGTAGTATCTAATTAGGGTTGGCCGAATTTCATCATGTCACTTATATAGGGTGACTGAAATTCAACCCTAATTCTTTTTAACTTTATAGACTTCAAACCCTAATCCAACTCTTTTATTTTTATTCTTTTATTTGACTAAATAAAAAAAAAAGACTCCTTATTTGATTAAATAAATAATACTAATTTATTTATTTACTTATCAAACAAGTCTTTTACTTTTAGGAAAGATTTGTTTCTTTAATTAAACAATTAATCAATAAATCAATTAATTCTTATTTAATTAAAACAAATGAAACAAAATAATATTTTTAGGTCAAAACCTTAACCTAGCCGCCCCACTTATATATAAGATGAGCCTAATATTATTTTCCTATTTCATTTAATCCATTGGACTTTAAATAAAAAAGCCCACATGTGAACCAGACCCATTCTTACTAAAAGAAACAAGCCCACATGTCTTTCATTAATATATTAATATAATTGAGCAGCCCATTACTTAAATAATGTGCAAATTATATTCTTAATATATTAAATGCAATTCTAGATGGACCCTTAAATTGGTCCGGTAGAATATATCAAGTGATCCATGCAAGTCCGTGTGGATTGGGGATCTTGGCGGGCCATCTAAATTTAAGCTTCAATAGACATAACCTAATCACAATCAACAAATGATTCACTTAGGTCCGATCCATTAATTTTAACTCATTCCACTAAAGAGCTAAAACTGAACTCTTAAATAAAGATAGAAAAGGAAGATGCTCCTCATTCATACCCTAGACAATCATATTGGAGATAGTGTATCCTCGTGATTAATATCAGTAATCGCCAAGAGTTCATAGACCGCCTATAACTCTCCAAGTTACCATATTTACTCATATGACCACGTTTTGAACTTGGATATTTTGACTTGTCCAGAAGCCATGTTTTCAATAGACACTATTGAAAACTCAACGTTGAGATTTAATATCCAATTACCTCAAAACATCCATATGATGATATTATACTCTCATTTAATTAAATGGAGCCACGATGTCCATATCTATAAATGAAGTCCTCTATCGATTAACAAATGAATATCACCAAACTATCGAGGATAGACTATGCGATATAATCGTACTCATTGATAACTCAAATGATATCACTTGCAACCATAAGTCCATCATTTATCTCAGGATTAAGATAGACTCTCCGATTGTCCTGATAATGAAAAGACTATTATCTATTGACGGTTCTAGATAAAGCTTTTCATTGTGATCCAGTTCAATGCACCCAGTGCACTAGATCCTTTTGCTCGAAGACACTCCGATGATTTTAGACTCATCATATCTCATTTGATCCCACTCAAATGCTAGCAAAAGAATTCTACAACTTTAACAAGATAAAGGTGCCCAACCTTTAACTTAAGTTGTGAACAATATTCAAGACTAACTAAAGAATTGTGTCTACCACATACATATCCAGATGTACGAACAATTCTTCTTTTCCCATAGTCTTTAGACCTTATGATTATTTACTTTGACAATTATAATACAAACTATAAATGCTATACGATTTGTTAAACCAGAAATCACTTTATTAATATGAAAAAGATTGTTAATTACAACATTACACTCTTGCTATTGAGCATAATCCTAACAGGACCATGTCGAGATGCAGACTGAGATCGACACTTATGATGAGATGGAGCGACTTAAGCTTGAAGGTTCCCCATCTAGAGAGGCAATGGGTGACAAGGTAGATGCTGATGAGGAAGCCGAGAAGAATGTCGACAATGTTAGGGATGCTAACATGCCTGTCGACGACACTATTCAAGACTGATCTCATTTTCAACATTTTTTGTTTATTTTATATATTCATCAAACGGGTGTACTTTTCATATTTTCCCATGTCGATTCTATTTTTGTAATTCGAATGATTAGGTCGACTTGACCTTTATATATTTATGTCATGTTTATATATATCTTCATATTTATGCATGGGAAGATCTTTTGATTTGATATAATTGTGGAAGTGATTTGACCGTTGTATGGCGTGGTTTGCACAATTTTGATTCATAATTAATCGCATGAAACAAGCCTGTAAACTCGTGCACAAACGTAAGTCGCTCGACATGGCATTTTAATATTAAAGTCGCGTACATGCATAATTAGGTCAACACGAATTTAATTATAGTGATAGTTGCGTACATGCTTTATAGGTCGACATGATATTTCTTTACAAAGGGAAAAATCATGAACATGCGTTATGGGTCGACATGACCTTTCTTTACGTAGGAAAAATCACATACATGCGTCATAGGTCTACAGGACCATTTGTTTACATAGGATATTGCGTACATGCTTTATGGGGTCAACACTTGTCCGCAATACTATTTCCCTCACTCCCGATATTTGATGTCGAATGAGAATATTGGGAGTTGATTTTGGTTTGGATCTCGTAAATCGTCAATTGAAAGATGTCTTTTTCATTCTTATAATAGCAAATTATTGCTTGTCAAAGTCGACAGCTTATGCAGAGGTGAATTTTTGTTTTTGTGAGCTCAGTGTTGTACTTATTTGCACTAAGTTTTCATCATTGCTCTTATTAAGTCGACATGTTAGTATTGAAAATGAAAATTCATAATATCAAAGTAAAATAGAAAAGTCTAGAAATGGTACTTTTTTAGATGTAGGGCATTCCAGCTGTTATGTATCTCTCAACTGTCGAGTCCTCTTAACTTATACGCCCCCGACCCTTTATATCAGTTATTTGGTAGGGGTCTTCCCATGTTGGACCAAGCTTTCCTACCTCGTCTTCCCTGGTGTTTTGGAAGATTCGTCGTTTTTTTGTTATAGTGTTGAGCGACTTGTTGCTAGTACGGCAATATCCGTATAGTGGCATTGTCTCAACATTTGTCTAGGTGATCCAGCTCGAAATTGAGTTTCAAGTTGTTTTGTTCCTCATTTGGGTTTTCGCTTTGAGCAATCGCAAGTTGAGTCTCGATTGGGATTACTGCTTCAGATCCGTAAACAAGTGAGAACGGCGTCTCACCAGTCAAACGATATGGGGTCGTTCTGTACGACCACATTATTTCTAGGAGTTTTTCTGCCCATTCACCTTTTTTTGCCTCCAAACGTTTCTTCAAAGTGTTGACTATAGTTTTGTTTGTTGACTTCGCTTGCACATTAGCTTGAGGATAGCGTGGCGTTGAGAAGCTTAACTTTATTCCATACTTATCACAGAAGTTCTTGAAGTCGTATGAAATGAATTGCAATCCATTTTTGGTCACTATTTCCCAAGGTACTCCGAACCTTCAAATTATGTTTTTCCAAATGAAGTTGCGTACCTTAATGTCGTGTACTTGTTGGAATGCTCCGATTTCGACCCACTTGGTGAAGTAGTCTGTTAATACTAACATGTAGACGACACCTCTAGGTGCTGTAGGGAGTTTACCTACAATATCCATTCCCCATTTCATAAAGGGCTAATGGGCCGAAATTGAATTTAACATACCTAGGGAAAGGTGCGACACTGGTGCAAATCTTTGACATTTGTCGAAAGTCTTTACATGATTTTGGGAATCATTTCGCATTGTCGGCCAATAGTATCCTGCTGTGATTGCTCTATTTGACAAACTTCAAGCGCCAGAATGATTTCCGCATTCCTCATAATAAAGACTTTTGAGAACGTCTTACGCCTCTCATGGAGTTACGCATCTCAAGTAGGGTCCTGTAAATGACTTTTTATAAAGCTTACCATATAAGATGCAGAATTTCGTAGCTTTCGCTTTGATCTTTCTTGATTTGGACTTGTCCCTAGGTAGAATGTCGGCTTGAAGATAATTTATTATGGGATGCATCCAGCTTCCTCCTTGGTCGACTGATGCGATTAATTCAGCCTTTTGAATTGTTGGTGACATAAGATATACGACAGGTAATGGACTTCGAACCATTGGTAGTTGTCAACCTAAGACTTGCTAACGCATCCACTCGAGCATTTTCCAACCTTGGTATTTGTTGCATAGTGAACTCATCGAATGTCGACTGTAGTTGTTTAGCTTTTGCCCAGTACGCTGTCATCCTTTGGTTTTTGGCTTCGTACAACCCTTTCATTTTTCGAACGACGAGTTGTGAGTCGCTCTGTACTTGGATGTTTTTTATGTTAAAGTCTTTTGCTAGGTCGAGTTTGACAATTAGCGCTTCGTATTCTGCTTCATTATTCATCACGAGAAATTCACAATGGATCGAATGTTCCAACGTGTCTCCTTGTGGGGATTTGAGCACTAGTCCCAACCCCGTTACCTTTGATGTTGCTGGAACCATCGACTGATAGAGTCTATTTTTCGGTTGTAGGGATTTCCGTGAGCGTTACCAGTTCTTGCTTAGCCTTCACATTCTTACAATGGGTGAAGTATGCGATAAAGTCGGCTAATACTTGTGATTTCATTATCATTCGAGGGTTGAAGCTAATGTCATATTCGCTAAGCTCGACAGCCCATTTCATCAGTCGACCTGAAAGTTCAGGTTTATGAAGAATATTTTTAAGCAAATATGTAGTTAATACCTTAATGGAATGACATTGGAACTAGGGTCCTAGCTTGCGTGTGGCTACGATAAGTACTAATGCCAGCTTTTCCAGTCTATTATACCTAGTCTCTACGTCTAGTAGAGCTTTACTTACGTAATAAACTGGATGTTGCATGCCATCTTCTTCCCTGATCAGTACATCACTTACGGCTGTGTCGGATACTGCTAGATATAAGAGCAACGTCTCGTCGTCCTCACCATCATCATTCCACTCAAATGCCTTGTTTTTTCTCAAGGTGTTGAAGAAAGGGTGGTAGCGTTCGGACGACTTAGAGATAAATCTGTTCATGGTTGTTATACGTCCTGTGAGTTTTTGAACGTCTTTAATGCATCTGGGCGACTTGATACCTTGTATCGATTGAATTTGATCCAAGTTGGCTTCGACACCTCTTTGAGTGACCAAGTAACCTAAAAATTTCCCTAAAGATACACCAAATGAGCATTTAGTAGGGTTTTGTTTCATACCGTATTGATCGAGTATGTCGAACAACTGTCTTAGGTGTTCGATGTGTTGTTGTGCGATTAGAGATTTGACCAACATGTTGTCGATGTAGACCTCCATTGTCGAGCCAAGCAGTTTGGCAAACATCTTGTTGACTAGCCGTTGATAGGTCACACCTGTATTTTTCAAACCAAAATGGCATAACCTTATAACAAACAATACCTCGCTTTGTGACGAAAGCAGTTTTTTCCTAGTCGTCAAGATGCATTAGGATCTCGTTGTAGCCAGAGTAAGCATCCATGGAGCTGAGCAATTCATGTCCTGCTGTGGCATCGACCAACATATCGATATGAGGAAATGGGAATGAATCCTTGGGACACGCCTTGTTAAGGTATGTGAAGTCGATGCAGACTCGCCACTTACCATTTTTCATCTTCACCATAATGACATTCGCCAACAAGTCAGGATACTTCACTTCTTTTACTGAACCAATGTCAAACAACTTCTGAATCTCCTCGTTGATCACTTTATTCCTCTTTGGAGCGAATTTCCTTCATTTCTGTTTCACGGGCTGGTGAATCGATGAACTATTACCTCTAGGTCGATACCGACCATGTCCGAATGTGACTAGGCAAAACTATACTATTGTTCTTTTAGGAAATCAATCAGTTGTTCACGGATTTCTTTTGGTAGTCTGGATCCGATGAAGACTTTATGTTCAGGTTGATCCAAGTCGATCAATACCTCGTCGAGTTCTTCCATGTTTGGCTTATTTGGAGTCAACTCGACCTTGGTTTCCTGTAATTGCTATAACTCCTCTTTTTTAATTTTCATGGCGTTTTGATAGCATTCTCTAGCTGCTCTTTGTTCTCTTTTTATCTCCTGTACTCCCCATTTGGTTGGGAATTTAATCATTTGGTGGTAGGTTGACGGGATCGTCTTCATCTCATGTATCCAAGGTCTACCCATCATAGCATTGTATAGAGATTGACAGTCAAGCACTATGAAGTTGATGTAAAGGTTAACTCCTTTGGCATAGACTGGTAATACGATTTCGCCTAAGGTACTCTTTTGTTTTCCACTGAAGCCTGTTAGTATGGTCATTCGACGGCTTAGTTTAGACTCGTTGACCTGCATTTCTCTCAAGGCACTGTTAAACAAGATATTACACAAACTACCATTATCGATTAAAATGTGTTTTGTTAGGCAGTTAGCAATATGTAATGAAATGACAAGTGCATCGTTGTGAGGAGAAAACAAATCTGATTTATCTGTAGATTTGAATGTGACGATCTCGTCAACCTTCGAGGGGTGTTCCTTATCAGGTTGAACTTTTGCGTTCGACACTTGTCGTGTATGCCTTTTAGTTGCAGAGTAGCTTACGCCATTGACTTCAGATCCTTCTACGATGTAGTTAATCACGTTATCTTGTCATGGTGGCTTTGGTGAATTTTCGTTCGCGTTGGTTTGCCTCTTGTCATTGTGTTGGGCGAGGGTTTGTTTTCCCTTATCTGTCAGGAATTCTTGCATATGTCCATGCTTTAGAAGTTCTGCAACTTCTAGTTTAAAGGCAACACAATCTTCTGTTCGATGGTCGTGATCTACGTGGAACTCACATCGAAGCCTCGCGTCTCGATCTTCTGGGAGTGCATTCATTTTTCATAGCCATTTAATTGTTTTGCCTATTTCCTTCATCACCGCTACGAGGTCGACCGGTTCAATGCTGAGATTGTACTCTGGTACTTCAATATGTGGTCGATTCGACCTTGGGTTGTCATGCCCTTACGACCTTCTATCACTCGAGCCTTCATGCCTTGATTGATTGTTCCGTCTGTCGTTGGTCAGGTAAGGTTCCGATCTTCTGTTGACTCGGTTGTTTCTACGATTCGTATAGTTGTTTACCTTACCTACAAAATTGGCTTCGTCTTCCTCCCATTTGATCTGAGCCCATGCTTTTATCAGTACGTCTTTCATTGTCCTACATGGATATTTAGTAAGTTCTTTATAAAGGTCGGAATCGAACCTGAGACCTTTTCTAAAGGCATAAATGGCGGTCGTTTGGTTGCAATGTGGAATCTGCACTTTTTCTCTATTGAAGCGTCCGACATAGGTCCTCAAATTTTCACCATGTCTTTGCTTTATGGTATACAGGTCGTTTAACTATTTTCCTAGTTTAGGATTGCTCGCAAACTGCTCTACGAAGGTAGCTGTAAGCTGTGCAAAAAAAGTAATGGAATTGTTAGGTATATTCGTGTACTAATGTAAGGCTAGACCACTAAGGCTAGACCCAAAGGCTTTGCACATGCACGCTTCTCTTAGGTCTTACGAGATCGCAGCAGTGAACATCCTCTGTTTGTACTGTGCTATATGGTCGTCAGGATCTGTCGTGCCTTCATATTGCTTCATGTTTTAGAAGCTGAATTTTATGGGCATTTCGATAAGGGCAATTGCATCGATGAAAGATGAGTTAGCGAAGCTGTTTGCCTTGCTTTTCTTTATTGGAGCTGGGTTTCCTGGAATCCTTTGGATAAGGGTTTCTATTTTTACGAACCTACGAGAGAATTCCAAGTTAGCAGATAAAGGTAAGTCAGATTCAGGTTTTACCAATCCCCACGTCAACTGGAATGATATTGACGTCGTCAGGATATTTTCAGGCTTTAGATCAATGGTTGGATCATGCCCATTGGGCGTTTCATTCCGGATTGACAAATTGTTGAGGTCGATTTCGACTCGAGTCGTCTGGGGCGTTCGTTGATTCTACTGATCATCAGGATTCGTGTTTGGTCTTATGGGGTTACTCGGTGCGATCGGAGCTGTTCTATCGACCACCTGATCACCATTTGGAACTGGGATTGGATGCCCCAATGTCACATTGTCGGATGCTACTCCTTTGATCAAAGCTCTCAACTCGCCATTGGTCACTAGAATCGCAGCATTCTCTGCTTCAAGTGCCTGTAATTTCTATGCATTTGCAGTCATCTGGGCGGTCAACGCAGTGATTTGCTCTTCAACAGTTGGTGTGTTTCCATCTCCAGACATGTTGATATAATGATCAATCGATACGACTAGCTCATTCATAAAGTTGCAATGGGCCCTATGGTGGGCTCTAAACTGTAGGTGGTCGAACTACGATTTATGTGGATTGAGTCGGATTTGAGATAGGCCCAAGGCAACTTAGCTGAACTCTTTGAATGAGAGATGTCGTCTTTTCAATGAACCTGCAAAAATTTGTTAGTCTATCAACCTGGGATTGTTATCTTTTTCGTTGAACCTGCAAAAGAATAAGAACAGAGAAACAGATGTAAAAGAAACAATGGAGATAGGGATAGACTTTTAGCCTTAAGTATGCTTAGGCTGAGCAATGACTGACGGTGAATATCAATCGTGGTTTGGATTGAATTCCGGTAGCCGGAGAGAATATATTAGAGCTTCAATACGCTTTATAAGCTTTCTTTAGCAAGAGTTTCCCATAGCTCCTTTTAGTTTTTTACCTCTCATTTATAGGGGGAAAAAAACCCCTCAACGTTCACCTGGTCATGATTTCATTATGGGCGAGATTTTAGGAGAGACTCCCTCTCTTTGAATCAAACATTACTCATCTCTTGTAACTGCCCCTGATATCTAGTCTTGGGTTGACCCGATATAATGGGTCTGGATAGGATCCAATATTGAAAGGTTTGGGCCTTTACACGTTGGGCCCATAGACCATTTTTGGCTACTACACAACTCATGTCTTTTTTATTTAAAATTGGATTGTCAAGAATTTTGCTTTATCGATCCGAAAGTTCCTACCTCCTTATCATATCGCTTTAAGTGTGATATTTTCGTGATTATATAAAAATTTATTCAAATTCTATGTTATATGACACTATATTGGTATTAACATTTCTTATGTTATGTATAATAAAAACTATAATTCTATACCTCATGTGCATTACATTCATATTTATATTATGTATCTTTGAAAAAAAAAAAAATTATTAGATTATTGATTATTTTAACATTTTTAACCAAATTTCATTAAAAGAATTTAATGTTTTAAACCAAATTTCCATACTTTCCATAAATTTTACTTCAATATAATATATCCATCAATTACCAAAATATCCATCGACGTGGATATTTTCATCCTTAGATGTACATGAACGGATGAACCTCATATTCAAAAATAAATATGGTTTATGGATATTCTTCCCACTCATCTACGTTATCAATTTTAATGTTTCACAAATAAATATAACAAAATTTATTATGTAATTTCTAAGTATAAAAATTACTTTTTTTTTTGTCACCAAAAACCTAGAAGTTAATTTATAAAATATGAATTAAAAAACCATCTACCTGACTTGAGACTACCAATTAAATATATATATATATATATATACACGGAAATTTTCCTATGAGGATGTCCTGATAGAATTATATAAGGACATTGAATGTGAGCTACTCGTTTTACATACTTTGACTTGGTATGTATGCACTTGTTAAATCACTTTTATAAATGAGTGGCTCACATTCAATATCCTGATGAAGTTATATAAGGATGCTCTGATAGGAACGGGACTGTATATATATATATATATATATATATTTATATATATTAAATATGGAAATGGACGGAACGGTGATGGATATCCATCCCTACTTGCTACCTCAATTCATGAATTCCTCAAATCCACTCCGCATACTTAGAAATGGAGATGGTTACGAGGATTAGGATATAAATTTCAAACGGATATGAGGATATAGATTGGGCTATCTGCAAACACAAATCATACAGCTTTCAATATATTACATGAAAAAGAGACTGGTTCTGCAACTCTGTATCAAGAAATATTATGAGATGAATAAGGACTTTGGTATACAAGAACTAGAGAACATACTTCAAATACCCCCAAAATGGAAATGACGCCACCAAAGATTGGCACAACATCACTTAGATAACTGTCAAATGTAGCATCAGGTTTGAGGAATAAGCCACTCATAACGGCTATCATCCCAAAAGTCGCAACACAAAGAACAACAGCACTAAAATAACCCCAACGAGTGCTCAACTTAGATGACCCAAACTCTGAGATCCATTTCTAATTTTGGTTGCACCACACAAACCTTAAAGAACAAAACATTGTCATTAATAGAGTCTTAGAAAACAGTTGAATAATTGTTTGCAAAAAAAAATAAAAAAATCAAAGTGAATCATATATGCAGGGAATTGTGTAAGTATCAATTCTAGGAATCTATGATGTGATTTCTCTTAATATCACTTAATATTCACAAAACTATACTTGATTCAGAAATTGTAACTACCCAACTCATGATTTAACAGAACAAAATACGAGGTCACCGATATGTAATTGCCTTGTGATGTTATTTGTCTTTTCCTCCATGAACCATACAACAACCTCCTTTCCTGCTGCTTCAAATAGCCTTTGCTCCAACTTAGGAATAACCTTGTCGATGGGTTTCCTTAAATTCCCAAAAAATATAAAAATAAATAAAAACCTCTATCTCTAAATCTCAACACATCCGTTGCAAAAAATGTATCAAATCAGAAACTGCTCTTCAACTGCCATGTTAAAATCATAAAAAATAATTATGTTTGATGTTTCTATATAAATAAAATCCATGCCAAACATACAACCAACATAGTATAGTATATCATGCTTCATTTGACATGAAGAAATGCAACAAAATGTGTTTTAAAAATATAGCAAATGTATAGTATACATTAAAAATAAAAAAAAATAAAAATTTAAAAATGAACTTGCATTACAAAATTTATTCATTTGCCCTCCGACTCAAACAAATATTATAATGTGCCTCCTATTAGTTACTTCATTTGTAAATTAGTTCTCTAATCATCTCCAAGTCCAACTTGTTACAGTAAAAACATCATAAACTAAAGATGGAAATATATGGAATATTGAATTTTAATTTTAGACATAAACTTATGGTTAATGACAAAGATTGAATTACAAATTATAATTTAAATATTAACTTTTAAATAGCTGAAATTGTAAAAATTTTAGTAACAATAAAACAAATGGTATTAAAGAGAAAGATCACCTTGTTAATAAGGAGAGCTTTAAAAGCCTCCTCAGCTTTCTCTAGCCTCTCTTTCTCTTGAGTCAAGCTATCTCTAACCACTCTATTGAACAACCCCACAATTGAATTATCATTACCAATGTTTTAAAAGGCGAATGGCGAGGCGAGACGGTAGCCTCAACCTAAAAATGGAAAAATTTTTTTAAAAAAAATTTAATTTAAAAAAAAAATAACAAAGTAGAAAATGTTCCATAATATTCAATCAAAGAGTCATTCAACAATTCCAACATAAATATCCCAAATAAAATTAAACATTACAAAAAAAAAATAGTCATCTCAAAAATATCGAAGTTTTACGATGAAGAGATATCGAAGTTTTAGTGCAGGTTTCATGAAAGGCGAGGTATTTACGATGTGGGTTTTGCGATTGAGAATTTGGTTTTGTATAACAGTGCGCTTTACACCAAAAAAGGAAAAAAATAAAAATTTACTTGAATAACTGCAGCCTCTCAAGAGGCGAGGCGGTAATGAGGCGGCCGCCTCATGCGATCAAAGCGGATATTTTGTATAATTACATTGGCTTGGTCGTCTCGGTGCGATATTAGAGTCGAGGCGGTCCGTGGCAGACCGTCTCAGTGCGAATTTTAAAACAGTGATCACTACTACTCTCTCTATCAAGCTCCTTCAGCGTCCTATCAGCCCTTTCCTTCTCCAACTTTATCACCGCCTCGATCAAAGGATTCCCCATGAACGTCTTGAATTCCTCATCCATTTTCCAGTCCATTTCTTCCTGCTTCTCAAGCTCTTCAGCTTCTAATTCGATCCCATGATCCAACTCATGAACAGACACTTCATTTCCAGTACTACTTGCAGCTTCACCACCATTGTTTGGTTTTTCTTTCACCACAGCGACTGGAGATGAAGAAGTGGAAGTGGGTTCACTTTCTTGCTCATCTTTAAGTGAAAAGCTGGGAGCTTTTCTTGATTTGGAAACTGAAAAAAACTGAATCTTTGCGTTCTTTTGGCTCCCAAATGGGTGCTTATTGATTATGGCAACACACAATGATGGGGCTTTTTATCAAATGGGTTGTTGCTAAAAGATGAGATCATGTTACAAGTGACATTTTTGTTTTTGGCCTTGTTTCTGAGATCTGTGCATGTTCTTGGTGAAGTAGTTTGTGAAGTAATGAAGAGAGTGGCCATTGTCGAAATTGAAGAATGAAGTGAGGTTCGTTGAGAGAGGACATGTCGGTTGGAGAAATTTGAAAGGGTGGAGAGACTGGTCTAGAAAAATGGAGAAGCTTCACAGGTGGAAGTGGTGACAAAGGAGATGAGACCCCACCGGAAATCTATGGCATGACACATGGAGTTTTGTGTGGTTAACAAGAGTTCCAGTTTAGATGTTGTCTTTGATTTGATTGAGATTTTGTAATGTATCTCAGTATTTGGTGTTCTGTGTTTAAACTTAAATGTGCATATTCGTGTTGTACTATCAAATATTTGTATAAATTGATCAGCGAATTAAGTTCTTTAGTTTTGAATTTTATGAACCGGTGTTTATTTTATGAACCACGCACATGCTAGGAATTAAGTTCTTAAATGAAATAGAACTTATTTTTCACTCATTTTAGGAATTAAGTTCTCTTTTTTGACTCACCTTGGAAATCAAGTTATTTTTATTTTTATTGAAAAGGGAAATTCAAGTTATTTTAATAAAATATATATATGAGTGCAGACATTGACACTTATAAATACGATAAGCACATCCATATTTATAAGTACACTCATGTCTAAAATTTAAAATTAAAACATTACTATAAAGTATAAACACTCATTTTAATGCCAATAATACTATTATTTAAATGATTATTTTACTTTTAATACAATTTGTTTATAAACCCTCTTAAGTTATTAACACATCTAATTTCACAAATGATAAATTCTTAAATTCTTCATGCTCGAAAACATAGTTCGAAGAATTATTAAATTCTTAAATTTCGAGAAGCTCTACTTTAAGGAAATGAAAACAGAAAGAACTCAACTCTAATATTGCTACAACAGATTTCACATCCTTATACCATTGTTGATCTCCAAATCTATTTTTTTATTTTTTTTATTTTGAGAAAAACATATATAAAACAAACTTTATTCCGGCTTCAGAACAAACTAAAACATTAATATTGGTTTCCTTTTATCGAACTTAATAATTGTAGCATCTTTTTATGTTGTTAGCTTTTTAGTTGTACTACGGTAGTTTCCCATTACTTCCGCACTCTGAGAAATAAAAAATGTATCATCTCTCCTCTCCAAACAACCATGATCTAGGAATTCTCTAAGCCCAGTATTATAATCATTTTTTTTTCTTTAATTTTTTGGTCTTTTTTCTCTTATATCCATCGTATTAAATATAAAAAAAATTGCTTTTAAGTTAGATTAATAATAACGGGAGATTTTGATACTTGAAATAGTATTAGGGCTTAATTTCTCTCTTATTTTTTTAATAAAGTGATATAGTTAAAGATATGAGTATAATTTTTTTTTGAAAAAAAGATATAAATGTAATTAATGAAAGTACATAGTATTTGATTTATTTTTAATTAAACTAATTTGTTCTTATTGGTAAATTCCTATTGCGATATTTTTATAATTAAATTTGTTATTAAAATATAGGACTGTTTATCATATTTATAGATGTCAATATCGGCACTCTTTATATATATTTATATATATATATAATCGATTATATAAAAAATATGGCTTGGTTCTTGGAATTATAGCCCCATTTTTTTGTTGTGCAAGTGAAAGACAATAATATCTTTGGTATACATCAAATTTACCAATAAAAGATTCTATGCTATTTAATGAAAGAGGGTAGATGTGTCATTTTATAATTCTTTTCTAATTTATAATTTGTTACACATTTGAAAGTCATTTTTACCCACAACTTTTAAAACTACATCAAATATAATCTGAAAATTCAATGGAGCAAATATATACGTAGACAAGAAAGATGTTCATAAAAAAGGCTGAGTTCAGAGCTACAAGACAAATTAGAGCCCGTCCTGTAAACGTTTTTCGGTGGCTGTTTTTCAAAAATAAAAATAAAAATGAAAACAATCGAAAACGCATCTGGTAACGTATATAGAAATCAGTATTCTAAAAATAAAAACACTAAAAACGCGTCTGGTAGGTTAATAAAAAAAAAAATATTAAAAATTGACAATAATTTATCCTAAATAATTATCATCAGTCAGATTTTTTTTATTAAATAAAAATTACAATCTTTCAAAATGAAAATAATAATAATAATAATAATAATAAAGACATCATGAGTATGGTCGATTCTCTGCTACCTATTGGATACCATTTACAACACTTTTTCTACGATCAACTTTAACAAAAAGATGAACAAGAAAGAAGGGAGAAAAAACAAAACAAAACAAAAACCAAACGCAAAATGCTTTATCAGCTTCCACCACTTCCCTAATACAAGGAGGAAAATCCTCCATCCAAAAGGCGTCTTCTTCTAGCAAGAACAAATTCTTCGTGAGACCGAGAGCCAAATTAAATAATCGGATTACTTTTTAATTCTACAGAAGCATATATGTCAGCAGGTTCAAAATTTAGATCGAACTTGGTTCAATTCTTGAATTTGGAATCTGGGTTTTTTTGTCTTGAAGAGAAAAAAATAAAAAACAAAATGGGAGCAGATCTGGGCATGAAGAAGAAGATTCTTGAATTTGGGATGTGGGTTTTTTGTCTTGACGAGAAAAAAATCAAAATCAAAATGGCTGCTGATCTGGGCATGAAGAACCAATATGACAGCAGATCTGGGCATGAAGAAGAAGATGATTCTTGAATTTGGGATCTGGGTTTTTTGTCTTGAAGAGAAAAAAAATAACAACCAAAATGGCAGCTGATCTGGCATGAAGAAGAATCAGATGAAGAAATAAGAAGAACTGATGAAGAAGGCAGACGAAGAAAGAAAAAGAAACATATGAAAATATAAGAAGAATCGAGGAAGAAGCAGCTGAAGAAGAGCAGATCGGCGGGCCTGAAGGAGGAGGAAGAGCTGTCATTGAAGGAAGAAAGAAGATGAAGAAGAAGATGGGAATGAGAAGTAGTGAGGAAGAAAGAAGAGACCAGATCGGGAAGAGAGAAGATGAGGAAGAAAGAAGATGATGCACAGTGAAGAGAAAAAAGAAATCATTTTTGGAAAACAATCTGCAAGACAGGGCATTAGCTTTTAACATGGAAGTGCTCTCACAGAACTAACTCAAAAAATTGAAATAATCCAACATAATAAAATAGGAACAGAAAAGAATTGCATGCACTGATGCACCACTTGTATCTGTAAAATAACTTTTAAACCCAAATATTCAATTATCAAAAGAAAGTATCAAAAAACTACCAATAACATGAGTTAGAGATCATTCATGGAACAAAGGAAAAAAAAAAAAAAAAGACATACTCGATTTTTAAATGCAAGATTATTCTCCTAGCATCTTCACTTAGTTCGAAAATCTAGTAGAAAGCTTAATTGATATATAAATATAATGTAACATATATTTGTGATACCTCCATCAGAATTTGATGCAGTACTCACTAGGCATCAATGCCTCCACCCACAGATAGGAGAAAAATTCTGCCGTCCTTGGGAACGAGGGAATGTATCATGTATCATGTATTAAGAATCACCTATGACTAGACGCAACCCAAATACTTTCAATGTCATCCTTTTCTTTTTCACTTTCCAATATGTAATAAACCTCTCTTTCCAATTAGACTCAGTCATTGCAACTGATAAACCTCCTACTAACTCATCTGCATACTTTTGCTTCCACAAATAATTATCGGTAGCCAAACATCTCATTTCAGAACAAACACATCCCATCTTTGCGATATCAACAGCAGGAAGAGATTCCAAAATCTTCATCTTTAGCTCCGTTGGTAGACGCATCATACATGGCGGAAGATTCAAAACTGTCCTTTCACAAAGGTCTATCAATAATGGCAATGCAAGCCTATCTTTCACCATCTTCCAAAATTCAAACATTTCATTTTCAGGATACAGATTCTTAAACCCATCTATATAGTCCACGGTATCTTTCTGATCAGGATTAGCCCATACCGAAGCAATAATAGGAGCTAACTTATTTTTATTTAAGAAAAGTTTATGCAACCATGGATCATCCTTAGCTAAAGATCCATAAACATTAATAAAATCTCCTATACATTGAAACTTTAAAAAAATGCATTCAGTCGAGTTGTTAAAAAGTTCAGGAAGAGTATACCAAAGAGACATTGCAGAATTTGTTGAAGGCCACTGATCAGGTATACGAATTCGGTCCACCCTCATACCAGACACTGTGTCAAACCCAGCAAAACCAGACTCCAAAAGAATTCCATGAACCGCGATGACAAGCAGCTTGTGAGCGCTAACATCATCACCCAATTCTTCTCTCAAAACGCTCAAAAAGTAGGGCTCAGACACTTTCTTACTAGGCAAATCCACAGACCCATCATCGATATCCATACCGCAAACTTCTAGGGTTTCTTGAATTGGGGTTTCTTTAGAAAACTCAGAATCTTGAACTAGGGTTTCTTGAATTGGCGAAAACACAGAATCTTGAATTGGGTTTTCTTTAAAATCAGAATCTTGAACTGGGGTTTCTTGCTCTGACAATCTTGCATCTGGAATTTCAAATTCTTGAGAATTATCGGCTTTTCCGTATATGGGACTGGATCGATCTAGTCTCAGTTTCATGGCTTGGCTGTAGCTTCAATCAGACCAAGAGAATGAAAATCCAAAATAGTACGCAGAGACTTTATAGGTGTTTTCTTGGTCTCCGCTCTCCATTCCAATTTATAGATGAGATTTGAGAGGGACGTGTGGACTATTTTTTTAGTTAAAATTAGGGCAAACTACTCAAACATACGTTGATTATATACATAATCACACGGAACCCAATGAAAAAATCATAATAACACTTACTACCCCTTTAACTATGGGTCGACAACCGTAAAAAATTATTTTGAATAAAAGTCGAAGATATTTTAGGATTTGTAAAACAGGAAAAATAAAATTACTCTTCAACCTCCCAACTATCGACATATTGCATTTAAATGCCAAAAATCCCTTATTATAGAAGTAAATATTTGCACAGTCGATTTAGCTATTTATATATATATATATATATATATATATATTTGTTTGGTAGTTATGTGAGTGTTAGTTACTTTTGTTTTAATTTTGTTGTATAGGAACTGAACCCCTACACCCATATTTACCGTTTGATTGATTATATAATGTACTTATATCTAAAGTTGTAAAAGTGGACCGGTCCGGCCCAATTCAATCCGGCACGCCTGGCCCATTTTTAAAAACGGGCCGGACTTGGTCCGCGCCGCGCCGCGCCGGTAGGCAGACCGGATTAGGTCCGACATGTTTTCGGAAATCGTGGCCCGGCACGGCACGTGGACCGTTTCCGACGGACCGTGCCGCCGAACCGGGACCAATTATTATTTTATTTATTATTTTTTTTTTTGGATTTTTGGTTTAGGGAAAAATAAAATACATAATTACAAATTAAAATACTTAACATTTTAACAATTGAATTATGTAAATGTAGTTAGATAGATTTATTATTTTTGGTAATAAGATAATTCAAAAAATGAATAAAGATAAAGTATTACAAAAATATAAAATATATGAAGTTATGAAAATATGAAATGAAGAAGTATTTATTTTTTCTAACTTATGGAATTCAGTATTACATATTTATATGATTGCCTCATTAAAAACCTTACCAAGAAAAACCCAATGGGATAAAAACTTGGCAAGGGAAAAAGAGTGCAATCGTATTACAATTTACAAGTTCTGAAACCGGTTACTACCGAAACCGGAAGCCTCATCAACATATAGATTGTTGAAATTTTGAATAAGTTCATTATCTACAATTTGGTTTTGCAACCTCTTTTTAGCATGCTCCCAATCCCGAAGGCTTGTTAATACCTCCACCATGTCCGGAGACAAACAGCTTCTTCTTGGTTCAATTATGCATCCACTGGTGCTGAATGCTTGTTCTGAAGATACCGTGGACACGGGGATAACTAGTACATCACGTGCTAGGTGTGACAGAATCGGATACCTGTAGGTATAAGACTTTCACCATAACAACAAATCAAAATCTTTCTTGTCTTCGACAGCATCGAACTGTGCTTCAAGGTACCTATTCAGTTCGGCACAAGAAGATGGGCCAGATCTTTGGGTTGAAGAAGTATTTGTTGATTTGTCCTTTTTTCGGCGTTTGAGAATGCTCCAACTTGATGTCTTTGGGTGTGTCTCCGGTTCTGCTGATGGTTGGGTGTCAATGCCGCCAAATCTGCACTCATAAATACGAAAAACTTCGAACAACTTGTTTCGAATGTCAGTAACCTGTTCTGAATAATCTATTTCCAAATTAGTATCAATAACCTCAAGGAAAACTTCTAAACCAGATAATTTAACTCTAGGATCTACTATAACACTTAAGGCATAAAGTAAATGAATGGTAGCCCAATATTTTTTCAACTTTGCCTCCATGGCAACAACTGCAGTGCCTAAATGAACATTTTCCCTATAAGCGTTTAACGCTTCAGACATTTCCACTATTCGATGAATTGCCTCACAAGATATGGGGTAATAGACCCCGGAAAGAGTTACAGTAGCATCGTAAAAAATCTTTAAAAAATCAACAAAAACCCTTGCCATATACCAATCGTCTGATGTCAGTGGTTGTGCTTGTGGAAGGCCAACTTCGGCCAACTTCGGCCAACTTCATGTTATAAAAACCTGAAATAGTTGTATCATATGACAAACAATTTTCCAACATTAAGTAAGTAGAGTTCCACCTTACCGGCATATCAGTTTGGAATCGTCGGGGGCGTAGATTGTTTAATCTGCAGTATCTACGAAATTCTTGGAATCTAGGATTAGAGCTGTCAATCCAAGAAATGGCATTTCTGATGCGATCTACACGGTCGCTTACTTTCTTCAAACCAGCCTGTACAACTAAATTTATAATATGACATGCACACCGTTGATGGAAGAAATAACCTCCATCTTGCAGGATATTTCTTTCAACAAACAATGCAATAGAGCTAGTGTTGCAGATGCATTATTTAAATGTAATAGAAAGGATGCGATCTGTGATTTGATATGTTTCTAAAACAGAAATAATGACATTAAAAATATTTTCAGCGGTATGGGCAAAATCCATAGGATGAAAACTAAGAATTCTTTTTGTTATCCTTCAATCAGAATTTAAGTAGTGTCCAGTGACACATAAGTAGTCCTGTTTCGAACATGCGTTCCAAATATCAGAGGTTAATGCAATTCAGACATTTAGATAGTGTAATTCAGCACTCAAGTCATCTTTAGCGGTTCCAAACAATCTTATCAAATCGTTTCTAGTGGTGGTTCTAGAAACAGTTTGATATTGGGGGCAGAATGCAGATGTGATCAACTCTTGAAAAAAAAACATTGTCAGCAAAATTGATTGGTTGATCAGTTTGTGCAATGAATAGTGCCAAACAATTTCTAGCGTGTTCGGGATCGTACCTCCATGTCGTAACAGACCCATCTGGGTGCCGTTGTAGTTGTGTTTGGGTTCTAGTGTCTACCTGTCCATGTGCAGGCATGCATTTGAGCATATGTCTTCTCAAATGACCGGTTCCATTCCTACTAGTGGAATAGTCCTTAGAACAAAACTTACATTTAGCTCTGGGGCCCGTCGTCCCGTCTAGGAGTGTCATTTGTACTATGTGAAAACACTGCCAAACATCGGATGTAAATTTTTTGGGACGTGATGTTGGGGTATCAGTAGTAGTAGCGGCGGAACATGAACCTCTCGCTTGGGGTTCCGTTTGTTCTGAAAGATCAAGATCATCATTCAGCATGTTCAAACCGTCCGTGAAAAAATGATCCATTTCCTGAAATACAAATATGAACTCATTAGTCATTAATATATTATTATTTACATTAACTACCAAACTTAAAAAGCATAAGTTACTAACTTAAAAATGTTAAAATTAACTACTACAAATAAAAATCATAATTTACTAACAAAATATATTTAAATAAACTACTAAATTAAAAATCATAACTTTAACTTTAAAATATTTAAATTAACTACTACACATAAAAATCATAATTTACTAACAAAATATATTTAAATAAACTATTAAATTAAAAATCATAACTTTAACTTTAAAATGTTAAAATTAATTACTACACATAAAAATCATAATTTACTAAAAAAATATATTTAAATAAACTAATAAATTAAAAATCATAACTTTAACTTTAAAATGTTAAAATTAATTACTACACATAAAAATCATAATTTGCTAACAAAATATATTTAAATAAAATACTAAACTTAAAAATCATAACTTACTAACTTAAAAATGTTCAAATTAACTACTACACATAAAAATCATAATTTACTAACAAAATATATTTAAATTAACTATTACACTTATAAATCATAATTTAATAACAAAAAATATTTACATTAACTACTACACTAGTACACTTTAAAAAAATTATCTTACTAACACAAATATTAAAATTTACTACTACACAAGTACACATAATAATGATTAATTAACTACTAAAAAAAATAAAAATAATTTACTAAATAAACACAAATATTTAAAAAAATTAGCTAAAGTGTTTACATAACATTAAAAATTTACTCACATAAAGAAATAATAACATTTAAAGAACAATGTACCTTAAATGTTTTGTGTGTTGGTGGAAAATGAAGAGAACAATAGTCAATAGATAGATAGATAATAGGGAATTAATATAATAGTATTATAAAATGTAATAAATGTATATATATATAGAGAGAGAGAGAGAGAGAGAGAGAGAGAGAGAGAGAGAGAGAGAGAGAGAGAAACAATGAAATTGAATGAAAATGTGTAGAGATTTGTAGAATGGAGAGAGATTGAGAGAAAGTGTCAAAGTGATTGAAAAATGGAATGGATAGGGGTATTTATAGAAAAATTAGAATTGTGGGTGAAAATATAAAATAGAAGAGTTTAGGGGGTTTTTGGTAATTTTTTAAGGCATCAACGGTTGGCTGAAATTAGAATTGTGGGTGAAAATATAAAATAGAAGAGTTTAGGGGGTTTTTGGTAATTTTTTAAGGCATCAACGGTTGAATTCAAAATTCAACCGTTGGCTGACGTCGGACTGGTCCGGCGGCAGTCCGCCTGGCTTGGTCCGCAGGCTTGACATGCCGTGGCGGGCTGGTCCGGCGGACCGATCCCCTTTAGCCCGGCACGCGGCACGCCTCCGTGCCAGTCTTGATCCGGCACATCCCCTTCACGGATCGGACCTGCTGGCAGACCAAACGGACCGACCCACTTGGGCCTGATCCATTTTTACAACACTACTTATATCCTTTACACCTCCACAATACCGTTCCAAACCCCGAAATTTCAATTTATTCTCTTAAGTTATACAAAAAATCAATTTTTGGTCGATTTATACATTTTTTTTACATTCTTGGTTCCTAATTTATTTAAAAATTTAGCAATTTTAGGAGTATTTTCATCTTTTAAATGCAATATCTAACAAAAAGAGAAAAGAAAAAAGAAAAAAAAAAGAAGAAGAGGTAATTACTAAATTGTTTAAATAATTAAATTGCAAACAGATCATCAATGCCCCCCATCATTTAGTGTCACAGATTCTTGAACTTAATTGACCTGTGTTTTATGCTAAAATAAAGTAGTGTGTTTTGTTTTTGAGGTATTGATGCCTGTTCAGGTCCGTTTAAACCATCAGCTGAAAGTAATCTTAAGCTGAACTAAACCATCTTCTGTCCTTTGCATTTCTGCATTTCTTTCTTACTTTTATTAAAGAGGGGAAACCATGATTTTATTGGATCAACAGAAATGTTAAGAAAAATACAGTCATGACCAACTGTATATATATATATATACATAGTTAGTTAGTTATATGAGTAACTATTTACAGGTCGCCTCTGAAAAATGGGTCACTGAAGAATGAGCTGTTGAATGTCCCTCCTCCGTTAGGGAAAAGAGTGAGGAAACAGATGAGACCAAGGACAATACCCCAAGCATACCTGTCGTCACCCACTGGGGTGATCTCATCTTTTGCCGGTATTTCTTCTCCACCACGGAAAAAGGTTGCAAATAGTCCCCATGCCAAACAAAGCACACTTCCACTCAGACCACCAATGCCGAGCAAAAGTGATGTGGCGAATGATAACAATGTGGCAGTGTTTCTCCCAAACATTGCTTGAGCAATGCGACCTCCTTCGAGTCTTCCACAAGGCAACAAATTCAACGAAGTGACCACCATTCCTGCATAAGGAACCAACCACCTCTACATTAGCAGCTGACTTTGGTTACATTAAATTCCCAAACATTCCATAAAATTACTTCCTCGGGAACTTATATTAGACATAAAAGGGCTGTTGGGAAGCTGTTGTTATAGAAAGACTACAAAGATTAGCATGTAATGATCGAAGATCTTAATAAATTTTCTCCCTCACAAGATCAATAGAAAACCCAAAATACATAGATCAAAAAGGCCAAGAAACTCACCTAAAAGCCCGGCAAAAGCTAGAGGATCAACAGGAACTCCCACACCTTCCACTGCATAAGGTAATACATTCCCGAGGTCATCTGTATACGGGCCAATAACATATTGTATGAAAGAAAGCAAGGGATTGTTATAGAAAAACTGTGGCCTTATATACCTGCAGATAAATAACAGTATAAATTATTGTAAATAGATCAAAACTTCAGAGGTTTTACTCATGCCAATATATGAAATATACTTGCGATAGAACTTATATATGGCATGAAAATTTTTGCCCATTGATGAAATTTCTAGCCTAAGTTGGCACGTGTAGTCTTTGGGACAAGCTAGTTTTTAAATTTCGGAATCATATATTGTTGCTAACATTTTCATCTATATGTACAGTGATTAATCATATTAAGTTTGCATGTTCTCATAGAATACATGCCATATATAGAAAGATTGTTCTTGGAAGAACATTATTGAGAACTTACAATGCATTATCTCCACCATTAAAGCTTCCATCAGCCACAAAAGCAGCAACTGCAAGCACTAGTGATGTCAAATATGCACTAGCTGTGCGTGCCACTGGAATATCAAAAAGTGCCTTCTTATTTGGAAGCAGTGACTCATAATTGTTCATTACTCCCAAGCAACCTGTCCAAGTGGATGGCACAAGAAAAGATGGGCTTAATTTTACACCATAACGAGCTGCTGTAACCCTCGTGGCTATCTGCAAACACAAATAACACAGTCTTCAATATATTAAATGGAAAAAGACACTGGTTCTGTAAGAACGATTTATTACATTTAACATAAATAATATGAAATATTATCCAACTCTGTATCAAGAAATAGTATAAGATGAATAAGGAATTTGGTATACAAGCACAAAAAAACGCACCTCAGATACCCCCAAAATGGAAATGAAGCCACCAAAGAGAGGCACAACATCACTTAGATAGTCATCAAATGTAGCATCAGGTTTGAGGAATAAGCCACTCATTATGGCTATCGTACCAAAAGTCGCAACACATAGAGCAACAGCACTAACATAACCCCAAGGAGTGCTCAACTTAGTTGACTCAAACTCAAGATCCATTTCTAATTTTGGTTGCACCACACAAGCCTTAAAGAACAAAGCATTGAGGTTAAATAATATGGTATTAGAAAGCAGTTGAATATTTGTTTCCAGAAAAATAATTTCAAAGTGAAGCATATATGCAGGGAATTGTGTAATTTCCAATTCCAGGAGTCTTAACCTCCCAAATAATGCCTTCGATCACTCAATTTCCAATTGTCGATCTATATTTTTAATTTTTATCACTTAATATCAACTATACTTCATTCAGAAATTGTAACTGCTCAACTCATGACTTAACATAACAAAATATGAGGTCACTGTATGTACCTGCTTTGTGATGTCATTTGCCTTTTCCTCCATGAACCATACAACAACCTCCCTTCCTGCCGCTTCAGATAGCTTTTGCTCCAGTTTGGGAATAACCTCATCAATGGGTTTCCTCAAATTCCCAATAAAAATACCTCCATCTCCAAATCTTCGGACATCCGTTGCAAAAAAGGTATTAAATCCGAAACAGCTCTTCAACTGCCATGTTAAAATCATAACAGATAATTATGTTTGATGTTTTCTATATAAACTTGCATGATAAAATCAAAACAAGCAGTGTAAGAATTTATTACCACACATACAACCAACAAAATCTAGTATTCCATGCTTCCTTTGACATGAACAAATGCAACAAATTCAACAATTATAGCAAATGTATAGTATACATAAGAAAAATAAATAAATGAACTTGCATTACAAAACTTATACATTTCCATTCTGACTCAAACAAATATAATAATTTGCCAACTATTAGTTACTTCATTTGTAATTACTTATCAAGTTATCTCTAAGTCCAACTTGTTACAGTAAAAACATCATAAACTTAAGATTAAAAAAGATGGAATATTGAGTTTCAAATTTTGACATAAACTTATGGTTAATGACAGAGATTGGATTAGAAATAATAATTTAAATATGAACTTTTAAATATCTGAATTGTAAAAGTTCAGTAACAATCAAATGGAATTGAAGAGAAAGATCACCTTGTTAATATCAAGAGCCTTAAAAGCCTCCTCAGCTTTCTCCAACCTCTCTTTCTCTCGAGTCAAGCTATCTCTAACCACTCTATTGAACAACCCCACAATTGGATTATCACTACTACTCTCTCTATCAAGCTCCTTGAGCTTCCTATCAGCCCTTTTCTTCTCCAGCTTTATAGCCGCCTCGATCGAAGGATTCCCCATGAACGTCTTGAATTCCTCATCCGTTTTCCAGTCCATTTCTTGCTGCTTCTCAAGCTCTTCAGCTTCTAATTTGCTCCCCTGATGCACCTCATGAACAGACACTTCATTTCCAGTACTACTTGCAGGTTCACCGTTGTTGCTCAGCTTTTCATTCACTGCAGTGATTGAAGATGAAGAAGTGGAAGTGGGTTCACTTTCTTGCTCATCTTTAAGTGAAAAGCTGGGAGCTTTTCTTGACTTGGAAACTGAAAAAAATTGAATCTTTGCCTTCTTTTGGCACCCAAATGGGTGCTTATTGAATGACAAAACAGAATGGTAGGGCTTTTTATCAAATGGGTTGCTGGTGAAAGATGAGATCATGTTACAAGGGACATTTTTGTTCTTGGTCTTGGTTTTGAGATCAAGGGACCATGTTCTAGGTGAAGTAATGAAGAGAGTGGCCATTGTTGAAGTTGAAGAATGAAGTGAGGTCCGTTGAGAGAGGGCATGGTGGTTGGAGAAATTTGAAAGGGTGGAGAGACTGGTCTAGAAAAATGGAGAAGCTTGACAGGTGGAGATGAGACCCCACGGGAAATCTATTGCATGACACATGGAATTTTGTGTGGTTTACAAAGAGTTCCGGTCAGGAGAAAATCTTCCTTGGTCCGTCCCAAGAGAAAATGAGACCCACCATTTATCTTAAAAACATAAATATATTGAAGACTTTCTCCCGTCCCAAAGGAATGTTGGTGAGACGTACCACTGGAATAGTGCCACATGGTATACTCACTTAAACAAGTTTTTTCCTTTTATTTTCCACTTATTTTTCACTCTCTGCTTTTACTTTCAGACGTAAAAGTGATTTTCCTCCTTCAATAATTTCTCTTTTGAAGATTAAAGTGATTTTATGATGAGTTTTGATATTTTTTAGTTATTATATAATTTTAAGAACCTTTATTTGAGCTATGAGAAATAAAGGAATTATGTAATATAAAAATGAAAGTAAATTCTAGATATAATCAAAACAAATATGGATCATTACCGTTCACCATACGGAATCCGAATCTCTACAGCGAAAGCGGATCGAACACTTAGGATCGTATCACCAGTAGGAGCCGATCACGGGATCGGAAAGTCCCTTCTGATCACAATGCATATATCCACACTCTGATGTTGGATGGGAGAAAATTCTCTAAAGATTCTCTCCACATCTCGCTCCTTTGTGTTTCTTTGTCTGTATTGTGTACTCACAACAAAGGCACACACGCACTCTAGAAAACACATCGGAAACCATCAACGGAATCCGTGTCAAAATCTATCACCAAAAACATACTAGAAACTATCATTGGAATTCACATTGGAAACTGTCACCGAAAACTGTAAACAGAAACCACGTCGGAAACCATCACCGGAATCCGTCCTGGAAACCGTCATCAGAAGTCACATCAAAAACCATCATCGAAAACCGCATCTAAATCCATCTCCAAAACAAATCCGTAATTGGAAACCGTGTCAGAATCTCTCATCGAAATACATGTCAAAAATCGTCATTGGAAACCACACCGGAAACAAAAAGTCGGAAACCGTATTCGGGATTTCTAGGGCATTAATTCAGCTCCCATTGGAGCAAAACAAATCAATGGAATTAATAAATAAAAATAAAAACAATAAAAATAATTATTTTTTTCATCGAAAAACAACCACCGGTGCCTGAAAACCACTTTTGGTGGCCGAAAAAAGTGCAGGAAAAAAATATCAACCGTTGAAAAACGGCACCTGAAACTAGTCCAGCAGGTGATGACGTGGCACCATAACCTCTCTGGTGACTGGTCCATTGCCGGAAACCATCGGCGATTAAGTTCTTGAACACGTCTCAGCCACATGTCAAACGAGAATATTCAACGTGTCAAATATTGACAAGACATAGGTGTGTCGCAATATGGTAGGACCACGTGTTAAGCTTGACACGTTGTGCCACGTGGCATGTCCTTGACGTGCCACACGGCAACAGCAGAACCACTTAGATCTGCTATGAGCATATCCCACTCACTCTAGAGGAGAGTGTACACCACTCGAAGCCTTCCTGGAGTTTCCCGATCACAGGACACCCACCATCCAACTCAAAATTTAATTATAATTCCATTTATGCCCTTAGTTTTGATGTTTGGGGGTAGGGGTGAATCGTACTCTCCGCTTATTCAAGCGTTGAACATGTTCTTCATGTTCTTCACCGAAATTCAAACTCAAAAACAAGTTTCCAGGTTTTGATTTTGATCAAAATTATTCAAAATCGTTTATCTCCCTCAATACAAATTCAAATTGTGCAAATGACCTATCGTGGGAAAGCTCTCGAAAGGATCTCTCTAATGGTACCATGATCGCAGAGAAATTAAAAAAAAATGACAATGAGTTATAACCATATTACAGTCACGGGGATTTTGAGTATTAATTCTTCAAAATTCTTCAAATTTTGAAGTCACCGCATGACAAGTATTTCCAGAACATATTATCACACACACACATATATATATATATATATATATATATGAACACATACATGCCATAAAAACGAAATATAACAAGTGTGTGGTGTTATGCCTTTATTGAATTTGTGAAGCATTCAAGTAATCAAAAAAAAAAAATTCCTAAATATGGTATTTTTACTAGAATACAATCCCAAACATGTGCTCTGATACTAATGAAAGTAAATTCTAATTATAATCAAAACAAATCTGGATCATTACCGTTGACCATACGGAATCCGAATCTCTACAGCGGAAGCGGATCGAACACCTGGGATCATCTCACCTGTCGGAGGACGATCATGGGATTGGAAAGTCCCCTATGATCACAATGCATATACCCACACTCTGATGTTGGATGGGAGAAAATTCTCCAAAGATTCTCTCCACATCTCTCTCTTTTGTGTTTCTCTGTCTGTATTGTGTTCTCACAACAAAGGCACACACGCACTCTTTTGCATGTATTACTTGCACAAAGCACACTCACTGTTGCCTACACCGAAACACATTCATGCCACAGGCCGACAACACATTCATGCCTTGATGCTTTGCACCCACAGCATATTGCACACACCCATTTCTCTCTGCCTTGCACTCACACAATGCCAGAGTGCCAGACATTACTTTTCATACCAAATACACGTTATATATATATATATATATATATGAAACTGCCCATGCAGTTTTCTGGTAGTTATCTGATGATAACATCATGGGTGGGCTTGCTTGGCAGGTTGGGCTCCATGCACATGATCATGCATTATGGGTTTGGACCCATCTTGGGTGTACCTAAAATATATATGCCAACAAAAAAAAAAATCAATTCGGGACCTGTTGGATGTTGCTTGTTTTCAATGGTATGAGCCAATGACTCATTGCGTTAAGAAAAAATAAAAAAATAATTAAAAAAAAAGTTGAAGAAAAATTCTTGGAAGAAGATTGCATATGGAAAACGGAATGCGAGGCAAAGAGCCAAAGAGCCAAAGGAAAACGAAGTTAGGGTTTTAATTTAATTTAATTTTAAATTGTAAAAAGGTTTGCCACATGAAATAATATAATAGGATTATGGTTGCATATTTTCCCCCGGATCCCCATTTCCCCGCTTCCCTATCCCTATCCCCATCCCCATCCCCATTTGGAGGAAATTTTTTAGGGAAAAATAGGGAGGGATGGGGATGAAAATCATCCTCAAATTGAAATGGGGATGGGGATGGGGAGAGTTCTCATCACCATTTTCCTATTTTCTCCATTAATATAGTGAAATGGGGATAGGGATGTGGGGAGGTACCCCCATCCCCATTTCCTCATTTCCTCCAAAATATTATAAAAATAATTATATAAATATATATATATATATATATATATTGGGGATGGGGAGAGTCCTCATCCCCATTTTCCCATTTTCTCCATTAATATAGTGAAATGGGGATAGGGATGTGGGGAGGTACCCCCATCCCCATTTCCCCATTTCCTCCAAAATATTATAAAAATAATTATATAAATATTTATATATATATATATATATATATATTGTAATATATTTTCTTTGATATTATTTTGTAATGTATATATATATATATATTTGACATTATTTTGTAATGATTTTCATTTGCATTTGTAATGAAATGTTCTTTTTTTTTTTTTAGTTTAATTTGTAATTTTCAACCAAATGGGAAAATGGGGGAATGGGGTAAACGGGAAACGGGAAAACGGGAAAAATGGAGAAATAGGGATGGTGATGGGGGGACCTCCCCCCAAAACTCCCCCATCCCCATTTTCCCCAAATGGGGAAATGGGGAGGGATGGGGGGATGGGGAAATAGGGAGGGATGTGGAAGGGTTTGAGAAGTGGGGATGGGGATGGAGGGACCTATATCCATCCTCATTTCCCCAATGTCCAACCCTAAATAAGATACAGAAAAATTAAATTTTTTGATTCTATAACTCTGACATGTGGCACTGTTTCAGTGGTCCATCTCACAACATCAAATCAACTATAGGAAGGACCATGAAAGATTTTCTCCCGATTCAAATGTCGTCTTTGGTTTGATTGAGATTTTGGATAAAAATCTTCTGCTGAACCAATTCTCTAGCCAACTGTGCTGAGCTTTAATGGATTCAATGTCATGCGTCAATTATAAAATTGTAAAGCCATGATTTGATTAAATTATCTTTTATTCTTAATTTTCTCTAAGGGGCCGTTTGGTATGAGGTTATCAAAATAATGTGATTTCTGAGAAAATAAAACTCAGTAATGTGATTTCTAGAAAAATTATATACATGTGTTTAGTTGCGTATGAGAATATTATATCGGATTCCTGAGAATGCTAGATACCTGTGTTTGGTTGTAAATAGGAATCATTTTACCTTTAAACATAAAAAATGCCAAAACTAATTTCAAAGTTGATTAAAATATATACAAGAACTTTGTGATTTGGGGTTCACGTCACTGAGTTACGTCCGTTTCAAGTTTTCTGTTCTGGTTTGTTTCTCTAGGGATAGGTTTCGGCGCCGTTTTGTAATTTTGAGCATCTTCCTGTCAAATTCTGATCTTATGTTCTTCATAAAAGTTGTAGATCGTAAAATTTCATGCAACATGGAATCAAGAATATCATGATTTGGAGTTTTTTTAATAGTTTTAGGTCAGTTTCAAGTTTCTGCACTGGTTTTACTTTTCTTTTAAGGTTACACCGTCGTTTTGCATCATTGAGTTGCTTCCATATTGAGCTCTATGGATCCTATGTGCATGGAGTCCGCTTTGTCTCTTTCATCTCCGGTAGCGGTGTCTTCCACCTCGACTAGTCAAGTTGGTATAAGTACGGTGAGTGGAGTGAATTCCTCTTCTCGGGTTGTTCCTCTCGCATCTGGTGGGGGGTGTTCCTTAGTTGGTGAGCCGATTCCTCCTTAGCATGAGGGGGATGTTTCAGTGATTGTTCTGTATTCAGTGGCAGGTCTCATTCAGAGTTCAGTGCCTATAGTTCAGGATGGTAAGTCTTTTGCGGGTCTCTTCAAATCTCATATTATTGAGACTTTACCGGTGCCATCAGTTCCCTCTAAAAATGGGGGTATGTTTTTGTTTGGGTGGATCCGATTGCTTATCAGTCCCGTCTTGAGTTGTGTAAGAATGCTCTTATTGGTCGTGTGGTGCTTTCCAGTGGTGAGCGGTCTTGGAAGCTTGTGGATCTTAAGGCAAGACTTAGCAAGCATTGGATGCTAAATTCTGATTGGCGTCTTATATCTCTAAGGAGAGATTATTATCAAATTCTTTTGAAGTCTCATGCTGAGATGAATCATGTTTGGGGGTTCGGTTCGGTTCATCTAAAGCCAGGTATTTTACGCCTACAGCATTGGGTCCCGGATTTTAACCCATCGCTACAGAAGTCCACAAATGCTCAGGTTTGGGTTAGGTTCTTTGATCTATCGTGGGAATACTGGCATCCGAAAATTATTTTTGACTTGGTTAGAGGGATTGGAGTGCCATTGCGGTTGGACAAGGCTACTAGTGATAGGATTTTGGTCATTATGCTAGAGTTCTAGTTGATGTGGATGTGTCATCAGTGCTGCCTACTTTAGTATTGCTGGAGAGGGATGAATTTCATAGTTCTTTTATAGTTGTTAAGTATGAGAATCTCCCAGCTTTTTGCTCCACTTGCTCTTCTATAGGTCATTTGCTTACTTCTTGTCATTGGAATAAGTCTTCTAAGGTTCCTCTGAGTAGTACTACAAAATTGACCTAGGATATAGTGGCGGACTCTAGAGTTTTTGGGGATGATGGTTTTCAACCTGTTCGGACCCGTTCCTCTAAATCAGTTTATCACCCTATTATTGCTCCTCAGGAGGAGGTCCCGTTATCCAATATTTTTTCAGCTATTCACCAGGATGTAGGTGGTCATGATTCAGTTATTGTCCACACTTCAGTAGGGTCTAATTTGATCTCTAGTTCCACTTCGTCCGCTGGTTTGGTTCTTTCTTCAAATCCATCTTCATCTACTGTCTCAGCTATTTCGGAAGTGGCTTCAAGTTTGGTTCCTCCAATGATTTTCCAGGCATTACAGATTAGCAAGGATTCAGGATTTGATGACAGGGTCACTGATTTTGTTCTGGTTTCTAGTTCCTCGGTTGTTGATCATTCTATTAGTTCTGTCAGTTGGGATGTAGGGATGGTTCATTATTCGAGGAATATTGTTCAGGGTTCTTTGGTGGTTAATCAGGTTCACCCTATGGTATCTACCATTTTATCTAGGTCATTTTTTCGTCCAGGTCATATGGCTCGTCGACAAGTTAGGGTTCATGAGGTTTTAGGCAATCAATCATCTGAGGAGGCAGTTGTGTCTTCAGCTTCGAATGTCAATGTGGATCAGAGTAGTTTACTAGATGGATCTGCTTTTTTTTTATTCTTCAGTTGTGGATCCTAAGGTGCATATTCAGAGGTCGGGTCCGTGGTCAGCTTCTCAGGCTGAGCTTCGCCTCATTGCAAATTCTTCTTGGGCTTCCTAGGTGGAGGAGGGTGAGTTAGTTGATGCTGAGATTGCTCAGAGAGCTTTGAGGGTTGAGCGTAGGCTGGCTTCTTTAAAGTCCGGATACCGGGCTCCTTCAACGGTTTCCGATGATTAATGTTCTCTTTTGGAACTATCGTGGGATCCGAGGCGAGCCTACGAGGCGGGTATTAAGAGAGTTGTGTCGTTTACATAGACTAGCTTTGGTTTGTATTGAAGAGTCTATGGTTGATTTTTCCTCTATCTCTTCAGGTTTCTGGTCTTCGCCTCGTTGGTATGAACGATAGGGGTAGGTTGATTCTGACTATTTAGGTTTTCACTTGTGCTTCATTTCTTGAGGCTCAGATAGTTCACTGTCATGATCAACATCTTACTGTTTCGCTCTCGATCGATTCTCGGGTGCACTATTTCACTTTTGTTTATGCGAACACTTCTGTTGTGGTTCGTAAGTCTCTTTAGCAGTCTCTTTGAGATATGGTTAGTTTGGTTTCTTCTTCCTGGTTGGTTGTTGGGGATTTTAATGCGGTTTTGGGTGCTCATGAGGCTTTGGGTTCTCATTCTCCTGCTCGTGGTTCTTGTGAGGATTTCAGGTTGATGATTGATGATTGTGATTTGGTTGGCATTCGTTCTCAAGGCACCCGTTTTACTTGGGTTAGAGGTCGCAGTAACCTCACTAGAGTTGAAAGACAATTAGATAGAGTTTTGGTTTTTGATGGTTGCATTTCTTGTTGGTGGGAAATTTCGTGTGTGGCTCTTCCCCATAATTGTTCTGATCACTGTCCATTATTGGTTCGGTTATCAGATTTTGTGGTTTCTAGCCATCGACCGTTTCAGTTTCAGAGCATCCTTAGAGCATCCTGATTTTATAGCTATTGTTCGTAGGATTTGGAGCTCTCCTGTTGTAGGTAACCCTCCTCAAGTTGTTATCTATAAGCTGAGAAACTTGAAGAAGGCTCTCAAGTCTTAGAATTGGGAGGTTTTTAGGGATCTTAACTCTACCATTGCTAGGAAGTCTGCGGAGCTTCATTCTATTCAGCTGGATTTGTTTAACCGGGGTTTCTCAGATGATCTTTTTATGGCCGAGGCGAGTGTTCATTCTGAGCTTGATGTGTTATTATGCAGACATGAGTGCTTTTATCGTGACCTGTCTAGAGTTAGGCGGCTTCGTGATAGGGATCGGAACACATCTTTCTTTCATGCCTCTATTAAACGTAGGCAGTATTGTAACACTATATCAGCCTTTTCGATTAATGGGGTTCTCTCGGAGGATCGTCCTACCATCAGGGATCATATCATTAGTTATTATTCTGGCCTCTTTTCCTCGGATGTTTCTTGAGTTGGGGGAGATTTATCTATTGTAGATGATGTGATTCCTTCCTTGGTAACTGCCACATAGAACGTTTTCTTGACTAGCGTTCCATCTGCAAATGATATTCACGATATGGTCTTTGCTATGGATGCTGCTTCTGCCCCTGGGCCAGATGGGTTTTCCGGTAGTTTTTATCAAAGATGTTGGGATGTTGTAAGTAGTGACGTGGTCCTCGCTGTTCAGGATTTTTTCATCACTGAAGTTATTTTCCCAGGTCTCAATTCCAGCTTCATTGTTCTTCTTCCGAAACTGAGAGACTCGATTTTGGTTGATTAGTTTCGTCCAATTGTTCTTAGTAACTTTCTGTTTAAAATTTCTTCGAAGATTTTGGCTGATCGTTTAGCTCGGGTTACCGCTAGGATTATTTCTCCTCAGCAGTTCGGCTTCATTCGAGACATGCATATTGAGGATTGTATTGCTTTGGCTTCTGACTGTGTGAATGTGTTGTAGAAGAAGTGTTATGGGGGTAACTTAGCCATGAAGATTGATATCCGTAAGGCGTTTGACACCTTGGATTGGTCTTTCCATTACAGAGTGCTTTAGGCTTTTGGGTTTTCTTCTGTTTTTGTGGATTGGATAGACGGCATTCTTCATTCGTCTAGGCTTTCAGTTATATTTAATGGGGTCCTAGAGGGGTATTTCTGTTGCTCTATAGGGGTTCGTCAAGGAGATCCACTCTCTCCACTTTTGTTTGGTATTGCAGAAGACTTTCTTAGTAGATTATTGACTAGGTTAGTGGGTTCTTCTCAAATTCTGCCAATTTCTTCCCCAAGGGGATTTTTTGGCTCGAACTCATTTGCTATATGCAGATGATGTTCTGATCTTTTGTAGAGGCACTCAAAAGAATCTGAAGCATATCATGGGTGCTTTTAGGGATTATGGTGATATTTCAGGCCAGTTGGTTAACTGGGGTAAGTCTTCAATTTATTTAGGATCTTCTATCTCCCCCTCTTGGATTGGTAGTTTGTAGTCTTTGGTTGGTATGCAGATTGGGCAACTCCTGTTTTCTTATTTGGAAGTCCCTTTGTTTCGAGGTAAGCCTCGAAAGGCAGTGTTACGACCTATTGCGGATAAGATCTTGTCTAAATTCGCTAAATGGAAAAGCAAGTCCCTCTCTCTAGCCGGTCGTGCTACTCTGATCAGGTCGGTCATCATTGGTTCATTTGTGCACTCTTTCATGATTTACAAGTGGCATTCTTCTTTACTGTCACTGATTAACCGCAAGTTGAGGAACTTTTTGTGGACTGGTTCCTGTGAGGAGACTAAGTTGGTTCGGGTCGCTTGGGATCGTTGTTGTAGGCCTTACTCACATGGTGGTTTTGGTCTGAAAGATCTTAGGTTGCTGAATGACTCGTTGTTGCGGAAATTCACTTGGAAGTTTATAACCTCTTATGGTTTTGCTTTCTCATTTCTGCAAGAGAGGTATCTCAAGCATTTACAGAAGCCTCATGGAGGGTATGTCACCTCCTCAATTTGGTCTTCTCTTCAGACAAATTATAGTTCCCTTCTCAAGGAAGGTATCTGGCTGATTGGCGAGAACTCTCAACGAGACTTTTGGCAGGATAATTGGTTGGGGGTCCCCATTTTGGAGCTTTTAGGGATTCTAGATTATTTAGCTAATCCTCTCCGGGTAAGGGTATCATATTTTATTCATGAGGGTAAATGGGTGCTGGACGATAGTTTCCGAACGTGCTTCTCGGATCTGTGTTTTCGGATTGATAGGATTGTGATTTCTCCTATTGTGGATTCTCTGGTTTGGGTTAATTCTCGAGATGGTTGTGTTTCTTGCAAGACTGCTTATTCCTAGTTTATGTATGATATTCCTCAGGTTGTTTGGTGGAGAGATGTTTGGTCCCGTTTTATCCCCGCCTTTCGCTCCACTTTGACCTGACGTTTTATGTTGAACAGGTTTCCTACTAAGGATCGTCTTTGCAGGTCCGGGTTCCAGTTGGCTTCTCATTGCAGTATTTGTGGGGTTAGTAGTGAATCTGCGGATCACCTTTTTCTTCATTGTCCCCTGGCGGTTGCTCTTTGGGAGGCAGTTTTCTCTGCTTTCCAGAGACGTGTCTCTACCGAAACTTGGCAATCCTTCTTCTTGTAAGTCATGTCAGTTTCCTTTAGTGAGCAGGTTAGGATTTTATGGAAAGTGGCTATCCATGCAGTGATATGGAGGGTGTGGACTATCCGTAATCAGTGGATCTTTTAAGGGAAGTCGGTGGACTTTAGATCCATCCTTTCTTTGGTTTGGCGTGCAGTTTCAGAGGCTAATCGCCTTGATATTGGTTATATGCATAATTGTATGGACGACCTTTTGATTCTTCGTCGTTTCGGTCTTCAGGGTCGCCCTTCTAAAGCCCCGGTGATCAAGAGTGTGATTTGGTCGCCTTCGGCTCCTAGTTGGATCAAAGTGAATACAGATGGCGCTGCTATAGGCTCTCTGGGGTTTGGTGGTTGTGGTGGTATCTTTCGGAACTGCAGAGCCTTTGTGAAGGGTTGTTTTGCTATTCCTCTTGGTCAGGTTTTTGCTTTTGAGGCTGAGCTTCTGACGGCCTCTTTGGCCATTAATTTTGCATGGAAGTATGGGTGGCGTCGTCTCAAAGCGATTCTTTGTGTTCAACTTCTTTCTCTCGTTCTGAGATGGTTCCGAGGTTCAGCGGCGGATCTTCCGATCTCGCAGATAGATTTTCGGTTTCCCATATTTTCAAGGAAATCAGGTTGCAGATACACTTTCTAAGCACTGAGCTTCCGTTTGTTCTGGCCTACAATCTCGGGAGTCTTTTCGTTTTCCTTGATGTTTTCTTTTTCTTTTTTGTGTGGCCTGTGTGCCTCTTTTTGTTTAGGGTTATTTTCCCTTTGGTTCTTTGTACTTTGTTGTTTTTTGTCTCTTTTTACTTTTTATTTTTTATTTTTTATTTTTTTTATATGGATTCTGTTTAAGGGATTTTCAGCATATGATCGTTTGTGATGTTTTTTCCCCTTAGATCAGTCCAATTTTATTTTAAAAATTATATATATAAATAAGATTAAATAAAAAATGTTTCCAAAAAAAAAAAAAAAGATAAAACTGAAAAACAAAAAGATAAATTTTTTTATATTAATTGTTGAATGGATGATGGATCTCCGCGATGGCACAATAGAAATTAACTTTGAAAAAAAAAATTAAATACCAATCTGGGTTTCTCTTGAAACCCATATTTGTTCAAACTCTCCACTATTGAAATCCATGGATTTGTTCATACCCAGATTTCTCTTGAAATCCACAGATTTGTCTTTTTTCAAGAGATTTGTTTTATGTGATTGATTCTTGAAGCTGGGTTTTCATTAAAGAAACTTTTGATTCTTTAGTTTCAATTTCACACTCCAATTTCTTGATAGTGATTTCATAAGTCTTCATCATACTCTGTTGCTCTTGAATCTCTGCAAGCATTATCGTCACTTGTGGCAATAAATCAACTCTGAAATAGCTTTCAATTCATTAACAACCTGCCTGGCCCGCCACGTGAATGGCAGAGTAGCCATCAAAGCTCGTCGTCGTCGTCGGCGTCGTCATCATTGAGCAAACCCAGATGGTGTGATTAAAAATTGATCGATTTGGGTTTGGGTTTGGGTTTTTGAAAAATTGATTGATTGTACAAGAATGGAATTTGGGGATGAATCGAAAAGGAGAAGATTTGATCTAGGGTTTGTGTGATTGAAAATTAAAGAAGAAGAAGAAGTGGTGTGATTGAAAATTGAAAATCGAAGAAGAAGAAGGGGTGTGATTCTGTGATCTGCGTGAAGAAGAAGAATATATATATATTTTTAATGAGGTGGGTCTCATGGTGGGAGTCGGATGTAAGGGCATCTGAAACCTATCTATTGAGGTGGGATTCTGATGACACTGTGAACTAAAACAGGCTAACTTTCAGAAATTAGAATCTCACCAAAATCTGAAAAGCCCTTTGGAATCTCTCCAAGTACTAAACAAAAGTTTATAAACTAATCTACTTTCTTTATTCAGGGCAAGACATTAAATAGTTTATTTACAACAAACTGAATGAGAAATTTAAGCAACTAAGTAACAATCATGCACTAAACAATGACCCATTACAACCAACAAACATGGATGAGTGGGTGGTTATTAACTGAAAATAAAGGACCCAAACATGGATGAGTGAGTGGTTATTTGTTGGAAATAAGGAAATAGAATAGTAGGCCTGGTGACCAGTATTGACCATTATTGCAATGCATCAGTTTGCCTCCTTCCCAAAGAACTTGCCTTCGGCAAGTTTTGTTGCAAATAGGCTTGAAACAACAAAGGACTAAGGTGAGACACTTCATCTCCCTGCAACCAAACCGATTCTGAAAGTGGTTTGTGAGCCCATTGAATCAAAAACTTATAATAACCCCCTCTGCGAGTAGACATAAACTGGTGGTCTCGGATTGCCAACACAGTGTCAGACCGAGTAGGAACATCAGGAACTCTAGTGGTGGTAATAGATTCAGGTGTTGAAAGATTACACTCACCGTTGAATTCTGTTAAGTCTTGAACATTAAAAATTGGACTAATTGCATACTCAGAAGGCAAGCCGATAACATAAGCATTAGGAACGACTTTCTTCACGACTCGGAATGGACCTGCACGTCGCGCATGAAGTTTGTTATAGCTTCCAGGAGGAAACCGTTCAGATCGTAGACGAACCATAACCAAGTCATCAGTTGCAAATTACTTGTCTCGGCGGTGGAGATTGGCTTGTTGATCATACTTTTCTGTTTGAAGAGCTATGTGTTTTCGAACCTCCTCATGAATTGATTGCATATGAGTAACAAAATCCAAACCAGCTTCACTTGTACGCTGTGGAAGAGGCAAGGCCATGGTATCCAAAGGATTGCGAGGATTCATGCCGTACACAAGCTGGAAAGGGGTGCTTCCAGTAGTGTGGTTCACAGAATTATTATAAGCAAATTCGGCATGAGGTAGAAGCAAATCCCAACTTGTGGTATGATCCTGAATTAAACAACGCAATAAGTTTCCTAGGCTACGATTAATTACCTCAGTCTGTCCATCAGTTTGGGGGTGGAATGCACTTGAGAAGGATATTTGGGTACCAAGCTTCGCCCAAAGTGTTTTCCAGAAATAGCTGATGAATTTAACATCTTGACAATCTCTTTCAAGAAAATGGTGGCAATGTTTGAAGCATCAAACGTTTTGCGACAAGGCACAAAATGAGCCATCTTAGAAAAACGGTCTGCGACAACCATTATTGAATCATGATTATGTTGAGTGTGAGGCAATCCAAGGACGAAGTCCATACTAATATCGACCCAAGGTTGGTGAGGAATCGGCAAGGGAGTGTAGAGCCCTGTGTTTTGCTTTGTACCCTTGTTAACTTGACATGTACGACATCTAGCAACAATAGTGTGTACATCGCGTCTCAAGTGTGGCAAAAAAAATATGTCAGCTACCGGGGAATAAGTTTTATCAAAGCCAAAGTGTCCTGCTAACCCACCTCTATGTAGTTCTAAAATAATGAAATCCCTTAATGAGCCCATTGGTACACAAATCCTACCGTTTTTGGTGAGGAATCCGTCTGAATTAGCGAAATCAGTTTGGACAGTGGGTGGGGTCTGCAGGGCTGTCCAGATATCTTGGAAATCCTTGTCTGTTGCATAATGATCCTTCATTGATTTGAAACCAGCTGCATTAACGGCGAGCGCAGCAAGGATAAATGGTTTACGACTAAGTGCATCGGCAACTTTGTTTTCACGTCCCACTATATGTCGGATTGTGAAGGAGAATTGTTGAAGATAATCGAACCACCTGGCGTGTTTTGCGTTTAACCTATGTTGAGAGTGGAGGTGCTTCAAAGAATCATGGTCAGTGAACAAAACAAATTCACGATGTATTAAATAGTGACGCCAATGTTTTAGAGTCTGAATCAGAGCATAGAACTCCACATCATAGGCTGAGTATTTATGCATGGCTTCATTTAATTTTTCACTGAAATATGCCACTGGATGTCCTTCTTGACTTAACACTCCACCAATGCCAATATTAGAGGCATCACAAGCAATCTCGAAAACCTAAGAGAAGTCTGGAAGTTTCAGTACAGGGGCAGTTGACATTTTGTGTTTTATTTGCTCAAAAGCTTTGGTAGCCGCTGGTGACCAACTGAAAATCTTGGATTTTAGGCACTCAGTCATAAGCGATGTGATCGAGCTGAATCCCTGTATGAACCTGTGATAAAATGATGCTAACATAGGAAAACTTCGAATATCGAAGAAAGACCGTGGCTCGGGCCAATCACGGATCGCTTGAACTTTAGATGGATCAACTTCCACCCCTTTGTGAGATACTATGAAACCCAAGAAGTTAGTTTTCTCCTTGAGAAAAGAACACTTACTTTTTTTGATGTACAATTGTTCTTTCTTGAGCGTCTCCAAAACCTTTCGTAAATGTTCTAAATAGGTTGCGAAAGACTCACTAAAAATGAGTATATCATCGAAATAAACCACAATAAATTTACCCATAAATGGCCGAAGCGCTTGTGTCATCACTCGCATAAATGTGCTTGGGGCATTGGAGAGGCCAAAAGGCATGACGAGCCACTCATATAACCCCTTCTTAGTCTTGAAAGCGGTTTTCCATTCATCCCCAGGTCTCATTCGAATCTGATGATACCCGCTCCTCAAGTCAAGTTTAGTGAAAATCTTTGCACCATTTAACTGATCTAGCATGTCATCAAGGCGTTGGATCGGGAACTGGTACCTAACGGTTATTTTGTTCATCGCTCGGCTGTCAATACACATTCTCCAGCTTTCGTCTTTTTTTGGTGTAAGTAATGCTGGTACTGCACAAGGGCTAAAGCTCTCACGGACGAATCCTTTGCTAAGTAGTTCTTGCACCTGTCTTTGGAGTTCCACGTGCTCAGTAGGGCTCATTCGATAGTGAGGAAGATTGGGTAAGGACAAACCAGGCACCAAATCGATGGCATGCTGAATGTCACGTAACGGAGGCAGTTGTTGTGGGAGTTCTTCCGGCATCAAGTCTTGAAACACTTGGAGTAAGAATTTAACACGTTCAGGTATGGCTCCATCCACTTGTTTCAGTTCTCGCCTTACTAGGAAAAGAATGGTGTTTCCGTTTTGAACAACCTCTTTGACTTGGCGTACAGTTAGCATGGTGTTGGATTCCTTTTGTGACTCGAATTCGGTGATTGGAAGTTTCTCCAACACAATTTTTCGATCCTGGAATTTAAAGGAATAAGTTTTCTCCTAACCATTATAACTAACATCCATATCATACATCCAAGGTCTGCCTAACAAGAGATTACACACTGTCATTGGTAGCACATCGCACCACACTTGATCCACATAATTTTTTCCCAACGAAAACTTTATTAAGCAGCAGTTTTGTACAGGAACAGAATCCTTGTCATTGATCCAGCTGACTCTATATGGGGTTGGATGTACTTTCATTGGTAATCCAAGCCGATCGACCACCTCTTTCGCCACCACATTCATACTGCTCCCATTGTCAATGATAACATTTAAGGCTTTGTTTCTATGTACCACTCGGGTGTGGAAGATGTTTGTTCGCTTCCAATCATGTGCTAATTAATCTGCTTTCTTTTTATGACCTGTCAAAACATATTGAATCACACACAAAGGCAAATCTGTGGCTTGCAACCTCTCCTCTTCGGGTTCTATTTGCTCTTGATCATTGATTTCTTGGGCAATGCTCTGCTCATCATCAAACATCAAATCTTTTTCACAAACATATGCTATCCTTTGATCGCGAGTAGGGCAAACCACCGCGAAATGACCAAAGCCCTTGGATTTGTAGCATTGGGGCCTTTCACCGTGAACTTTAGCCTTGCCTTTCCAATGACTACCTGTGTTTCCTTTGGCTGGGTCCTCAGAAGTTTTCGAACTAGCAGCTGTTGGAAAACGAAAATTCCCAGAGTCAGTAGAGTACAAACGACGTGAATTACCTGAAGATTGCCGTTCCACTTGTAATGCCATCTGATAAGCTTCTTCAACATTGTAAAGTCGGGCTGTCAACATTTCTTTACGGATATCTGGTTTCAACCCCTTTAGATAACGAGCCAACAATTGAACCTCTGATTCATTCACCTTACTCCGGACTGTCAGTTCATGAAACCGTTCTGTATACTGGTCAACCGAGAGCTTGGTACCTAGACTCCACTGCAGCAAGTCTTCATAAATGAGTTGCTCATAGTTGATGGGTAGGTATTTCATTTCTAATTTTTCTTTCATCTCTTCCCATTCAGTAATAGGGACCTGGCGAGTTCGCTTGAGCCTCTCTTCCACACTACTCCACCAAGCACAAGCTGATCCTTTCAATTTGAGCTTGACAAACCGAACTCTGCGTTCTTCAGGTACTGAGAACCAATTAAAGTAGTCTTCAAGTGTTGTGATCCAATCATAGAATGCATCAGGATCAAGTTTTCCCAAAAAGTCAGAAACTTCTACCTTCATTCTTTTGGTAATTTCATCCAGGACATTTCCTCGAACATCAGATCCGCGTGGTTGTCTTTGAGCAAATCTGTCTACCCTTAGCTTGACCCCGCCCATTTGCACTTCCTCTTCATCCTCATCACTGTCCCCGATTCCCTCTCTTCTCCTGAGACTGTGACGTCCTGATCTAGACACTCGCCCTGACTTCCGGTTGATACGTTCATCCATCATATCTAACCGATGCAAAACAACGTTCATGGTCTAAGATAACTGATCAATTTGTTGCAGAAAACTGTTTGAAGTTTGTGTAGTGTTCGGGTTTGGAGGGGGATTTAATGGGTTAGGGCTGGTTGAACGTTGATCCATAACGTTGTATGAATGACCACTTCTAGTTTCTGGCATAAGGAAGTTTTGTTGATCGGAACCAGGCTTTGATACCAATTTGATGACACTGTGAACTAAAATAGGCTAACTTTCAGAAATTAGAATCTCACCAAAATCTGAAAAGCTCTTTGGAATCTCTCCAAGTACTAAACAAAAGTTTATAAACTAATCTACTTTCTTTATTCGGGCAAGACATTAAATAGTTTATTTACAACAAACCAAATGAGAAATTTAAGCAACTAAGTAACAATCATGCACAACTAAGCACTAAACAAGGACCCTTACAACCAACAAACATGGATGAGTGGGTGGTTATTAGCTGAAAATAATGGACCCAAACATGGATGAGTGGGTGGTTATTTGCTGGAAATAAGGAAATACAATAGTAGGCCTGGTGACCAGTATCGACCATTATTGCAATGCATCAGATTCACATTACTCCCTTGGAGGGTAATGTGATTTCTATGGGATTCATTTTTTCGAGAATCTAAAAATGTAAACCTACTACCAAATATGAGAATGCTCTGAGATTCCCATTTCCATGCCAAGATTCTCATTCCCATACCAAGATGCCCCCATATCAAACGGTCCCCTGAAGACATCATTTCGTGTTTGACAAAATATTCTTGAACACTCTATCCACCAATTTTCCACGAGATAAAAAGGAAAGATAAATCGGACGCCGATCTAGATCTGTCAATATCCAAAAATTTTAAAAAATTAAGAATATGATAATCAGTAACCAACAGTTGAAGTCTAGAAATACCGGAATCTGACTTGTTTGGTTTCAGAGAAAATGGAAAAAAAATAAAAATGAATCGAGAGAAAAGAACAAAGTAATCATGAAGTAGTACTAGTTACTTGGGTGTATTTCAGTATCAGCAAACAAATAAATAGAATAGCGATTTATAAGACTAATAATAGAAAGAAAAAAAAATCTGAAATTTGACAGATTTACAATATCTGCAGACTACAGAGAAACCAAACAACAGATAAGCATTGCAAAAAGTACAACTAAGTAAACCCCGGAAATACAGGCTTGCAGCAACCAACATGTCTTCTACATACAGAAGAAGAAGAAAACATGTCTTCTGCGTCAGTGAATTAAGTAGAAACTCCATATGTATCTCATCAACGGTGTCTATAAAAAGTACTCCATATGTTTCAACACCACGGCAGCATGAATCGAAGAAGAAGTTCTGGGTTTCTTGTCGTCAGCGGTGAATACTTAAAGTAGAGGTAGAATTTCATTGAGAAACACTTCATCTCTAGGTAAAATTTTGAGTATCAAAAGTTAAAACTGTGTCGTTTAAGTAATACTATTTTTTGGAACACATACAAGACATGTGCTTAAATTAATATTTGAGTTTTGTATTTACAAATATACATATTCTGGAAAAATAAGAGATGTTCATATAACACTGTATAGTTTTAATTTATATAAATGTTATTACATTGATATAACACCCCTGAGGAAGTCTTAAATTCATGGGTTTGAAAGCTCTTCTACACTTGCCTCAAAAGATATTTTTCTCACGATGATTTAACAACGGTACTCTATATACAATTGTTTGCAACTTTTATTGAACATCTCAACAATTTAAATTCAACAACTAAATTATATTTTTTTTACATCCAAAAGTATTTTTCAACTAAATTGCATAAATTGTGATGAAATGATTATTTAAATCTTTATTACTATTACTAAGACATTTCTATTAAGTAATTCTACGAACTCAAATAAATTCTATCTACATGCAAAACAATATTTGAGTTTCATATTTGCAAATATACATATCCTTGAGAAATAATAAATGTTAATATAACACATGCAATTTTAGTTCATGTAAATGTTATTACATTGATCTAACACCTTGAGGAAGTCTTAAACTCATGTGGATGATTTAATTATTTTTCTTTTTGATCAGAAACCACAGTTTGGATTTTTTCTAAAATCTTTTTTTACTGCATTTCACTTTACACATATCCATTGTATACTCTACAAAATCATAAAGTTTCACACAAATTATATTTCCACCCCTGTATAATTCTTTTTTCTTTTTCAACACATTAAATACATAGAAAATTATATTTTCATCCTCAGTCCCATTTTACAATTGAAAATAATAAAAAATCCTTACTATATAATCCTTGTTGTTTTACTATTACTAAGATTTATCTATTAAGCAATTATACAAACTTGAAGGGTTGTATTTGTCGATCGACATTCAATAATCTACTAGATGTTATAATTGAAATCTTACTAAACTCTGCATATTAAGTAATTATATAAACTTTAAGGGTTGTAATTGTAATTTTACATGCAAAGAAATTAAAATGAAAAAAATGGATGTTATAATTGAACCGACATATCACACTTTTATATATAGTATAAATATATATTGATTTGAGTTCAGTCCATATCATTTACCTTTAGCCTCTTAGCAAATAACCATCTAAATTCTAAAGTCATAATAATTGAAACGACATGTCACACTTTTATATATAGTATATATATATATATATATATATATATATATATATTGATTTAGGTCCGGTCCATATCATTACTTCTAGCCTTTTAGCAAATAATCATCTAAAGTCATAATAATTGGGGTAAACTAATTTAACAATGATTTAACCTATTTAGAATTTTAAATCAAGACAAATTTTAGAAATTACTATACAATCCATGTTGTGTTACTATTGCTAAAACATATCTATTAAGTAATTCTACAAACTCGAAGGTATGTATTTGTCATTTGATTTTCCTAAAAAAATAAGGGATGCTATAACTAAAATCTTACTAAAAACTATCTATTAAGTAATTATATAAAATTTAAGGGTTGTATTTGTAATTGTACTTTTAAAGAAATTAAATAAATAAATAAATAAAGATCAAACAAAATGTGGGAGCTATAATTCCACCTGGCAACTTACTCTTTTTATATATAGTATAGAAATAGGAAATAGTATATATACCAAAAAAATCTAGACCGTCCAATCTATAATTATACACGTGTCATCGGAACCTTTAAATCTTAGAACAGTTCAACAGGGAACTGGTTCAGTAGAGGATCCTTGTCTCTTGTTTTTGTGTGGTTTTTATTTTTCAAATAAAACTTAATGGCTCTAAATTGAATTTATTAACGCTATGTTTGGTAGAAGGGAGGGAGAATATGAGGGATAGATAAATTAAGAGGGAGAGAGATTAGGATTACATATATCCTTCATGTTATTTGGTATTGAAAAGAGAGTTGGATGGATGGATTGGTATATAATTTATAAAATTACTATATTTTCCTTTAAAAAATTGGAGGGTAGTATAAAAATGGAGGGCATTTTTATCTTTGCCACCCCCCCATCGTGATCTGCCCATCATTGGGCATATCCAATATGGTGAGCCCAGAGGGAGATCACTTCCCTCCTCTCCCCTTTTTTCTCCTTTCAACCAAACAAGGGATTGGGGCTCTCCCTCCAACTCTCTCTCTCCCTCCATCTTTCCCTCATACCAAACACAACATAAGTGTTTTGTTTGTTTTTTTAAACGGTCAAATTACGATTACATAAAATAAAAAGTAACAAATCCTGATTGTTAACTTAATTCCAAATTACGATTGCATTTAATATATTTTCTTCCAAGATTTTCCTCCTAAAATAAAATATTTCAAATTTTATCATAATTTTATATTATACAAATTTATTTCTTTTAACTTATTACTTATGATTTTTTTTAATTTTTTTTTTTTTTTACAATATCTATCTATCACCTATCTAGACTAGGTATTTTTTGAAGTTTTTTGTTATTGGTAAGATTCGAGCCGCTGACTTGGGAGTCATTTGCCCAAACCCCAAGCTTGTTCATCTATCAACAGAGCTATGCCCATAGGGGCAACCTATTAATTATGATAAGTAAAAAATAAAAAATAAAAAATAAAAAACAGTAATCATATTGTCACTTTCAACACTGTTGAACCTCTAATTCTATTTTTTTTTTCTTAAATCAAAACCATTTATAAATTATTATGTATCATTAAGAAAAAAAATAAAACAACAATTATTTATCATATCTTAATCTTGAATAATATCTAGGGATAGAGATGGGGGCCTATTGGGGTGGGGAGGGGAGGGGAGGGTCTCCCCACCCCCACCCTCGAACCACATTTGGGGGAAGTGGGGATGGGGGAATTTAGGGGGAGGTTCCCCAACCCTCACCCCCACCCTCCATTTCCTCCATTTCTAATTCCAATATTTTCCAATCCAAAATCCAGATTTTAAAATTTGAAATTTGAAATTCAGTCATCCCAATCTTTTGATTCACCATGTTTCAATATTCAATCCAATAAATAATCAATATATATATATATATATATATATATATATATTACAATAATTTGGGTTTTTGGGGTGTGGGAGAGGAATTTGGATCCTTTACGAGCTGATCTTTGTCTTGACCTATACAGATCTACAGACATGTGTAATCAATGGCTGTAATTTATTTCTTTTATTTATTTCATTTTCATTATTTTTAAATGCAGTTTTATTCACAAGTGTTTTAGATCAGGAAAAAGATCAGCACACCAGAGAATCCTGATTCGTGGGAGAGACTCGAACCCATAATCTCATGATATGAGTGTGAGAGGCATAACCATTGGGCAAACCTCATCTTGTCATAATCAAAATATTCAATCTAAAATATTTAATTGGTTTAATTTAATCTAAAATTAATACAGATACGTATAGGAATGTAGATGAGTTAGTGGGTTAGTGACTTAGTAGTGGTAGGAAGGTTAGCGGCTGACCGTGGGTTAGTAGGTGACCAAGAGCTAAAGTTAAAAAAATTTATTAAAAGAAAATAAAATTAATATATATATATATATATATATATATATGTATAAATATTAAAAAAATATATTACAATAATTTGAGTTTTTGGGTTGTGGGAGAGGAATTTAGATCCTCTACGAGCTGATCTTTGTCTTGACCTATATAGATCTACAGACATGTGTAATCAATGGCTGTAATTTATTTCTTTTATTTATTTCATTATTATTATTTTTAAATGCAGAGTCTTATTCACAATTGCTTTAGATCAGGAAAAAGATCAGTACAGTAGAGAATCATGATCCGTGGGAGAGACTCGAACCCATAATCTTGTGGTGTGAGTGTGAGAGGTTTAACCACTGGACAAACCTCATCTTGTCATAATCAAAATATTCAATGTAATATATTTAATTGGTTTAATTTAATCCAAAATTAATACAAATATGTATAGAAATATAGATGAGTTAGTGGGTTAGTGGGTTAGTGACTTAGTAGTGGTTGGTGGGTTAGTGGCTGACCGTGGGTTATCGGGTGACCATGAGCTAGAGTTAAAAAAAATTATTAAAAGAAAATATTAATATATATATATATATATATATATATATATTAAAAAAATATTACAATATTTTGAGTTTTTGGGGTGTGGGAGAGGAATTTAGATCCTCTGCGAGCTGATATTTGTCTTGACCTATACAAATCTATAGACATGTGTAATCATGGTTGTAATTCATTTCTTTTATTTATTTCATTTTCATTATACAAATCTATAGACATGTGTAATCAATGACTGTAATTTATTTCTTTTATTTATTTCATTTTCATTATTTTTAAATATAGAGTCTTATTCACAAGTGCTTTAGATCTGGAAAAACATCAGCACATCAGAGAATCATGATCTGTGGGAGAGACTCGAACCCACAACCTTGTGGTGAAGGTGTGAGAGGCTTAACCACTGGGCAAACCTCATATTGTCATAATCAAAATATTCAATCTAAAATATTTAATTGGTTTAATTTAATTTAAAATTAATACAAATACGTATAGTAATATAGATAAGTTAGTGGATTAGTGACTTAGTAATGGTAGGTAGGTTAGCGTCTGACCGTTGGTTAGTCGATAACCAAGAGCTAGAGTTAAAAAAATATTTATTAAAAGAAAATAAAATTAATATATATATATATATATATATATATATTTGAAAGAAATTGGGAAATAGAACCCCACCCCACCTACCCAATTTAGGAATCAGGGGAATGGGGCCCAAACCTCATTTAGGGGTAAAATTTGTCCCCTAAATAGGGGTGGGGCCCTATAGTGGAATTACTTATCCTTAATAATATCTTATCATTATTATATAAAAATGGTTTATAATTTGTTAAATTATTTTTGTTTAGTTGTTTGTATTATTTAAAATAAAAATACATAACAATCAAACGTAAAATGGGTTTAAATGTCAAATTACTTATTTTTAAATCATTTCATCTTTAAAAAAACAAACAAGTTGACGCTCTATTCATATTTGATAAATAAATAAATAAAAAAGCAAATATGTTATTTAGTTTCAGGTTTCAATAAAATTCATGATTGTTCGTTCTTCAGACAAAAAAACAAACGACCCATTTGTATTGTATCTGAATCAAGTTCATCAATTTTTCTGTTTTAAAACTTAAAGAAGAAAATATTACTTGTACAAAAATTATAATTTACATGTTAAATATCTATTATCTACTAATTATATAAAAAGAGAGAGTGGTCGGTTACAATTATAGCATCCTTTTTTATTTTTCTTTTTTTTCTTTGAAAGTAAAATTACAATTACAACCCTTCAAGTTTCTCATTTTTTTTTCTTTTAGTTAATTATGTACTGAATAGGCATGATTTAGTAAGATTTTAATTGTTGCCTCCCTTAGATTTGTGTTGAACGTCAAATGACAAGTATAACTCTACGAGTTTATAGAATTACTTAATAGACAAGTCTCAGTAATAGTCAAGGAACTTAAAATAGATATATCCACCGATATATCCATATTTTGGAGGGACTGATATCGAAATAGGGGCAATATCCCATATCTAGCAAATATCCGTTCGATATCGTAGTATCCTTAAAAATCTCCCGATATTTCTGAAATATCCCGATATTCTCGAAATATTGTGAATTTCATCCCGAAATCTAGGGATATTTTGCAAATTATTTTTTTTAAAAAAAATTAATCTTACGCACTTAAATTATTGTTCAAATAATATATATTGAAAATTATTTTAAAAGAAGCATTAACAAATTTATAAAATTTTCAAACACAATAGTCAATAGTAAAATTATTGCATGGTATTGTGACACAAGAGTCAAGACAAGTCCCAAACACCAACAAGATGCAGTTAAAACAGCAAAGAGGGAATACTAAATTGATTCTAAACATTATACAAAACCGGTGGGATAAAATGCTTAATCACCCACTACATGCTGCATGTAAATTTTATTTCGGATTGTTTGTTATTCATAATTAATATTTAGTAGTATTTAATTATTTATACTAAAATTAATATATTTTTTATTCTTCTAGCTTACTATTTGAACCCAAAGTACCAATATAGAGACAATATTGGGGATAATTAAGATCTTTTGAAAGCCATACATATTGTCTATTCGTAATTAGACCCTGAAGCTGAATGGATTGCTAATTTTGGAAATGAGGTAAAAAGTTACAATTTACAATCAATTTTATAATTCTAATATTATAACTTATTTGCATGGGAGTATTGTGTCATATACTCATATGTATATATATATATATATATATATATTATTTACATATTGATCTCATGAGTCATTAATGTAGCTCATATACTTTAAAGATGGAAAGAAAGGTTTTAGTGAACGGGCAGCCATAGCAGCTAGAAGCAAAATGCAACCAAGTATATAAGTTTTATTACAAAAATCTATGCAATAATAATATCATTGAAATGGTATTCATACTTGTAATACTTAATAATTTTTATTGCAGCTGATTGGTGGGTAATGTATGGAGATTGTGCTCCATCATTGCGTGCAATAGCAGTTCGCATACTGTCACAAATAGCATCATCTTCTGCATGCGAAAGAAATTGGTCCACATTTGCTTTAATCCACACAAAACAAAGAAATCGTCTTGCCTATTCTAAGCTTGAACAACTTGTTTATTGTTATTATAATATGAAGTTGAAACTTAGGGATATAGTAGCTGAAAAAGATAAAGTAGATGAAAATGATTTTATGGATCTACTTCAAGTAGCTACTAAAGTAGGGGACGATAATGAGAATCTTTTTTTTTTTTTTGACTGGGTTAGACCTGCCTATTTGGATGATGATGAGGGAAATCCTGATCCACAAATTGCTTCTCATTCTCGAGACATGAGAATAAATGTTGAACAAGTGATTAGAGAAGAAGTTGGTATAGATTGTGGAGTTACTGTTAGCAGCTCTTCCAATGACCAACATACCTCTGATGGAAATAGTGGAGGAAAAGATGATGGAGATGATGGAGATGATGGAGGAGGTTGGGATTCTGGTGTAAGAGGTTGGGATGCTGGTGCAACAGGTTGGGATGTTCGTGCCGGAGGTTGGGATGCTAGTGCGACAGGTTGGGATGCTCATGTAGGTAATTTTGATCAAAATCGTGGTAGACAACATGGAGGAACACGTCAAATTGATAAAGATTCTTTGAATATGTCTCTCTCCTCAATGAGTATGGACACAAAAAATAGTTCTTTGGGTGATTCGCAGACAAGGTCAGGTTGTCATGTACCATTTTGGTAGTTCTTGTGGCTGTAGTATATTTGATTATCCTTCTCCATAAATGTCATATGCAATACCTATGCATGCAGATCAACAATATCCACCAAGTTGGGTAAATCCAAACTACCCAATTCATGGATCAATTGGAAGAGATCAAGCAACATACGTGTGACATATTAATAACTACCTTGAAAACTATGCTACCATATTTTCCTGGGAAAATTATTGTTCGAATCAAGATAGAAATGTATCTTATGTATTTGAACCTGCAAGGAATTCATTTTGGTTTTAAATTCAGACATGCAATGTATTATTATGTATGAATTATGATTTATGATAGAATCTTGGAAGTACGGAACTATATATATATTTTTTAATGATAAATTTGTTTATTAAATATTTAATATTTTTACATTGTATATAATATTGTAAAAGTGAAACAAAATATTATTCTATTAAATACTCAATTTTAAAAATTATATACAGACTCTATTTATGTTATAATTTATAATAAACTCATAACTATGCTAATTTATTATTGAAATATGATTCATTTGATGTATAATTACTTGTTTAAGCTTGTCTTAAGGTTTCACAAAAAAATTCTAACTTTAGATGTAAATATCCATTATTTTTTTAATTTTTTACCGAATATCCACCGATATCGATAATATCCCCGATATATTCATAAATTTAGAAGCCCGATATCGATACCGATTCCTTGGTAATAGTAACACAGCAGGGACTGTATAGTAAGGATTTTTTATTATTTTAAATTGTAAAAAGGGACTAGGGATGAAAATATAATTTTCTATGTATTTAATGTGTTGAAAAAGAAAAGAGAATTATACAAGGTGGAAATGTGATTTGAGTGAAACTTTATGACTTGTGGATTATACAATGGATGTGTGTAAAGTGAAAGACAGTAATTTTTTTTTTTAAAAAAAAGGTCTAAGCGGTGGTTTTGATCAATTAGAAAAATAATTAAATCATCCACATGTTATCATGGACACGTGGGAATGCATGATGCAATAATGTGGTAAAGAGAATTGGAGGTGTCAAAAGCCGGTGAGAGGTGGCAATAATATAGAATAAAATAAGAACAAAAAAAAAAAAGAATGAAATAAGAAGAGAGGAAGGTGGCAAGCGGTTGGATAAGGAGAAGAAGAATAATATAAAATAAGAAAAGAAAATAAAAGAAATAAAATTGAAGAGGAGAGAGAGTAGGGTCATTCGACCAAAAGAGAAAATAGAAATAGAGAAAGAAAGAAGAAGAAACCGAGAGAGAGAGAGATAGAGAGAGAGATTGATAATTAGGATGAGAGAGACCAAGATTTAGATAGAGAAAGAGAGCTATTTTGAGGGACAAAACAGATGAAGAAAGAAGTAAATATAAATAAAAGAAAACAGAGAGGTTTGGGTAAGTAGAAGAAAAGAAGAAGAAGAAGTGAAGAGAAATAATTAGAGAGGAAAAGAAAGAATAGTTTAAGGAAGAAGAAATAAAGTTATAGATGAAGAAATATGCATTGGATATATACCAGATAAGTGATTTCAGTTTGGCATCTAAGTTTGGGATACAATAAAGTTTATTGAATTATCTCAATAGATACTGAATTGAGTTTCATGTATTTTAGGGTGGATTCGAAAATAGATTATTTCAGGAGGGAACTAGTCAAAGAATAGATTTGAGCGCATGAGTTATGTGATTGTATACTTTTATTAAAGTTATTTGGCAGTGAATGATTAAAATTACCAATGGAGTGCTACTGGTTTTGTTCTCGAAGATGTTAAGACTTTTATTTAAGGAGATTGGGGTTTTAAAATACCAGGTTATTTCCCGCAATGCAAATGGGGTGGCCCATAACCTTGCCTCATGGCTTTGTCATTTAAAAAGGAATGACAGGTTTGTGGAATGATGACTTTCCTAGTTGTTTTGTTTTAGTCATGTTTATGTCAACCGAAAAAAAAATTTATATGTGATTTGTGTTTTTAGAATTGATTTTCGTTTTGTGGGCCTTGAATTGTATTGTAGGCTTGTTTTGAGGGAAATTCATTCAGAACAGTTTCAGGACCTTTCAAGCTTTTTGTCTATGTATGAGATCTAAACCTAGTATGTAGTGTTTAATATCTGATTCTGAGATGCTCATTTGATAGATTTATCATAAATTTTCTTGGCTCTCAATTTAGTTTACTAATTAGTAATTGATATTAATGACTGACAGCCTCTTGAATTGTTTTATTTTTTTGTTTGATTGTATAAGACATTTAAAGTAACATAATATTTACGTGCAGAATAAACAATGAAACACTTTAGATTGGGGGTACTGCAATCTAGTTAATGAGGCAAATGAAGATGCTATATACCTAGGTATATTATAACTTTTATCATCAAATTATAAGTTATTGATGAGGTTGAAATCTTTTTAGATTTTGCTTTGCGTTGGTTGCACTTGGTAGATTATGTGATACAGATATTGATTATATCTTTGTTATATCAAGTGAGTTACACAAAGTATGTCATTTTGGTTCTTTGTAATTTCTATAGCAAATAGATTATTCGATTTTGTTATATTTTCATTCTTATATTCACGTGTTTAATTGAGATGATTTCTTTTATAAATTCATAGAGTATCTTATTTTTAGAAAAATCGTTTGGTTTTCATTCAAATACATCTCTCTTTGTTAATTGTTATTGTTATTGTTAACATAATACATGAGCAGAGTTGTAGAGGTATGCAAAATCATTTCATTTTATCAATTATAATTGTCTTAAATAACTTATAAACTGAATTTTTTTATTTTTTTTTATAATTATAAATATAAATGCATTGTAAAAAAAAATTTATAATATAAATACAAGCACATGCCTTGCATGTGCCATCAAACCTAGTATTTTAAAAAAAAATTTTGGATTTTTCGTATTCGAATTCGGATTTGGATTTTTGTTGTATTTGGACTGGATCCGAATCCTTTTTTTAAAATTTTTTTTGTTAAACTCGAATGTTATCCAATCTCATAGTGTTCTTCAAATTTTTATGTGTTCTTCGAATTCTTCAAACAATTCTCCTTACAACAGAACCAAAAACAATTCCCCAAATATCATAGCAATGCCAAACTAAGCTTTCACCATGGGAGGCACAAGCTTCAAGACCGAAATTAGTAATCACTAATCAAACAGTAATCAGTAATCAATAATCAATAATCACTACTACAGACTTAATAAACTCAACAACCAGGTCTTTTCCACAAGCGTAATACTAATACCACAAAAGATATCCAAAGCTTTAGTCACATGTGAAGAATAACTCACCACTATATCAATGGAATAGGCAGCCACATGCGATTCACCGATTCCGATTAACGATATGGAAACCAATTTTTTTTTGGATCAAAATTCTCTCTTGTCTTTTTTTTTTTTTTTTTCCTTAGCTTTGCACTAGATGTTGACACCTAAGTATAAATGTAAATACATGATCAAGATTTATTGGTTTCTTTTTCTCTCATGCAAGTGGATGTTTCATTTACACATGAAAAAAAAAAAGGAAAAATAAGGTTAATGAGAGGATCCTAATTCATTTTTTACCCTTTGCATTTCAAAATATTAAATATTTTATATTTATATATATATTATAATACTTTTATTTAAGGGTAATATTGGAATTTTAAAAATACACTTATCTGGAGTGCACATACAAATTTCAAGGGGTGCAAATATCGCCACTAAACCTTTGGGTGGCGTTTGGTTGGCTGGAATGGGTAGGAATGAAATGAAATGGAATCCATTCAATATGTTTGGTTGGTTAAAATTCAATAGAATGGTGATTCCACCATTTTGGTGGAATGGGCAATCCATCCAAAAACCAATAGAATGCCCATTCCATTCCAAACTAAAAAATTTATTCTATAAAAACCCTTATATGCATAAACTACATTCCAAAAATATCCTCCTTTCCAAAAATAATATATTATCATTATATATTATATAATAATATATATGTAATATTTATATAATATAGTATATAATATATATAATATTTATATAATATAGTATATAATATATATAATATTATATAATATATATTATATAACATAATATAATATATTTAATAATATTATTAAATATATTATATTATATAAATATTACACATATATTATATAATATAAATATTATATTAATATATAATAATATTAATATTACTAATAAATAATATATATTATATATAAACATATATTAAAAAATATATAATAAAATTTATATTATTTATATTATTATGTAATATATATATATTATTTTATTATAATATATATATTATATATATAATATATTATATTATATAAATACATATAACATGTTTTAGATTATAATTATATATATAATATGTTATATTATAATGATATATATATCTATATATAATTTGTTATATATTATAATAATATATAATATTATATATACTTTTATATTTTGTTATTATGAATGTTTTATAATTATAGGTATTTTGGTCAAAATATAGTTAATTCCATTCTATTCAGTTGTTAACCAAATAAAATAATATTGATTCAGATGCTGAGTCTAAAGTCCCAACCAAATAAAGAAATCAGCTTTATATTCTCATTCTCATTCCCATTACCATTTCGTTTTTTAATCAAACATGACCTTAATTCCTTAATTCCGCAAAAATCAACTTTGAGCCCACAAACTTTGATAATCAAGTCCGGCCAATCCACTCAACGAGCTTTGTCGTCTCTCTCAGTAGAAAACCGCGATTGTCGTCTCTCTCTCTCTCTCCCCCTTTCCAGTTCCAGTTTCAGTTTCAGCCCTCACCCTCCATTGTTATAATCCAACAGCTACAGTGAGGATATGAAATCCCTCAATGATGTGGAGCCACCATATATTGGACAACATACCAAACCAACATCGATGGAAGATTAGAAATTCCTCAAGAGTGCATACACATCCCATGTACCACGCTCTATTGAAGTCTATTACTATCCATATACCTAGGCCTACCAATAATATAGTCAACTCTCAATCCAAGGCACTCATGCCTCTAGAGAGCCTCCCTTGCATAGCTATCTGGACATTCCCGATCCTACCTCATGACTTATTGTTTGCCTATCCAAGTCATCCCAACTCTAAACAAGACTTCTTGCTTGGCTATCCGAACATCACAACCTAACCAAGACTTCATGCTTTCATAAGGACTTCCTAATGTGATCATGTGAATGCAAAATGATACAATCAAGCAATTCAACATAGAACATGTGATCAATACATTATGTTAATAGAAAATTATTACTGGGGAAAATCTCCAAATAACAACTTTAAGGACCAAGATCGAGATAGATTCTGGTCAAAGGGTTATCATGTAGTTCGATACCAACAAGAATTTTGTTAAAGCAAAAATAAAACTGATACAAGAAAAGATTAACTGGTGCGATTTTATTAATGAAAATATGCATACAACTGATGAAATTAGGGTGGTGGCGATATGTGATGGTATTCTAAGTTTCTATTGGGTGATGGAGATGTCATGCTCATGCCTGTCGATAAGTAGAACTGAAAATGTGTGTAGAGTTTGGGGATGCCAAATTCCGATCCCCTTCTTGGTGAATGTAATGTCGTATAAATAGGTCCCGTTGCTTGCCATGCACTCCTATACTTTCAGTCTAGGGTTTTGGCGATCACAGAACTTTCTTTCCTTCAAGGAGGCGATCTTGTAGGAGCTTTAATTATTCGAATCAAGTGATTCCTTTTGGAGAGGATTCTAATAAAAGTGGACTTCTTATTCGAATGGAATTCTTAAGTGGCGGGAAGGAGTCTACCTTTTTATTGGGGCTTGAACGACATCGTTTCAACCCCTTTGCTTTGGAGCTTCAAGACTTGTCTGTCTGAACATATGGATTTATAATTCTGTGAGCATTTCTTATGGTTATCTGGCGAAAGGATCTCAAGAGATATTTGGGTTCTCGCGTACCCCGCCTCTAGCTAGTTTTATGCTTTCCTTGTTAGGGGCTTGGTCGATGAGGTATCCTGATATCAACTGTTCTTGCAGCGGGGTACCTGGCTGGGTGTAGAAGCGGGATATTTAGCTAATGTAGTTTCTAGATGCCTGTTTGATACGGCAGCGGGGTACCCTGCTTATGTGGGAACTGGGTATCTGGTTGATATAGTAACAGGATACCTGTCTGATGTAGTAGTTGGGTACCTCACTAAGCTCTATGATAGGACTCTGAGTAGAACTCTGTGTCAGGATACTTAGGGCTTATCAAGATTGCTGGGCTTGTTAGCTTGATTTGAAGGAGGAGGTAGGTATCCGGATTTGAAAGAGGAGGTAGGTATCCGGATTTGATCCAACATTCTTTTTTCAAGGAGTAACTAGATGATATCTTGGCATGCGTCTCTTCCATGTATCTGGGTGGAAAATTCTTCTTTGGTCCTTCGCCAATTTTAGCGGTTAACAGAAATCCCCTTAACTTGAACACCGATGTCTTGTCGGGGTTAGAGTTAGGATTCCACTTTTGCTTGAAAGATTTTCTACTTCGTCTGTCTGCCTATTCATTGTCTCGTTGGGTATCACTGCTGGGAAGGAAATCCCCCATAAATACGTTGATAATCATTGTATTAGCCACCTGTCAAATGGTGATTAGCTTACGGATTTCATAAACGAGCCATTTTGGCACGATTAATGTGAAACCGTCACTGGCACGTCTTCTAAGCACGTTACCGGTCATCAACTCCTCATTAATTCCGGTTACCTTGTGTGTAACTGCCTGTCTCTATCTATAAATAAACTGAAATTTCTGGTTCTTTTCTTTATCATTTTCAAAATTCAAAAGCAGAAAAAAAAAACCTAGCCTTTCCTTTCTCTCCTCTTCTTACCGGCGATCTTTCAAGCTTTCTTTTTCCTTCTTCAATGGCATCTCTTTCAAAACTTCCATCTCCTTCCCCAATTCTTCTTCCCACTTCCTCTGAACTTCATCCAAATTTGCCTCCTTCACCAGACAGTCTCGATGATCTTCTTGAGGGGGGACTAGAGGTAGGTTCTCTGATACTGAAGGGGAAAAAGAGAGGTCGAGGCAAAGTGGATGATTCCGGCGATGAACAAACGCCGTTGCGCCGTCATTCTACAAGGAACCCAAGAATCGGGTCGGGTTTTCATATTAGGTAAGAGGACTCGGTCTAACTCACCGATAAAGAAGACACTAGGATCGTTGGTAAGGTAGAGGAGGCTGGTGGTGCACCAGTCGTTACCTTGACCGGGGTGTATACCGGTTCTTTCGCCTCTTTTCATGATGGGCGTATCATTCCTGATTTTATGTGCACGGTAGAAACCCTGGCTAAGATGCATGAGGAGTATCGGATCATGGATGACATCGATCTCTCCATTTCTTATCGGGGATATGACGTCTACACCCCGTCGTGGGATGTCCTTCTCATATACAAAGCGCTTTTGAATGCGGAGTCCGGCTCTTTCTCCATATGACCCTTCACCGGGCTTTGGTCTCCTTAGAACTGGCACCCCTCCAAATCTCGTCGGGTTTTTGGAAGCATTTGATGGGCTTCTTAGTGCTTTGGAAGGAGCAGTGTGCGAGAGACAACATAGACAGGGAGTTGGGCTTTGACGAGCTCTACTACTTATTCCAGATAGCGAACTTAGTACCTCGGGGTCAGTTCTATTTGAGGGCCTCCAATGAGATGAAGTTCATCGTTCTTGGTGTGAATGTGAAATATGCTATACCATGGAAGGAAGAGTGGTTCGTTGTCAAGGGAGAATAGGGGAATACGGCCTATATTAGGGGATTTGAGTACCCCGTCCCAACCCAATTCATAGCTGAAGACAAATGGGAGAATGGGGTGCTTTCTCCAGAATCCCGGGATATCCTAGGAAAGATTTTAAAGAGGGGGTACATTAATGTGCAATATCCTACTCTGGATCCCTTCGAAGGAGCCCGGTTGGAGAAGTCTTTAAAGATCTCCTTCGCGTTTCCAAGTATAAAAACTTCATCTGTCTTCTTTGTTTATGTATGTGCATTTTCTACTCTCCCTTCGTTACTATGTTATCTTCTTCTTAACAGTTTCTACTACCCTGCTGGTGACCGGTTCTCCTATTTCCTCTTGGACAGGGACAAGAGGTATGGCTTTGCCTCCTTCTACTTCTCCTGTTCCATCTCTTCCTTCTTCTCCCTCTAATACTGCCCAGGTCACAACTACTTAACCTGACGTGGTCCTTATCCCTTCTTCTATTTTGGCTAAACCTCCTGCTAAGATCCATTCACCTCTTCTTACTCCTGCGAGATCGCTTGCCAGGACTCCTGCTGGTTCCTCTACTCGCACCCCAAGACACCAATCCATAAAGGCAATGCTAGCTCTAGCTGCCAAAGCCCGGGGCTCCTTAAAACAGTCATAAAGGAAGACCAGGAAAGTTGTTGTTCCTTCTACTGTGGGTGCTCCCCTTAATCCTCCTCTAGCAGTGGTGCCTTCTAGGGAGCTGCCTAGAATTACAGAGAAGGAAGCTGCTCCTTTATCCTATCCCGCCGTTAATGTTCCATCGGGATCGGGATCGGGATCGGGATCGGGATTAGGATCAGGAGGTGTAATCCATGATGAGGTGGTATCTCGGTTCATGGCATCTTGTCCTCCACCCTGGAGGGAGCTTATCAAGCATGGCAAAGCTTCCTACTGAAATTTTAGCGGTCAATGGGGCTTTTGTGTTGGCCGAGGTAGCATTCCACCTTCCCTTTTATTTTATTTTATTTTATTTTATTTTTTCAAGTGCTGATTCTTCTTCTTGTTGCAGGGTTTTTAATTTGCTTTGGCCATAGAGAAATAGCTGCTGACTCTGAAAGAAGCCTACATAGGGCTTCGTGCCAAGTTGGAGGATACCCAGCAAGAGCTAGCTCAAGCCCAGCAAAGCATGGCCTTTCTACTCCAGGCTGCTAAAGCATTTGAAGATGGTAGGCAGGCTGCCATGGTGGAGGCCCATCGCTATCTATGCTGTCTGGATACGAAGACAGTCTGGTCCCTATGTCGACATAAGGAAGGGAATGCTTGAAGAGGGAGAAGAGGCTGATGCAGGATGAGAACCGTCTTTTGAGGGAGACAATGCAGAACTTGGAGGCCTAAGAAGGTCATTCCTTTGAGGATGGGTATTTCATTGCCTGTTATGAGGTGGCCATGGCTTTGCCTCCTCCATTTGATCTTTAGACGGCCTTGAATTAGAACCAAGAACAAATCATAGTGAAGGCTGCCCAGCTTGTGGTGAGGATTAAGCTCAGGAAGATTCTCCAGATGATGATGCCCATCTAGGTTGGAGGTCTAGCTTCCCTGCTAGCACTCAAATTGACCCTTCTTCTACTCAGGAAGGACAAACATAGGACCCCGTGCCTTTTTCAAACGTTATTCTTGTGGAAGAGGAAGAAGAAGATGTAGTTGGAACCGAGGTTCCAGAAGTTGAGGTGGACAAGAGTGGTTTCACAGCCGAGGCAGAGGAAAATGCTTTAGCTGGATCTATGGTTTCAGCAGTTGTAGAGACCTAGCCTGATATTGTAGCTAAGGTGACCAGGGACGGAGCAGCCAATCATGGAGAAAACTTGGAGGAGGAGGATGAGAACGCTTGACTTGTCTTTCATGTATTTTTCTTCTTTTTTGTAGCCTTAAAAAGGGAGTTAGGCACCCCGTCAGTCCAATAAAAGATCTTTATTTGTTGAAAAAAATTATATCTCGCTTGCTCTTCTGATTTAGAAAGAAATTAACTTAGAAAAATCTGGATTCAGGAAAAATCTTGACTTAGGAGATATTCTGACTTAGGGGAAATCCTGTAGCTTTCGTACTTGTAAACGAATGAAACTAAATTTGGAGACCTATTCCTTGATCGGGATACTTGATAGCCATATAAAAATCTTGTACCTTGTCGTTGTAAACACCAACGGGATCTAGCAAGTGAACACGTCCCTTTCTTTAATTGGTTTTTAATGAGTATGTAGTAGATTGAGGTTATAGATACTCTGATTGATAATCAAGCATGCTTCAGCTATAAGTGTCTTCGGAAGAAGCAAGTCATCAGGTACCTTGGTAAGGTATCCTATTTCCTTTGATATTCTGTCTCGATGGGCAGTTCAGATTGCTTTAGAATCAGGCTTCTCGGAGTGGGTATACCCCGACCGAGGTAGCTGAAGTGCCCATAAGGTCAATTCTTCTTGGAGAGATGGAGAAGTAAGGTATCAGGTACCTTAGTGAAGTATCCCAATCCTTATGATGGTCTGTCCTGGTAGGCAACTTAGGCCACTTTAGCACCAGGCTTCCTGGTGAAAGGTGTACCCGGCCAAAGCAGTAGGAGCGTTCTAAGGTAATTTTCTGGTTTTGAGGATGCGGCGGGCAACTAAGGCCGCGAGTCCAGATCCTTAGTCTGGTGTATCAGATCCTTCTTGGAGGAGGGTATACCCCGACCAAGGTAGCAAGAGCACCCTAAGGCTATTTCCTAGTCTTGAGGATACGGCGGGCAACTAGAGCCACGAGTCCGGGTCCTTAATCTGATAATCCATAATCTTCTTGGAGGAGGGTATACCCTGACTAAGGCAACAGGAGCGCCATAAGGCTATTTTTCTGGTCTTGAGGTGATTCAGTAATGGCAAAAATTATTTGTCCTGGTAGGCAACTTAGGCCACTTTAGCACCAGGCTTCTCGGAGGAGGGTATACCCCGACCAAGGCAGCAAGATGAGCTATAGAAGAATTATTAGGGGAGCTTGCAGAGTGATCAGTGGAGAATCATGTAGGAGAGATAATTGACTTTATTGAATTTTTCAAGTAGTACAATTTAAAATCGGGGTGTGTATTCCGGCCGATATAAATTGAATTCTTAAGGGTAGAACTTCCTGAGGTGATCAGCATTCGATCTACCGGGTATTCCTCCAGGCCTTCCAGCTTATAGGCTCCACCCCGGAGCATTGCTTTAATTAGGTAAGGGCCTTCCTAGTTAGAGGCTAGCACCTCGTCAGACCTTGTTCGTGTGGTCTGGGTTACCCTTCTGAGGACCAAGTCTCCTTCTTTAAAATGGCAGATCCTCACTCTCTTGTTGAAGTGTCAGGCTATCTTACTCTGGTACACTGCTACTCTTTCGGTGATCCTGCATTGTTTCTCCTCGAGTAGGTTCAGATTGACTCTTAACTTAACCTCATTATCTTCTGGTTCATAATTTTAGATCCAGAAAGATATAAGCTTGTGTTCAATGGGCAAGACTGCTTCAGTTCCAAATACCAATAAGTAAGGGGTTTCCCCTGCTACAGTCCTCCTAGTTGTCCTGTACGCCAATAGCACATTGGGTAATTCTTCAACCCATAATCCCTTCTTCTGTTGGAGCTTCTTAATAGTCTTGTTGGTAGCCTCTACCAACCCATTAGTTTGAAGGTGTGCCACTAAGGCAAATCGGAGATCAATGTTTCGATCTTCACAGAATTCTTTGAAGTTGGCGTTATCTAATTGCTTTCCCAAATTAGTTATGATGGCCATCGGGGTACCGAAGCGGCAAACGATATTCTCTTTGACAAAACTGGTGGTCTTTTCTTCAGTTATCTTGACAAGTGCCTTAGCTTCCACCTAACGGGTAATGTAGTATATTGCTACTACTGCATGTTTGGCCTGGCCAGGTGTAGTAGAAAGCGGGCCGATTAGATCTAGTCCCCAAATAGCAAAGGGGTAAGGTGTACTGATTGAGGAGAGCCTTTCCGGGGGGAGGTGATGGAGGTTTGCTGTCTTCTGGCAAGCCTCGCATGATTGTGCAAACTGTTTTGCATCTTGATGTATAGTCGGCCAGAAGTAGCCCATTCTAAGTATCTGGTAGGCTAGTGTCTCACCTGCTGCATGATTACCACAGTTCCCTGAATGTACCTCGTTAAGTGCCCAGGTAGCATCATCTGGGTGAAGGCATCTAAGTAGGGGGAGGGATTTCCCTTTGCGGTAAAGGTATCCATCTACAAGGCAGTACCGGGTAGTGATTCTCTTCAGCTTGTGTGCTTGAGCTGGATCTGCAGAGAGAGTGTCATTTTAGAGGTAGTCTGCTATTGGATCCATCCAACAAGGGAATCGGTTGACTGGTAGGATCTCCGCCCTCTTGGCTATGCTGGAACAGGGTATCAGTTGGAGGGGTACCCCTCTTGGTAAGGCATGCCCCTCACCTACTGTGATCTTGGCTAGAACATCTGCCCGGTGATTTTTCTCTCGGGGTATCTGCTCCATCCTCACGCCTTTGAATCCCGACATTGATTCTCGGACTTTAGTCAGATATGCTAACATATTGTCACCTTTTGCTTGGTACAACCCCAATAACTGGTAGACCACCAATTGGGAATCACTCTAAACTAGGAGGAAATCGGCCTCTAAGGCTTCTGCTACTCCTATTCCCTCTAGTAAGGCTTCATATTTTGCTTCGTTATTAGTAGCCCTGAACTCGAACTTGAAGCAATGACTGCATTCGACCCTCTCTAGGTCTATCACAACTATTCCTGCTCCGCATCTTGATTGACTTGATGCCCCATATATGTATAGAATCCAGGTCTTGTTGTCTTCTGTCCAGTTCAGATTGGTCTGATCCGGACTAGGGTCGGGCTTGGTGATTGGGTCCGGATTTACGCTAAACTCCATTTCGAAGTCGGCTAGGGCCTGTGCTTTGATCGTGGACCTTGGCTTGTATATAATGTCAAATTGGGTGAGCTCTAGGGCCCATAGAACCAACCTGCCTAATACATCTGGCCTATGGAGGAATTGTTGTAAGGGCTGATCTGTGACTACCACGATAATGGGTGTTTGAAAATAAGGTCGGAGCTTTCTGGCTATAGTTACCAAGGCATAGACGAGTTTTTCCAAGAGGGTTTAATTTTTTTCAGACTTGGTGAAAGCACGACTCACCTAGTACATTGGTCTCTGTATTCCATCACTGCATTCCTTCACTAAGGCCCCACTAGCGGCAGCTTCTGAGACGGCTAGGTAGAGTTGGAGCTCTTCTCTTGTGAAAGGCTTGACCAGTAGAGGGGGACTGGCCAAATATTCCGTCAAGGCTTGGAAAGCCAACTCGATTTGTTCATCCCACTTTAGCTTCTTTCCCTACTTGATAATCTTGAAGAACGGAAGGCATTTATCGGTGGAACGGGATATAAATCGGTTCAATGCTGCTATTCGACCTGTCAATCCCTGTGCCTGTTTGAGTGTTATGGAAGACTTGAGGTCTAGGATGACCTTGATCTTTTCAGGAATGGCCTCGATTCCTCTTTAATGTACCATGAACCCTAGGAATTTTCCTACCGCTACCCCGAAAGCATACTTTGCGGGGTTTAGTCTCATCTGGTTCTTCCTAATTACCTAGAAAGTTTGGCGTAAATCCTCTAGGTGTTGCCCGGCTTCCAAAGATTTTGTAATCATGTCATCTATGTACACCTTTATGGATCTTCCTATTTGTTGCTTGAACAAAATTTTCACCATACGCTGGTATGTAGCACTTGCATTTTTTAGTCTGAATGGCATTACCTTATAGAAGTAGAGGCCTTGCCCTGTGATGAAGCTGGTCTTGTCTTGATCCGAGGGATGCATCATGATCTGATTATATCCCGAGAAGTCATCCATGAATCTTAGGAGCTTGTTTCCCGCAGTAGAATCGATGAGCTGGTCGATCTTCGGTAGTGGGAAGCAATCTGTGGGGCAAGCCCGGTTGAGATCAGTGTAGTCCACACACATTCACCATTTTCCATTAGATTTGGTTACCATGACCACATTGGCGATCCATTCGGGTTATCGGGATTCCCTGATGAACCTGGCCTTTAAGAGTTTGTCCACTTCCTCCTGGACTGCGGCGTTCCGTTCGGCGTTGAAATGTCTTTGTTTATGTTTCACTGGTTTGACGGTTGCGTCTATTGCCAACCTATGAGCGGCCAAGCTAAGAGGAATGCCGGGCATTTCCTCATGGGTCCAAGAAAAAATATCGTTGTATTCTTTGATAAGCTTTATCAAGTCCTCATTGACTTCGAGATTCAATCCCTCTCCGACTTTCACCACCTTAGTAAGATCTTCTCCCTTGATGGGTATTTCTTCTAACTGATCCACGGGACGACCACTGGTCAACCCCGCTCTTCATCCTCCCGCTCTTCTATGATTATGTCTGGTACCTATCCTTCTTCCATGTCATAATGACATTGTTTCGGCGTACCTGGGTTTACTTCACTGGCCACATGTGCGCATTGTCTGGCAAGTGCTGCGGGATTGGTAGATACCGTATAACAATTGCGCGTACCCTGTTGATCACCTCTGACTTCTCTTACTTCCTTTCCCACTGGAAACTTTAGGACGTTATGGTAGACAAATAATGTCCCCTAATCCCTGAGAGGAATGGCCTACCTAGAATGGCATTGTAGGCAGATGGGGTATCCACCACGATGAACTCCGTCATCACGTTCTGCTGAAGTGGAGCTTCTCCAACTATCACCCGCAGGATTTTGGATCCCATGGGCATTACAAAGTCCCATGTGAATCCATATAAAAATGAGGTGCAGCTGTTGTAGTAGGAATTCTTCAAGTTAAGTTGCTAATGAGCTCCCTTAAATAGGATGTCGACGCTGCTTCAAGTATCGATCAAGACACGGTGAACCCGGCAGTTGGCATTCTGTACCAAGATTACCACGGGATCGTTATGTGGTTAGACTGTATTGTAGACATCTTCCTCTGTGAAGAGAATCTTAGTAGAGCGGGATGGATCTCGGGATCCATTACTGACCTTGAATATCTCATGATCTACGTTGAGCCTGAGAATTTTTCTTGCATGGTTCTTCCTCGAATTGTTGGAAGTTCCAACTAAGGTGGGGCCTCTAATAATGGTGTGAATCACCTAGATCTGCTGCATTAGATCCTTCTCTCCATTTCTCTTTCTATCTGCCACCTCCTGCATCCCGCTTTGTACCTGTTTTCTTTCCTTGATGCTATCTCGTACCTGCTGTAGAAATTCCATTAGCAGGCCTCCCCTTACCAATCCTTCGATCTGATTGCTGAGGCTATAGCATTCTGAAGTGTTGTGTCCGACATCCTCATGGAAATCGCAATACTTGTACTAGTTCCTCCTATCATCTAGGACTTTAATGGGACCCGGCTTCCTGAGTAGGCCTTTGTCTCGGATGGCGAGGTAGATGGTTTCTCTTGAAGCATTGAGGGGGGTGTAGTGATTATATCCATCTTCCTCTTTTGCTTCCCTAGTAATTTCTTTCAGAGGGGCCGCCTTGGGAGGCGATCTCTTGAGAAGGAATCTTCTAGCCGGGTACCTTTCCTGGTACAAGGGAATAAGAGGCGGCCTATAAGTTGACTTGTTTGGGGGCCGATTCTGGAATCTCTTGACTGGTACTGGCTTTGGAGCCTTCTTCTTAGAACGCGGGGCCAGCCGGGCTTCATCATGTTCAACCTTGATCTGGAGTTACTCTTCTATGTCTACTTGTTCTAAAGCTCGATTGTAAGCTTCTTGGTAAGTTTCTAGTGGATGCTTAGCAAAAGATCGGAATAGTCTGTCCGCCCACAAGTTTCTTCGGAAGTTAACCAAGGTTTCTTTTTCATCGAATACTCCCATCTAGATCACTTCCTTATGGAATTTCTCCACATAAGACCTCAATGTTTCACCCTGCTCCTAGATCACATACTGAAGCAAGATAGGGCTCTTAGGACGAGGCTTGATTCCCTGAAACTATGCACAGAAAGCTGTGGTGAGTTTAGAAAAAGAATTAACACTACCTGGTGGCAATTTCCTGAACCACGTTTTGGCACAGTCAGTTAAGGTCGAAGGGAACATCCTGCACATGACTGACCGTGTTGCATTCTGGACTTCTATTTGGTGGACAAAACTTTCTAGGTGACTGATAGGATCTTTTGTTACGGAATACTTTTGGGAGGGCATCTTGATTTTGGAGGGTAGCCCCGCCTCCCTGATTCTTTTGGAGAATGGTGCATTCATCTAACCTAGGGGGTTCTTCCGGATTCCTTGATGCTTTCCCTTCTTTAAATCCTTTAACTCCTTAGCCATTTTGGCCATCTGATCTTCCAGGCGCTGAGATTTAGCGTTTCCGGATTGGGCCACTGAGCTTTCTTCATCCGAGGTCTCTGAATCAACAACCACTTCCTTCCGCTTGGCTTTCTGGTGCCTACTTTTGGGGCTTTTTCAAGATCTAGCACTTCCTTCTGAGTCTGGCTATGGATCTTTCTTCTCTCCCCCTGGCCTTACCGAGGGTTGGACTTTCCTCGGTGGAATCTCAATCGTGGATTTCACCAGTCGGGGTCTGAGATTAATCTACCGGACTAGGCTGGTGGAGATGGACTTAGTCAGTCAAACACTGGTACTCGAATACTTGGGCCAATATCTCCTACGATCCCGACTGCTTCAAAGGGGATTCTTTGAGCAATCATTCTAAGTTGGATGGCTTCTACATAGGCAATAGCTTGTTGCTCTAGAATATCCCAATTGATCTCCTACCTAATCAAATCTCGAGGCAAAGGGACTGCGGTTGGGACCGGCGCCAAAAGTGTTAATGGAAAATTATCAATGGGGAAAATCTCCAAATAATAACTTTAAGGACCAAGATCGAGATAGATCCCGATCGGAGGGGTATCACGTAGTTCGATACTAACAAGATTTCAGTTAAAGCAAAAATAAAACCAATACAAGAAAAGATTAACTGGTGCGATTTTATTGATGAAAATATGCATACAACTGATGAAATTAGGGCGGTGGCGATATGTGATGGTATTCTAAGTTTCTGTTGGGTGATAGAGATGGCATGCTTGTGCCTGTCGATAAGTAGAACTGAAAATGTGTGTAGGGTTTGGGGAGGCCAATTTCCGATCCCCTTCTTGGTGAATGTAGTGTCGTATATATAGGTCTCGTTGCTTGCCATGCACTCCTATACTTTTGGTCTAGGGTTTTGGCAATCACATGACTTTCTTTCCTTCTAGGAGGCGATCTTGTAGGAGCTTTAATTATCCGAATCAAGTGATTCTTTTTGGAGAGGACTCTAATAAATGTGGACTCCTTATTCGAATGGAATTCTTAAGTGGCGAGAAAGAGTCTAGCTTTTTATCGGGGCTTGAACGACGGCGTTTCAACCCCCTTGCTTTGGAGCTTCAAGAATTGTCTGTTTGAACATATGGATTTATAATTCTGTGAGTGTTTCTTATGGTTATCTGGCGAGAGGATCCCAAGAGGTATTTAGGTTCTCGCATACCCCGTCTCTAGCTAGTTTTATGCTTTCCTTGTTAGGGGCTTAGTCGACGAGGTATCCTGATATCAACTGTTTTTACAGCGGGGTACCTGGCTCGGTGTAGAAGTGGGATATTTGGCTGATGTAATATCTAGATGCCTGTCTGATGCGGCAGCGGGATACCCTACTGATGTAGGAGCGGGGTATCCGGTTGATATAATAGCAAGATACCTGTCTGATGTAGTAGCGGGGTACCCCACTGAGCTCTGTGATAGGACTCTGAGTAGAACTCTGCGTCGGGATACTTAGGGGTTATCGAAATTGCTGGGCTTGTCGGCTTAATCTGAAGGAGGAGGTAGGTATCCGGATTTGATCCAGCATTCTTTTTTCGAGGAGTAACTAGATGATATCTTGGCATGCGTCTCTTCCATGTATCTGGATGGAAAATTCTTCTTTGGTCCTTCGCCAATTTTGGCTGTTAACACATTACATGGGACAAATAGACCTAAACATGTGAAACACAATTCTAATAGTCTAGATGCAAAAACATGAATTAAACCTAGAGTAAGTGAAAACACCTAACACAAAAACTCCTAGTTTCATTCATACAAACAAAACTTGAATAGATCATATTCATGAAACATATATTCAAGATGTCATGCATATACACAATAAAATGTTAGAATCATAAAATGATTTAAATTAATATTATATTCAAAGAATTAGAGAAAGGATAAAATGATTATTCAATTAAATCCTAGATTTCTCTAAAAACACAAACACATACAATAATCCTAGATTACATCAATCATAGGATCAAAACAAAATACAAGGTCATTAATCATCAAAATGATTCAATCAAGTCTCAAACAACCTTAGATATCAAACTAATCACAATACAACTCTCAAACATGTGAAAATCATAGAATCAAAGAAACTAGTTCACATATATCTCTTATTAGACTTTTGATTAGGTTTGATTATAAAGCTATCTTTCTCAATAGCATTCAACATACATATACAAACATATAGAAGAAGAAACCCTAAGCAAATTGAAGGTTATAAGAGAAGAAATCTCAAAGATAAGACAACTACCTCAAGATCACGAGCTGGTTCGGTTTTCTATATAGAACCACTAGAAACATCAATCAAACAGCTGCAAGACCACTTGAAAAAGGTAGAGGATTTGATTACGAACAATCTCCAACTTGAATCACTCAATTCTAACTTCATATAAGAAAGTTATGGTGTTTGAAAGGTTGGAAAAAGTTGAGAGAAAATTTTGCACTTAGGAAATTCTAATTTTTCTTCTTTTAATGGAATGAGAGGGAATGGAGAACTTTTAAAAGAATTCAAGATAGGGAAAATATGGGCCAATCAGAGCATTCCACATCAACAGCCCGTGTGGGGCGCATGTGGCACACGTGGGCAGAGAGGGGTCCAGCCCGTGTGCCACACGTGGCTCACACGTGGCCATGCAAGGTTGGCCTATGGCCAATCTCGCTCCTCTCGCGCACCGCTCGCGTTCTTCGACCGTATTCGGGCCTCCGAACTCCGATTTCAAATCCGTCTTCAGATTATGAAATACGACTCCCTCATGCACAATAAAGACTACAAAACATTGCAAAAATGTTGAGAATTCATCTCGGAAAATGATGACGAAGACAACTCATTGAATGAGAACGTAAAGTAGCGTAACTACATTGTTTGGACTCGAAACCTAATGAATGAGTAACCGAAATGACCGGGACTCAATAAGGAATCATAAGAGATCATCTTCAAGTCCAAAACAATAAAATGAAAACAAATAGACACCAAGTCACACACAGATGTCGTTTCCTAGACATTATCCTAGAACATGCATTTTCCAATGAGTATCAATTTAAATCTAATGCATGAGCATATATTGTCAAGTGTGTGAAAGTGTTAAATAAATGCTGTTCAATTATGCAGGGACACAAATGAATGCCATGTATGTGTGTGCCTAGCCTTGTAAGAGGATTGAGGTCTATTTTACCTTTATTGTGCAATGAAGGACATTCCTCCTTAAACAGCACCAACTTGCATGAAGTGTGGCCGAGTCTTTCTTTGAAGCTTCAAATCATCAATACTAAGACCGCTAAACAATACAAGAAAAATATTGCTTTGATATGGAATATATGCCAAGACAAACCAAAAACCTAACAATTGCCAATGTCCATTCAAAGACATATCATGATAAGCATTATCAAGTTTGCATTTCTCAATGTATTTAAAGCATTTAGGTCGAATATGTCCTACCATTTTACAATGATGACATATAGGTATAAATTTGAGAATTTTACCATTCGCATTTGCTTCCAAAGCTTTTGGTCTTCTCACAACTCTACCTCTTTGAAATCCAACATTTGATGCTCCGCCTCTTACATTAGAGATTGTTGCTCTTTAAAGTTGATCTTGTTATGATCTTCCGTTTGAGTTCCTTGTTGATGAAGAGGCACCTCCGATAGCTTTCATAGCTTTACCTTGAGAGAGTGTACCTACATTTGTTTCACCACTTGCTTTGACAAAAGTAGATATTAACTGCCAAAATCGGCAAAGGACTAAAGAATAATTTTCCACCTAGATACAAGGAAAAGAAATAAGCCAAGATACCGCCTAGCTACTCTTAGAAAGAAGAATGCTAAATTAAATCTAGATACCTACCTCCCCCCTCAGATCAAGCCAGCAAGCCCAGCAACCCTGGTAACCCCTAAGTAACCCGATGTGAAGTTCTACTCAGAATCCTGTCACAGAGCTCGGCAAGGTACCCCGCTATTGCACTAGACAAGTATCCCGCTACTAAGATCAACAAGGTACCCTCCATTACATTAGCAGGGTACCTCGCTGCCGCATCAGATAGGCATCCATATACTACATTCGCTAAGTACCTTGCTTCTACATTCAGCCAGGTACCCCGCTGCAAGAACAGTCGATATCAGGATACCCCGTCGACCAAACACCTAACCAGGAAAGCATCAAACTAGCAAGAGGCGGGGTAGACGAGAACCCAGATGAACCCAAATACCTCTAGGGATCCTCTCCCCAGTTAACCATAAGAAACATTAATAGAATCCGAAATCCATATGTCCAGGTAGACAAGTCTTAAAACTCTAAAGCCAGAGGGATGAAACACGGTCGATCATATCCCGATAACAAGGTAGACTCCACCCCGCCATGCAAAAAATCCATTGGAATAATGAGTCCACTCTTATTAGAATCCTCCCCAAAAGGAATCACCTGATTCAGAAAATAAAAGCTCTTACAAGATCGCCTCCATTAACAGAAAGAAAGTTTTGGGAGCGCCAAAACCCTAGACCGAAATTATAGGAGTGTATGGCAATCAATGGGACCTATATATACGACAATATATTCATCAGAAAAAGGATCGGAAATTGGCCTCCCCAAACCCTACACTCGTTTTTAGTTCTACTTATAGACAAACACGAGCATGCCATCTCCATCACCTAATAGAAACCTAGAATACCGTTACATATCGCCACCACCCTAATTTCATCAGTTGTATGCATATTTTCATCAAAAAAAATCGCACCAGTTAATCTTTTCTTGTATCAGTTTTATTTTGCTTTAACAGAAGTCTTTTCGGTATTGAACCACGTGATACCCCTCCGACTGGGATCTATCTCAATCTTGATCCTTAAAGTTGTTATTTGGAGATTTTCCTAGTGATAATTTTCCATTAACAGTAGATTTGTTAATAGAAGGAGTAATCCTATCATTAACATAACCTAAACCTCTTTTGTCACTAGGATGCTTTTCACTCTTGATGAGAGTTTCTATCTTACTAGAACTTGATGACATCTTGTTAATCATCCTACTTGTCTCATCAAATTTGTCACTAAGCATCCTATTTTTAATAGCATATTTTTCTAAGATGTCATCACTTTTCCTAACATCTTAACGTGATTTATTTAGCCATTGCTCATATTTTTTCTCTTGATTTAAGTGCTTACTAAGTTTAGCTTTAAGCATGTTTTCTAGCCTTCTAGCACTAACAAGAGAATTATCCCTTTGCTCAATTTCTAGCTTCAAGATGCCAAGTCTATCATTACTATCCTTAACGTTCATTTCTAGACTTAGAATCTTGTATTTAAGTTCATTGAAATCTTTTAAGCCTAGACCATGATTATCTAGCTTCTTATTGAGGGACTTATTGACATTAGACAAGTGTTCATTTTCAAGAATAAGATCATTGATCTTTTTCTTATCTAAGTCAATAGGTTCCACAAAAGAAGCCATATAGGAATACACTTCCTTAATCATGATTATATCAAGATAAAAACACAAACACTACAAAGTAAGGATCTATCTATGTGTGTCTAGACACCCGCTCTCATACCAAATGAAATTCCCTAGAGAGATGTAGTGTATATTATACCTAGGAAGGGGGGGGGGGGTGAATAGGTATAGTCTCAATTTCTTCCGACTTCAAAATTTACGGATAACAAGAATGAAATGTACACTTAATATGATTTAACAATTATATAGTATGAGTCAATACATGTAAAAATCAATATACAAGAGATACAATCAATACATGATATGGAAGATAATAAAAAGTAAAGCAAAAACGGACACAAGTATTTTTACGTGGTAAACCTCAAAGAAGAAACATCCACGGGTTGAATAACCATAACCACCGGCAAAGCAATCCACTATATGAAAATGACTTACACACTCAAGGCTATCAACAAATGATATCCACCCTAAGCTATCAACTCCTAATCTACCCTCAAGGCCTAGTAAACCACCTAGCCTACTTTCTATCCAAGATGTGTCATACACCTCTAAAGAGCAACTCCCTATCCAAGGCTCTCAAGCCTTTAGGAAGATTTCCTTGCTTAACTATCTAGATCACAAATGATCCTAGTCAAGCTTCCCTAGCTCAACCATCCGAAGTACCAAACTCCTAGCTAAGACTTTTGCTTAGTTATCTAGATCCTCTTGATCCTAACTAAGACTTCGTGCTTGGCTATCCGAAACACTTTCCAAGCCAAGTCTTTTTGCTCCAATCAAGACTTCACTCACCTTAACAATAGACTTCAACATTTCCACAAAGCAATGATCTAAGTTATGCAAATCATGCAAACACAAGACAAATAAAGCAAGATGATCAACCAAACTCTATAAACATGCTTAGATATATTCTAGGATATGCTTTCAACAAACGATCACAAATATACCTAGAAATCAAGACATGTATATCAATAACATGATGAGAATATTCAATATATCACAAAAATCTTAGTTTTTAGATCATGAAATTAAACCTAGAAAATATCATAAGGCACATCTGTTAACCATCAAAAATGGCAAAGGACCAAAGAAGAATTTTCCACCCGGATACAAGGAAGAAACACTTTTTACCATCTAAGTACTCTTAGAAAGAAGAATACTAGATCAAATATGGATACCTGCCTCCTCCCTCGGACTAATGCCAGTAGAGCCCAGGGACCCCGATAACCCTCAAAATGTTTCAACACAAAGTTCTACTCAGAATCCTATCATAGAGCTCAAAGGGGTACCCTGCTATTGCATCAGATAGGTATCCCGTTACTAGATCGACAGGATACCCCGCTACTATTTCAGCAGGGTACCCAACTGCCACATCAGACGGACATCCAGATACAACGCCAGCTAAAGTATCCCCCTTCTACATCCAGCTAAGTACCCCGCTTCTATATCCAACCGGGTACCCTGCTGCAAGACAACCGATATCAGGATACCCCGTTGACCAAGCACCTAACCAAGAAAGCATCAAACTAGAAATGGGCGAGGTACAAGAGAACCCAGATGAACCCAAATACCTCTTGGCATCCTCTCTCCGGATAACCATAAGAAATACTCACAGAATTATATATCCATATGTTCAAACAGACAGGTCTTGAAGCTCCAAAGCTAGGGGATTGAAACGCGGCCGTCCATCTCCCGATAAAAAGATAGACTCATTCCCGCCACTTAAGAATTCCATTCGAATAAGGAGTCCATTTATATTAGAATCCTCTCCGAAAAGAATGACTGGATTCGGATAATTAAAGCTCCTACGAGTTTGTCTCCTAGAAAGAAAGAAAGTCCTGTGATCGCCAAACCCTAGATCGAAATTATAGGAGTGCATGGCAAGTAACGGGACCTATATATACGACACTATACTCGCCAGAAAAAGGGAAGGAAAAAAATTGGCCTCCCAAAAACCCTACAGTCGCGGTTTTTTCTACTTATCGACAGACATGAGCACGCCATCTCAATCACCTAACAAAAACCTTGAATACCGCCGTATACGACTGTATATGACCATAGCCTTAATTTCATCAGATGTATCTATATTGTAATCAATAAAATCATACCTATTAATCTTTTCTTGTGTGACTTTTTAGTTTGATTTGACAGAATTCTTGTTGGTATCGAACTACGTGATACCCCTCCGATCGGGATCTATCCCGATCTCGGTCCTTAAAGTTGTTATTTGGAGATTCACCCTAATGATTATTTTTCATTAACACTTTTGGCGCCGTCTGTGGGAACCTACCTTCCCAACATTTATAGGAAACCTATCTTAGTTCTACCCGGTGAAGCAGAAAGATGAGACTACGATCCTCTCAGGCCCATCCGGTTCCATCGGGACCCTTGTCACTCGCTTCCACCAAAAGAGCTCAAAGACGGGGTAAAGGATCCAGGAATGATAATCTGGCACCAATACCTCTTCCTGTCACAACCGCATGCCCTTTGCCTTGAGATCCGATCGGGTAGGAGATCATTCGGGATATTCTAGAGCAACAAACTGCTGCCTACGTAGAAGCCATCCGACTTAGAATGATAGCTCAAGGAATCCCCTTTGAGGCAGCCGGGACTGTAGGAGACATTGGCCCAAGTATCTAGGTAACAGTATTTGACCGACTGGAACCATTTCCACTAGCCCCAGTCCTCCAAGTTAATCTTAGACCTCGACTGGTAAAATCTGCGATTGAGATTCCACTAAGGACCAACCATCGGCAAGACCAAGAGGAGAGAAGTAAGATCCACAACCAGAATTAGAAGGAAGCACCAGATCACGAAAAAGCCCTAAGAGTAGGCACCAGAAAGCCAAACGGAAGGAAGTGGTTATTGATTCAGAGACCTCGGATGAAGAAGGCTCGATGGCCCGATCTGAAAACGCTAAATCTCAACACCTAGAAGATCAGATGGCCAAAATGGCTAAGGAATTAGAGGAATTAAAAAAATTGAAAGCATCAAGGAATCCGGAAGAACCCCATAGGAGAGATGAATGCACCATTCTCCAAAAGAATCAGGGAGGTAGGGCTTTCTCCCAAATTCAAGATGCCCTTCGAAAAGTATTCCGGAACAGAGGATCCAATCAGTCTCCTGGAAATCCTTGTCCACTAGATGGAAGTCCAGAATGTAACATGGTCAGCCATTTGCAGGGTGTTCCCCTCCACCTTGACTAACTATGCCAAAATGTGGTTCAAGAAATTACCACCGGGTAGTGTGGATTCTTTTTCTAAACTCACCACAACTTTCTATGCGCAGATTTAGGGAATCAAGCCTCCTCCTAAGAACCCTATTTTGCTTCAGTATGTGATCTAGGAGCTAGGTGAAACATTGAGGTCTTATGTGGAGAAATTCCATAAGAAAGTGATCCAGATGAAAGTATTCGACGAAAAAGAAACCTTGGCTAATTTCCGATGAAACTTGTGGGCGGGGTAGACTATTCCGCTCTTTTGCTAACCATCCACTAGAAACTTCCCAGAAAGCCTACAATCGAGCTTTAGAACAGGTAGACATAGAAGAGCAGCTCTGGATCAAGGTTGAACATGATGAAGCCCGACTGGCCCCACGTCCTAGGAAGGAGACTCTAAAGCCTGTACTAGTCAAGAGATTCCAAAATATGCCCCCAAACAAGTCAACCTACATGCCGCCTCCTATTCCCTCAAACCAAGAAAGGTACTCGACTAGAAGATCCCCTCTTAGGAGATCGCCTCCTAGGGCGGTCCTTCTGAAAGAAGTTACCCGGGTAGCAAATGAAAAAGATGTATATAATCACTACATCCCCCTCAATACTTCAAGAGAAACCATCTACCTCACCATCCGGGACAAAGCCCTACTCAGGAAGCCGGGTCCCATGAAAGTCTCAGATGATAGGAGGAACTAGTACAAGTATTGTGATTTCCATGAGGATGTCGGACACAACACTTCAGAATGCTACAACCTCCGCAATCAGATCGAAGGGCTAGTAAGGAGAGGCCTGTTGACAGAATTTCTACAACAGGTACGGGATAGCATCAAGGAGAGGAAATGAGTACAAATCAAGATACAGGAGGCGACAGATAAAAGGAGGGATGGGGATAAGGATCTGATGCAGTAGTTCTAGGTGATTCATACCATTAGTGGAGGCCCCACCTTGGCTGGAACTTTCAACAATTCTAGGAATAACCACGCAAAAAAGATTCCCAGACTTAACATAGGTCATAAGATATTTAAGGTCAACTGTGGGTCCCGAGATCCATCCCGCACTACCAAGATTGTCTTCACAGAGGAAGATGTCTACAATACAGTCTAACCATATAACGATCACATGGTAATCTTGGTATAGATTGCTAACTGTCGGGTTCACCGTGTCTTGATCGATACAGGAAGCAGCATCGACATCCTGTTTAAGGGAGCTCATGAGCAACTTAACCTAAAGAATTCCTGCTACAACAGCTGCACCTCGCTTTTGTATGGTTTCACAAGGGACTCTGTAATGCCCATGGGATCCATAATCCTACCGGTGATAGTCGGAGAAGCTCCACTTCAACAGAACGTGATGACGGAGTTCATCGTTGTGGATACCATGTCTACCAACAATGTCATTATGGGTAGGCCCTTTCTTTCAGGGATTAGGGGGTACTATCCATCTATCACAATGTCCTGAAGTTTCCAGTGGGAACAGAAGTGGGAGAAGTCAGAGGGGACCAACAGGCAGCGCGAAATTTTTATGCGGTATCCACCGATCCTGCCGCGCTTGCCAGATAGTGCGCACACGTGGCCAGTGAAGTAAACCTGGATATGCCGGAACAATGTCATTATGACATAGAAGAATTAGAGGTACTGGACATAAACATAGAAGAGCAGGAGGATGAAGAGCGGGGTTGGACCGGTGGTGGTCCCGCGGATCAATTAGAAGAAATACCCATCAGGGGAGAAGATCTCACTAAGGTGGTGAAAGTCGGAGGGGGGTTAGATCCCGAAGTCAAGGAGGACTTGATAAAGCTCCTAAGAGAATACATCGATATTTTTGCTTGGACCTATGAGGAAATGCCCGACATTCCTCTTAGCTTGGCTACTCATAGGCTGGCAATAGACGCAACCGTCAATCCAGTGAAACAGAAACGAAGACACTTCAACGCCGAACGGAACGCCACAGTCCAGGAAGAAGTGGATAAACTTCTAAAGGTTGGGTTCATTAGGGAATCCCGATATCCCGAATGGATCGCCAATATGGTCATGGTAACCAAATCTAATGGAAAATGGTGAATGTGTGTGGACTACACCGATCTCAACCGGGCTTGCCCCAAAGATATCTTCCCGCTGCCTAGGATCGACTAGTTCATCGATTCTACCGCAAGAAACAAGCTTCTAAGCTTTATGGATGCCTTATCGGGATACAATCAGATCATGATGCATCCCTCAGATCAAGACAAGACCAGCTTCATCACAGGGTAAGGCCTATACTATTATAAGGTAATGCCGTTCGGACTTAAAAATACAAGTGCTACATACCAGCGTATGGTGAATAAATTGTTCAAGCAGCAGATAGGAAGATCCATGGAGGTATACATAGACGACATGATTACAAAATCTTTGGAGGACGGGCAACACCCAAAAGATTTACACCAAACTTTTCAGGTAATTAGGAAGAACCAGATGAGACTGAACCCTGCAAAGTGTGCTTTCGGGGTAGCTATAGGAAAATTCCTAGGGTTCATGGTACATGAAATGGGAATCGAGGCTAATCCAAAGAAGATCAAGGCCATACTAGACCTCAAGTCTCTGACAACACTCAAGCAGGCATAGGGATTGATAGGCCGAATAGTAGTATTGAACCTATTTATATCCCACTCCAACGATAAGTGCCTCCCGTTCTTCAAGATTATCAAACAGGGAAAGAAGCTAAAGTGGGATGAACAAAACGAGTTGGCTTTCCAAGCCTTGAAGGAATACTTGGCTAGTCTCCCTCTACTGGTCAAGCCCCTCACGAGAGAAGAGCTTCAACTTTACCTAGCCGTCTCAGAAGCTGCCACTAGTGGGGCCTTAATGAAAGAATGCAGTGACGGAATACAGAGACCAGTGTACTATGTGAGCCATGCTTTCACTAAGTCTGAAAAAAATTAGACCCTCCTGGAAAAACTCGCCTATGCCTTAGTAACTATAGGCAGAAAGCTCCAGTCCTATTTTCAGGCACACACTATCGTGGTAGTCACCGATCAGCCCTTACGACGATTCCTCCAGAGGCCGGATGTATCAAGCAGGTTGGTTCTATGAGCCCTAGAGCTCACCCAATTTGACATCAAATATAAGCCACGGTCCACGATCAAAGCACAGGCCTTAGCCGACTTCGTAATGGAGTTCAGCGTAAATCCGGACCCAATTACCAAGCCCAACCCTAGTTCGAATCAAACCGATCTGAACTGGCCTGAAGACAATAAGACCTGGATTCTATACATAGATAGGGCATCAAGTCAATCGAGATACGGAGCAGGAACAGTCGTGATAGACTCAGAAGGGGTTGAATGTAGTCACTGCTTCGGGTTTGGGTTCAGGACTACTAATAATGAAGCAGAATATGAAGCCTTACTAGTAAGAATGGGAGTAGCTGAAGCCTAAGGGGCCGATTTCCTCCTAGTCAAGAGTGATTCCCAATTGGTGGTCAACCAGGTGTTGGGGTTGTACCAGGCAAAATGTGACAATGTGGTAGCATATTTGGCTAAAGCCCGGGAAGCTATGTCGGGATTCAAAGTTATGAGGATGGAACATATACCCCGAGAGAAAAATCATCGGGCAGATGTTCTAGCCTAGATCGCAGTAAGTGAGGGTCATACCTTGCCAAGAGGGGTGCCTTTCCAACTGATACCCTGTTCCAGCATAGCCAGAGGGGTGGAGATCTTACTAGTCAACCGATTCCCTTGTTGGATGGATCCAATAGTGAACTACCTCTAAAATGACACTCTCCCTGTAGATCTAGATTAAGCGCGCAAGCTGAAGAGAATCGCTACCCTGTATTGCCTTATAGACGGATACCTTTACCGCAAAGGGAAATCCCTCCCCCACTTAGATGCCTTCACCTAGACGATGCTACCTGGGCATTTAACGAGGTACGTTTAGGAGACTGTGGTAACCATGCAGAAGGAAAGACACTAGCCTACCAGATACTTAGAATGGGCTACTTTTGGTCGACTATACATTAAGATGCAAAACAGTTCACATAATCATGTGAGGCTTGCTAGAAGGCAACAAACCTCTATCACCTCCCCCAGGAAAGGCTTTCCTCGATTAGTACACCTTACCCATTTGCTATCTGGGGACTAAATCTAATCGACCCGCTCCCTACTGCACCCGGCTAGGCACTTGTCAGGATAACAGAAGAAAAGACCACCAGTTTTGTCAAAGAGAATATCGTTTGTCGCTTCGGTACCCCGATGGCCATCATAACTGACCTGGGAAAGCAATTTTATAACGCCAACTTCAGAGAATTCTGTAAAGATCGAAACATTGATCTCCGATTTGCATCAGTGGCACACCCTCAAACTAATGGGTTGGTAGAAGCTACCAACAAGACAATTAAGAAGTTCTTAAAGAAAAAACTCGAACAGAAGAAGGGGTTATGGGTTGAAGAATTACCCAATGTACTATAGGCGTACAGGACCACCAGGAAAACTGCAACAGGGGAAACCCATTACTCATTGGTATTCAGAACTGAAGCAGTCTTGCCCATCGAACACAAGCTTATCTCCTTTCGGATTCAAAACTTTGAGCTAGAAGATAATGAGGCTAAGTTGAGAGCCAGTTTGGACCTACTCGAGGAGAAACAAAGCAGGATTGCCAAAAAAGTAGCAGTGTACTAAAGTAAGATAGCCCGACACTTCAACAAGAGGGTGAAAATCCGCCATTTCAAAGAAGAAGACTTGGTCCTCAGAAAGGTAACCCAGAGCACACGAAAAAGGTTTGACGGGGTACTAGCCCCTAACTGGGAAAGCCCCTACCTGATTAAAGCAATGCTCCGGGGCAACGCCTATAAGCTGGAAGACCTGGATGGATACCCGGTGGATCACACATGGAATGCTGATCACCTTAGGAAATTCTACCCTTAGGAATCCATTCTATATCGGCTGGAACACACACCCCGATTTTACATTGTATTATTTGGAAAAATTCAATAAAGTCAGTTATCTCTCCTACATAATTCTTCAATGATCACTTTGTAAGCTCCCATACATAATTCTTCTTACCACATTGGTCGGGGTATACCTTCCTCCGAGAAGCCTGGTGCTAAAGTGGCATAAGTTACCTACCAGGACTGATAATTTTTGCCATTACTAATTCGCCTCAAGACCAGGAAATAGCCTTATGGCGCTCCTACTGCCTTGGTCGGGGAATACCCTCCTCCAAGAAGATTTTGATATATCAGAATAAGGGCCCAAACACGTGGCCTTAGTTGCCCGTCGTATCCTCAAGATAAGGAAATAGCCTTAGAGCGCTCATGCTGCCTTGGTCGACGTATACCCTCCTCAAAGAAAGATCTGATACACCAGACTAAGAATCTGGACTCGCGGCCTTAGTTTCCCGCCGCATCCTCAAGACCAGGAAATAGCCTTAAGGCGCTCCTGCTGCCTTGACCAGGGTATACCCTTCGCCAGGAAGCCTGGTGCTAAAGTAGCCTAAGTTGTCAACTAGGACATACCATTAGAAGGATCGAGATACCTTTTCGGGATACCCACTTCTCCATCTCTCCAAGAAGAAATAACATTAGGGCTTTCCAACTACCTCGGGCAGGGTATACCCACCTCCGAGAAGCCTGATACTAAAGAAATCTAAGTTGCCTATCAGGACAGAATCTCAGAAGAAGCAGGATACCTTACCAGAATACCTGATGGCTTGCTCCTTCCAAAGACTCTTATAACTGAAGTAGGTTTGATTATCAATCGGGATATCCAGAACCTCGAACTGCTACATACTCATTAAAAACCCACTAAAGAAAGGAACTTGTTCGCCTGCTAGATCCAGTTGATGTTTACAAAGACAAGGTACAAGATTGTTACATGGCTATCAAGTATCCCGATCAAGGAGCATGTCTCTAAATTTAGTTCCATTTCGTTTACAAATACGAAAGCGCCAAGATTTCTCCTAAGTCAAGATTTTTTCTGAGTCCAGATTTTTCTAAGTTAATCTCTTTCTAAATCAGAAAATCACTCCGACAAATAAAGATCTTTTATTGGACTGACGGGGTGCCTAACTCCCTTTTAAAGGCTACAAAAAAAAAAAATAACAAATGAAAGATAAGTCAGGTGTCCTCTTTCTTCTCCAAGTTTTCTCTCTGACTGGCTGCTCTTTCCTTGGACACCTCAGCTGTAGTATCAGGCTGGGTCTCCTTGATTACTGGAACCATAGATCCAACTGAAGCATTTTCCTCCCCCTCGGCTGCCAAACCACTCTTGTCCGCCTCAACTTCCGAAACCCCGGTTCCAGCTGCATCTTCTTTTTCCTCCTCCACTAGAATAACTTTTGAAGAAGGCATGAGGTCTTATGTGTGTCATTCATAAGTAGAAGAAAGGTCAGTCTGAGTACCAGTAGGGAGGCTAGACCTCCGGCCTGGATGGGTATCATCATGTGGAGAATCTTCCTGAGCCTGATCCTTACCCACAAGCTAGACAGCCTTCACTATGATTTGTTCTCGGTCCCAACTCAAGGCCGCCTGAAGATCAAATGGAAGGACCTCATAGCAGGCAGTGAAATACCCATCTTCAAAGGAAGGACCTTCCTAAGCCTCTAAATTCTGCAGTGTCTTCCTTAAAAGACGGTTTTCATCCTGCAACAACCTTTTCTCCCTCTTCAGGCATTCCCTCTCCTCACGTCGACGCCAGGACCGGATTGTCTCGGTATCCAGGCAACGCAAATAGCATTGGGCCTCTACCATGGCAACCTGCCTACCAACTTCAGATGCTTTAGCAGCCTGGAGTAGAGGGGCCATGCTCTGCTGGGCTTGAGCCAACTCCTGCTTTTTTATCCTCTAGTTTGGCCTGAAGCCTTATATAGGCTTCTTTTAAAGTCAGCAGCTATTTCTCCATGGCCAAAGCAAATTTAAAACCCTGTAAGAAAAAGAAGAGTTAGTACCAATAGATAGAAAAGAAAGGAGAATAACAAGAGGAAAAGTAGAATGCTACCTCAGCCAATACAGAAGCCCCTTTGGCCGCCAAAATTTTTGTAGGAAGCTTCGCCATGTTCATTAAGCTCCCTCCAGGGTAGGATGCTTTGAACCAGGATACCACACCGTCATGATACCACACCGTCATGGGAAGCACTTCCTGACCCCAATCCCGAAGGAACATCAACGGCGGGATAAGAGGCAGAAGCAGCTTCCTTCTCTGTAATTCCAGGCTGCTCCCTAGAAGACAAGGCTGTTGGAGGAGGATTAGGAGGAGTGCCTACAGTTGGAGGAGCAGTAACCTTTCTGGTCTTCTTATGAGATTGTTTAGATGAGCCCCGTGCTTTAGCAGCTCGAGCTAGCATTGACCTTATATATTGGCGTCCTAGGGCACGAGTAGAGGGATTAGTAGGAGTCCTGACAAGCAATCCCGCAGAAACAGAAAGAGGTGAAGGGATCTTGGCTGGAGGTTTAGCCAAAGTAGAAGGAAGGATAAGGATCGCGTCAGGCTGAGTGGTTGTGGCCTGGACAAAATTGGAGGGAGAAGAAGGAAGAGATGGAACAAGAGAAGTAGAAGGAGGCAAATCCAAACCTCCTGTCCATGTCCCGGATGAAATAGGAGAACAGATCACCAGCGGGGTAGTAGAGACTGTTAAAAAAAAAAAAGATAACATAGTAAGGAATGGAGAGTAGAAAATACACATACACAAACAAAGAAGGCAGATGAAGTTTCTATACCTGGAATCGCGTAGAAGATCCTCAAAGACTTCTCTAGCCGGGCTCCTTCGAAGAGATCCAGAGTAGGATATTGCACATTGACATACCTCCTCCTTAAAATCTTTCCCAAAATATCTCAGGATTCTGGAGAAAGCACCCCCTTCGCCCATTTGTCTTTAGTTGTGAATTAGGTTGGGACGGGGTACTCAAATCCCCTAATGTATGCCGTATTCCCTCATTCTCCCTTTACTACGAACCACTCTTCCTTCCATGGTAGAGCATACTTCACATTCGCACCAAGAACGATGAACTTCATCTCATTGGAGGCCCTAAAATAGAATTGACCCTGTGGTACTAGGTTCGCTATTTGGAATAAGTAGCGTAGCTCGTCCAAGCCCGACCACCTGTCTATGTTGTCTCTTACACACTGCTCCCTCTAGAGCACTAAGAAGCCTGTCAGATGTTTCTAGAAACCCGACGAGATCTAGAGAGGTGTCAATTCTAGGGAGACTAAAGCTCGGTGAAGAGTCGGACGGAAAGGGAGCCGGACGCCGACTCAAAAGCCGATTTGTGGATGAGAAAGACATCTCGTAGCGGGGTGTAGACGTCATATCCCCAATGAGGAAGAGAAAGATCGATATCATCCGGGATTCGATACTCCTCCCGTAGCTTAGCCAAGGTTTCCACCTTACACATAGAATCGGGAACGATACGTCCATCATGAAAAGAGGAGAAAGAACCAGTATGCACCCTAGTCAAGGTAACGATTGGCATATCACCAGCCTCCTCTACCTCGCCAATGATCCCGGTATCTTCTTCATCGGTGAGTTGAACCAGATTCTCTGACCTATAATGGAAACCCAACCCGATTCTTGGGTTCCTTGTAGAACGATGGCACAACGGCGTTTGTTCATTACCAGAATCATCCACCTCGCCTCGACCTTTCTTTTTCCCCCTCAGTATCAAAGAACCCGCCTCTGGTCCCCCCTCAAGAAGATCATCAAGACTATCGGGTGAAGGAGGCAAATTTGGACGAGGTTCAGAAGAAGTGGGAATGAGTTGGAAGTTTTGAAGGAGTTGAAAGTTTTGAAGGAGACGCCATTGAAGGAGGAAAAAGAAAGCTTGAAAGATCGTTGATAAGAAGATGAAAGAAAGGAAAGGCTAGGGTTTTCTCTGCTTTTGAATTTTGAAAGTAATAAGGAAAAATAGCAGGAATTCGGGGTTACTTATAGACAGAGACAGTCGGTTATGCACAAGGAAACCGGAATTGATGAGGAGTTCATAACCGGTAACGTGCTAGGAAACCGAAATTGATGAGGAGTTGATGACCGGCAACGTGCTTGGAAAACGTGATAATGGCGATTTTGCATTAATCGTGCCAAAACAGCTCATTTTTGAAATCTGCAAGCCTATCACCATCTGCCAGGTGGCAAAAATAAATGATTACCAGCGTATCTAGGAAGGATTTCCTTCCCAGCTATGATACCTAACCAGACAGCTGACGAACAAGGTTGAAAATCCTTCAAGTAAAAATAGAATCCTGACTTCAACATCGGCAAGACAGTGGTGTTCAAGTCAGAGGGGACTTCTGTTAACCACCAAAATTGGCATAGGACCAAAGAAGAATTTTCCACCCGGATACAAGGAAGAAACACATGTCGAGATACCATCTAAGTACCCCTAGAAAGAAGAATACTGGATCAAATCTGGATACCTACCCCCTCCCTCAAACTAACGCCAGCAAAGCCTAGTGATCCCGATAACCTTTAAAATGTTCCAGCACGGAGTTCTACTCAAAATCCTATCACGGAGCTCAATGGGGTACCCTGCTACTGCATCAGATAGGTATCCCATTATTAGATCGACAGGACACCCCGCTACTATTTCAGCAGGATACCCTACTAACGCGTTAGACAGATATCTAGATACAACATCAGCTAAAGTATCCCGCTTCTCCATCCAACTAAGTACCCTGCTTCTACATCCAACCGGGTACCCCGCTGTAAGAACAACCGAGATCAGGATACCCCGCTGACTAAGCACCTAGCCAAGAAAGCATCAAACTAGAAAGAGGCGAGGTACACGAGAACCTAGATGAACCCAAATACCTCTTGGGATCCTCTCGCCAGATAACCATAAGAATACTCACATAATTATATATCCATATGTTCAGACAGACAGGTCTTGAAACTCAAAAGCTAGGGGAATGAAACGTGGTTGTTCATCTCCTGATAAAAAGGTAGACTTCTCCCCGCCACTTAAGAATTCCATTCGAATAAGGAGTCCATTTGTATTAGAATCCTCTCCAAAAGGAATCATTTGATTTGGATAATTAAAGCTCTTACGAGGTTGTCTCCTAGAAGGAAAGAAAGTCCTATGATAGCCAAACCCTAGACCGAAATTATAGGAGTGTATGGCAAGCAACATGACCTATATATACGACACTATACTCGCCAGAAAAGGGGACGGAAAAAAATTGGCCTCCCAAAACCCTACACTCGCAGTTTTTTCTACTTATCAACAGACACGAGCACGCCATCTCCATCACCTAACAAAAACCTTGAATACCGTCGTATATGACCATAGCCTTAATTTCATCAGATGTATCCATGTTGTTATCAATAAAATCATACATATTAATCTTTTCTTGTGTGATATTTTAGTTTGGTTTGACAGAATTCTTGTTGGTATCGAACTACGTGATACCTCTCCGACCGGGATCTATCCCGATCTCGGTCCTTAAAGTTATTATTTGGAGATTCACCCCAGTGATAATTTTCCATTAACAGAAGGTCTAAAGGCCACCCCATTGAAGCTACAGTGGGGGCAGTCGCTAGCAAATCAGACCCAACACCAACACCAACACCAGTATCAGTACCGATACTAGGAGAGAGAAGAGGAGAGTCGATGGGAGAATGGACTGGATATTTACCAGGAGAGAGGATTTGAAGCCCTGGTCATGTAAGAGTAGGAAAATAAGGCAGAAGAGGAGTGACGGATACTGTTAGAACAAAAAATAAAAATCAGACAAGGGAGAAAGGAAGTAAGAAAGAGGAAAAACAGAAAGATGGAAAGCCACATACTTGGACTAGCAATAGAAATCTTGAGGCATCGCTCCAGCCTGTCACCTTTGAAAGGATCGTTATCGGGATACTCTATATTTACGAACTCATGATCCACAATCTTTTGAAGAATACCCAGGGATTTAGAGGATATATTTCCTTTATCCCACTTATCCCGCCTCGTGAACTGGATTGGAACCGGGTGCTCAATCCCACCAATAAATGCAGAATGGCCTCAGTCCCCTCCTACCATGATCCATTCATCTTTCTAGCTTCTATTGAACTTAACGTTGGCCACGGGTACTATGAACTTCATGGAGTTGGACGCCTTCAGATAGAACTTACCTTTTGGACTAAGTGCCATGTTTACAAACTGGAAAACGTATCTAATCTCGTGAAAACCTGAATCCCTCTCCAAGTTGTCCCGCTCACATTGCTCCTTCCAGAGTACTAGAAACCCTATCAGGTGCTTCCAAAACCCTAGTGAGATCTGTAAAGGATCTAGTTCGAGAGCCACAAGTGTTATCCAAAGGGTGGGGTGAAGAGGGAGCCTAACCTCGCACTCGAACGCCGCAGCATGAATGAGAAAGGTACCAGTAGGAGGGTTGTACACCTCCTGATCCCGGTGAGTAAGGTAATAAATATACTATCTGGGATCTGGTAGTCACTCCTCAAGAGCGACAGGTCTTCAGCAGAACAGATAAAGTCGGGAATGAGCCTATAATCGAAAAAGGGATCAGGAATCCTACTCCTCACGGAAGAAGAACCCTCTCGGCCCGCGTTTTCATCCTCATCTTCCTCGTCAATGATTTGGATGGGATCCGAAGGTTTATTCTGAAAACCCAATCCGATAGAGGGTTCCAATTTGATCGATGACGCAGAGAAAAAGTAGTACTTTCTGCGGCCTCTTCGACAAGTTCCCTTTTCCTTTTAAACGACATAGGGTTATCGCCCGATTCAATCTTGGCAAACTCAAAAAGAGCTTTGAGACTGTCAGAAGCTTGTGGTGAAGTGGGGTTAGGGTTTTGCGAGGATGCCATTACAGAGAAGAAGAGAAGAAGATAATCTGGGGAAAGTATGTAGTTAAGGAAAAGTAAAGTTGATTCTTGATTTCTTGATTTAGGTGGGCGTGAATGAATGGAGGATGAAAGATGGATATTTATAAGCACTTAGTGGGTGGTTACCAGAACAAAAAAGGAAAATAGTAATCAATTACCGGGAATGTGTAGGAGACGGTTTCGAGAAAATAGCGCCAAAAATGGCTCGTTTGAACTTACTAAGCAATCCTTATTCGACACATGGGTAGAGCATTTAATACTTGTGTTTCCAAGAAATATTTCCTCTCTAATAGTATAATCAAGCCGGATAGGGTACATAACCAGGCGGGGTGTTAAATCCTTCAAGCAAAGCTAGGAACCCTAACTCCAACCCCGAGCCAGATACCGGTGTTCAAGTTAGGGGGACTTCTGTTAACCACCAAAATTGGCCAAGGACCAAAGAAGAATTTTTCACCCAGGATTAAGGAGGAAGTTTTCTAGTAGGCAACATCCGGTTACTTCTTGAAGAAAATCCAGACCAATATATCGGGATATATATCCAGTAAAGCCAAAGCAAGGTCAGAAGTATAAAGATCCCAAGATAATAAAAGGAAATCCTGTAAACCATGCTATATTGTCCTAGTACCCCACTTCTGTGTGGGTTGGGTATCCCGCTCCTACAAAGATCAAGTACCCTACCACTATGCCACCTCGATACCTTATCACAATATCAACCGATATCCCGAAACCTGGGTGACTAAGGGACCAGTGGAAATCATGATACAGCAAGAAAAAGGGCGTCGAGGTACCCTGACAACGCAATACCTTAACACCATAAAAAACTAACTCGCTAAACAGCCCAAGTATTAGATAAGGATGCTACCAAGGTAAGACTGGCGGATTTAGAAGACCAGAATTTAAAGCTACAAAGAAGAACACTAAAATGCCAGAGTTTTTATCATTAAATAGGAGGACTCATTCCCGCCATTTAAGAGTCATATTTTAAAGCGGAGTCTGCTAGAATCCACCCACGAAAGAATCAATTGATTTTAGGGATTGGATTTCACACGATATCTTCGATTATCGCCAAAGAAAGTCCTATAATTACTGCAAGTTTGGGATTCCTAGGCTGGTGCTTCATGGCACTGGTTTCTTTTCTTTGTATACAACAACTTTCTTAGCGATGTACAAACCACACAAGCAAGTTTCATCAAAATTTGAACCATTTGTGGTGCTTGGTCTTCCTGGTGATATCAAGTTGACAAGGAATCAACTCCTAGAATTAATGAAATCAAATGATGAAACTAACTTCACCAAGATGATGAAAGTTTCGAAAGAAGCAGAGTTGAAGAGCTTTGGTGTTATTGTCAATAGCTTTTATGAGCTTGAGCCTGCTTATGCTAATTATTACAGGGATGTTTTGGGAAGAAGGGCATGGCATGTAGGCTCGGTTTTTCTATGCAATCAAAATTTTGAAGATAAGGCTTCTAGAGGAAAGCAGGCCTTCATTGATGAGAATGAGTGCATGAAATGACTTAATTCTAAGAAACAAAATTCTGTTATCTATATTGGTTATTAAAGTATTGCTAACTTTAATTCTGATAAGCTAATGAAGATTATAATGGGCTTGAAGCTTCAGGGAAGGATTTCATTTGGGTTGTGAGGAAAGACAAAAAAGATGAAGATAAAAATGAAGATTGGTTGCCCGAAGGATTCGAGAAAAGAATTGAAGGGAATGGATTGATAATAAGAGGATGGGCACCTCAAATGTTGATTCTTGAACATGAATCAGTTGGAGGAATGGTGACACATTGTGGTTGGAATTCAATTCTTGAAGGAGTCACTGCTGGGGTGCCTATGGTCACGTGACCAGTTGCAGTTGAGCAATTTTACAATGAAAAGCTGGTGACTGAGGTTCTTAAGATTGGTGTTAGTGTTGGTGTTCAACAATGGGTTTTACTAGTGGGAGACTTTGTGAAAAGAGATGCAATAGAGAAGGCAGTGAATGAGGTAATGGTTATGGGAGTGCATGGCAAGTAATGGGACCTATATATATGAAATTATACTCAACTCTGAAAGAGGTGGAAAACCCTAAACATACAATTTTTTTTCTACTTATCGACTTGCACAAGATCTCCACATCTAATTGTATCAGACTTTGCCTACAATGACCGGTGAAAAGTATTGTTCAATTTTGTATTCATATTACGTAAAGAAATTCATTGTATTCCCCTCATTTATGATATAATACAATCGATTATTTTTCTGTTTTAATCATCATTACATTGAGTTACCTTTACTGGAAATCATAGGTATCAAACTACGTGATACCCCTCCGACCGTGGTTAATTTTGATCATGGTCCACTAAGGTTGTTAATTGTAAATCCACCTCGCTGGTAAATTTCGGTTAACAATATCTTTCATTCATTTACGGAAGAAAGAGAATGCTTTTAATCGTTCAAGTCCTGAATTAACCCTTAAGGGAACTACTTCTCTACTTCTCGCAAGAAGGAGTGGATTCCTCTATTGTGTGCATACCTTCCCAGCCAAAAGCCAAGCCGTGATTCTAAGATACAAAGTTATTGATTGGGAATGCTACTCCGATCTCACCCATGGTATGTCAAAAACCACGATTTAACTTGAAGGAGTCAATAAGACACTCAGGATTAAGATCACCCGTAAATAGCCATCATTTGTCGATATATGAATCTCTTCATGTAATGGATCTTGGTGATAGATTCACATAGATCGTGGCCCAGTTCTATATGATCACATCATATAAGGTGTCTTCATTCTCATATCGCCAAACAAGTAGTTTAGGATAAGACCACCGTATATTACAGAATGGACCACAACTGTAGATTAACCATAAATAAAGTACCCAGCTTTATTTGCTTTCTACGGACTCTTTAGATTGCATGTCACAAACCGAATTCCTCTGCATATGACATTCATATACTTAGTTTGAGATTACATCTAGCAATCTTAGATGTTTAGCACATATGATATAAGCGTATGAGTCATATTTATTTAATGAAAAAAAAAAAAAAAAACCTACTTCTTTTATTAATGTTTTTATAACATTTAAAAATTATAAGCTTTAGGATATAAATCCTAACATAACTTAATGTAAAAGATGATGTAGTGTAACTTGGTGTAACAAATGATGTAGTGTAAAAGTAGAGTCTTACTCTTGTTTTCATGGTGGTGATGAAAGGGAATCGATATGTATGTATTGATTTTAGTGAAAGAGTAGATTAGTGCTAGATTAGGTTTTGCTGCATTGTTCTTATGCTTAATGGGTCTTAGACTTTAAGACACAATTGCTCACTCCATAACTTTGGTTGAGTGATGAATTAATTTCGGTAATTCCTTAATCAAGAGAACTAGCCCTTGAATCCAAGTTGAATGGTGCTTTAATGTTTATAATCAACATGACTAGCTTGTGTGTTTGGTAAATTGATTTCCTTATTGTTACCGCTATCTTGCGTCACTCCAAGCTAAATGGAGGTCATTTTTTTTTCTTCAAGCCTCCATCACTGAAGGTTGTCCAAAAATGGAGGTCTGTTCGCTCATGCCTCCATTTGGAGGTATGAGAACAGAGCTACAATTGGAAGATGAAAATTAAAAAAATTTCTCTCAAATGGCATAAATGCACCAAAGGCTTTTTTGTCCAAACATATAATAAATAGAAACATATAATGCTATTTTTTTTAACAAGAAAGAACATAGAATATTGATAAATAAATAAATAAAGTCTAGTGTGTGTTTGAAAGAAATAATAAATAAAAAAAAGATAATATAGTTAATTTAAAACTTTACTTTTTCACATCCAAATTTGTCTCATGATTTTAATTCATTTTCTATACTTAGCAATCAATTTGTATTTCCTTAAAAGAGATTGAAAATTTATTTAAAAGATAATCCAGGTTTTATTAAAATGGAAAGAGTTTTCACGGTATATGTTAATAATATCAAATCACGGTCCCATTCATATAAGTGCGTATTGATGTAACTATATCAGTACTAATACATGTGGACCATTGATTATGGAGAAGCTTTGACAAGTGCATACACTTTGAGTCAAAATATGTAAATCTAATGATCCAACGCACTGATGAAGTTATATTAGTGGGTATGGACTTGAACTTGAACATTTTTATATCAAACCATTAATAGGAAAAAAAATACAAAAGATTAAAATAGGAAACTAATTAATAATTATTGGTGGGTGTACTAACAAACAGTTAGTCCTCATAGTAATTTTACTTAAGGGTATTATTGGATTTTTAAAAACATACTAATTTGAGGTGTACAAACGTTTTTTAAGGGGTGCAAATATAGTCGCTTATTTATTTATTTTTTTTTCATTTTTAAAAGTCTGACCTTACCATTAAATCCGCAAAAAAGCGACTTTGAGCACACAAGACTTTGATAACCAAGTCCGGCCCACCCACTCAACGAGCTTTCCCTTCAATTTGAGGGCCAAGTCTGGGCCAACCGGCCCATTTGACACTTCACCTGCTTCTAAAAATAGATAAATAGATGCTTAATGCTAACAAATATCTTATCAATTAATCACTTACCAAACATAATTTTTATACCAATTTTAATTTTAATTATTTTTAATTTTTTAATTTTTAATTTTTTTTTTCACGAGGATACATACCAACTGGCACTTACAAAAAACATGTAATAAGATGGAGAGACAAAACTCATAAGTAGAAGAGAAGAGAAGAGAAGAGGTCGGTTACAATTTACAAAACAGCAATTCTCGTCTCTTTCTCTCTCTCTTTCTCTCTCTCTCTTCCTTTCCAGTTCTAGTTTCGGCCCCCATTTAATCCAACAGCTCCAGGGAGGAGCTCTACTTTCAATTCTTTTTCTGGGTAATTTTTCTTTCATTATTTTCTCTCTTGAAAAAAAACAAAATAAAAACCAAACAATTATTGAACACTCTCATTCTGTGTATACAATTTGTATCTGAGCTGTTTGTTTGATTGTGTCACTTCATGAGAGTTGCAATAACTTTATTATTATGAGTTTAATTGGAGTTATAGATTGTTAAATTTGGGGGTTTTTTGTTTGATTATTATTATTATTTTTTTAGGTTACACCCCTCATAAAATTGATATGATATGGGTTCATTTTTTCAAGAACGTTATAATGGCATTATTGTTGATTTGGATAAGTCTCAATCCTTTTTTCCCCTAGCGTTTGACTTATATTTATGCTTAGTAGATTCTTAGATTACTTATGCTTAGTAGATTCTTAGATTACATGCTATGTTGCTTGTCACATTTGTGCTTTTCAAAATTATATGAATCTGTTTGGCAGTTTAAATGTTATATTCAGCTTAATTATGTGTGTCCGTATTTTGTTAATGTGTCTTGGAATCAGATCAACATGTCAATTAACTTGCTGTTTGTTTGCTGGAAAATATTGAGGGAAGTAGAGAAACAAATATATTTGATATGTCCACGTGTAAATTCGGTGTTAGTGTACTAATGAGGAGAAGGAACTGAAATCTTGATCTATATTTTTACTAGACATAACTGGTTTTATTGCACTAGAGAGGAGAATAAAACTTTGAATTATTGTTAATTCACTTATTAGACCAGTATTAGTGTACTATTGAGGAGAAGAAGGAATCAAAACCTTGAATTATTGTTATTTCACATGTAAAGCAGCAGATAATGTACAAAGAGGAGAAGGAGGAACTAAATCCTTTAATTGTATTTATATTGCATGTGCTAAACCGGTACAAGTGTAATAAATAGTAGAATAAGAAATTAAAACCTCAAATTGTATTGTTTATGCTTGTAAAACCTCAAAGTGATTTAATTTCTTTGTTATATGTATCCTAGCGCTTTCTTTATGTTTTGGTACTGTATTTGTTATGGCTTTGCTATAGCTTCGTAGCATCTCACTGTAGGGAAAACGTAAAAGTGAAACATGCAAAGATTGTTAAACACGTAATAATATTATTTACGTAATATTATTATGTGTTTTGCTGCCTATGTAATACTTTCGCATAAATAGAAATCTATTTTTTAATTTTAAAAAAGAAATGACATGTTTCCCTTCTTGCCTGTATGTTTTGACACAATTTCTCATTTCAGCTCTTTGTTTCCTCGAGTTCAACCAGTTTGTTATAGTTTTTACTATTTACTAAGGAAAATGAGAAGAAAACCTAAAACTTTGGGTTTTATATGTTGTAGATGTTAATGCAGCAAAAACGTGCAGATCTTATACGGAGTTAGTAATAGTGGGTTAGTGATTAGCATCTGATGGGTTTCTGATCCAATCCATATAAATGGAAAAACATTTATGATCAGTCTAATGCTTGTTTTATTGATTATTAAATAAATAAGTAAACATATAGCTTGGCCAATTTGGTAGCCAATCGATTATAATTATCAACCATGGGTTGGTTACTGAATAGGGGTCTCTGGCCAAGCTATATCGATCCATTTTAATTAATTAATTAATACAACGGATACGCAAACACACACACACAGACAATTCAATACGTTCTGTGATGCTGGCTGGTTTTTGACTATTAATTCATTTATCATGTCTAATGTGCATACAGAGGTGGCTGTATCATGATTTCATTTGTTAATGATTTTTCTTCCTTCCTTCGGTTGAATATTTGTGCATTGGTGCTAGGTGTATCTGTACATTTCAATTCATCATTTAATCATATACTTCACGTTTACGTTATGAAGTCTCATATCTCTCATCTTTTACCTTTGGCACTATTTTACATGCCAATATATAGCATTTCTTCCAATTATATAACTCTTTTTTTGATATTGTGGTCTGCACTATGTGCCATTTTAGAGATTACTAACTTTGTAGTAATTTTTGTTTGTTCTGTAGTTATCCCTTGAGGCTCGCTGCATGGGCGAAATGGCCAATAACACTCAATATTCTGGTGTACAGGTAGTGCGCTAAAATAGATTCTTATATTCCCTTATTTTATTTTATTTTTTCTCTTTCTTTCTCCCTTTTCTTCTTTTGGTATTTTGCACGGTACTTGTAAGGCTTTACCTAAGGTCCATGCCTGCAAAAATAGGTGTTTTTGTTTTTGCCTTGATTCATTATAATCTGTAGATATCTTCGTAATGCAGTAACTGATGGTTGATCTTGTAATACCAAAACTTCAGGTGGATACTAATTGAATCTGTATTGTAACAATCAATGTTTTTATAGTTATAAAGAATTACAAGTCTACAATTGGATGAAGGAATTGTGAATATTTGGGGTTAGATTTAGTCATTTTTCTACTTCATGTAGTGCTTTCCTTTTCTTTTCACCAGGAGTTGTTTGTGTGCAGGGGGTGGATTTTTCTGATTCCGATTCGTTTTATGCATGAGGTCATTAAACATAATTTCAAATTCTTGATAACCTTATTTGTTAAAGAAATTGAAACCCATTTATTCTGAAAATTAGTTTAATAGAATAAATTTTCTTTCCTTTTTTGTAAATTGATGATTACTGTCGCTAGGGTAAATCAGTATCTATCTATATTTGCTCTATTTTGTATTATGTTGACTCTCCAATTACATTTAAGGTTGTAGCAATTATTTCTAGCTAATTTGCTTTCTTCCCCTTGGAAGATGCCGCATCAACCTCCAATGGTTGGCTCTATGGATACTCCTCGCGGTTTTGTTCCACCCATGTCACATCAAGTAATACCACTTCTTACAGACTTTGTTGAAACCTGTTTACTTTAATTGATATAAACCTGGATTTTTATTTATTTATTTTAATTGCAGTTCCGGCCCGTCGTTCCACCACCACAGTCACAGCAATTTATTCCTGTGGCTTCTCAGCATTTTCAGCCTGTTGGACGAGGCGCCACTGGATTGCCATCTCAAACCCAGCAACCCCAGTTTCCTCAATTAATGCAGCAGTTACCAGCAAGACCTGGCCCTCCGCCTCCGAACCATGTTCCACCTCCTCTGAACCATGTTCTACCGCCTTCGAGCCATGTTCTGCCTCTTCAGAGGCATGTTCTGCCACCTCAACAAGCGGTATCATTGCCAAATGCTCAGCAAAGTAACCACATTCCAGCTGGATCGATACTACCTCCCTCTCATGTTCAAGCTCCAAATACCTACCCACCTGGTTTAGGTGGCCTTGGAGCACCTTTCTCTGCATCATATACGGTAAGATCTGTACGAGTCTGCTTATTGATTTGATTACTGTAATGATTTGTTTTAGTATGTGTAGCCTTTAGCTCCATGTTATTGTTTCTTTGCAGTTTGCACCATCTTCATATGTTCAACCACAAATACCTGTTAATGCGGGGACTCAGTATCTGCCCATGTCTCAAGTGCATGTTCCAAGTATTCCTGCCGGAGGACAACTTGGTGCATCTGTCAGCCAAACAAGTGTCTCTGTTACACCTCCGCAGCATACTCATGAACAGCCAGCAGTTACCATTACCACTGTTAAGGTCAGACCCTTCCCTGTTGTATTTTATATTTGATATTTCTTAAATTTCTGTCCCTTTTAGTTCTTATGCTTGTTAGGCTATGTTTGGGATTGCTTCCTAAAGTGCTTTTGGGAGAAGCTATAAAATTTAGCTTCTCATTTTCTCATTTGGGAGAAGCCAAAAATGACCAAAAGCACTTCTCTAGAATTTTACCAAACACCCTAGTCATTTTCAGTCATTTTTGGCTTCTCCCAAATGAGAAAATGAGAAGCTACATTTTGTACCTTCTCCCAAAAGCACCTCAGGAAGCAATCCCAAACATAACCTTCGATAAATGCAATTTTCTTTCCCCCATTGTTTTTTTTTTATTACATCAAGTGCCATATGTACGGCTTTCTTGATTGTGTTAGCAATTTTATAAAATTTCAGGCAGCTAGTGTTCAGCCTAAGCCTGCTGTAAGGACGTTGACAGATTGGATAGAGCATACTTCTGCTGATGGAAGGAGGTATTTTATTTCAATAAGTGCATATGGTAGTAGTCATGCTTTTTATGTCTGGTTTAGTTGGAGCGTTGTTTTTAATATTATGGGGATGGCAAACACCCTGAAACCATTTTGATTTAGAGGAGCAAAAGTAATACTTCCTGATAAATTCATAAAGTTAATTGTATTTGAATATGAACACCTACAGTTCAGTACGTGGTTATAACATTCTATCACCAGCTGTGTGTTTCATGAAAACGCTTTAGCTTCTTTTCAGTTTCCTGGTAGCTTTTTAATTGCATTCTTTAACTCCCAAGGGAGTGCAAGCTCATGTTGATGATTGTTCTTATGACATGTTTACCACTGTATGGTTTTATTATCACCTAATTAGACATAAGTAAATCTCTCCTCCACCCAATTGTGATTTGTGTCTGAAGTTTATAGGCCATGCAAATTTTGAGATCAAAATTTTGAAATATTGTTTCGTTAATCTGGCAGAAAAAAATTGATTATTAAAACACCAATTAAGGATCCACACTTTGGCATTTGGTTTTATATCTTATTGTTTTTCCTTGAGACATATGCTCTTAACTCCCTTAAAACCATGAGAAGAAAAAAAAAAAAAAGAATAATGCATGTACTACAATGACAGTAGATTAATTTATTTCATCTTCATCTTTAATATCTTTTCTCAGTTGTAACAAACTAGGCAATTTTATCTGTTAACTGTTGCAGTATATACAACATTTGTACGTGTGTCTTGGAACCCATGTTATTTACAATGGCAGAGTAGTTAAATGATTTCTCTTATCTAATTTGTTCTCTTCTTCTGTTTTATCTAAATACAGCATTAGGGTCATTATCTTTTTCCTGAATGCATATTTGATATTTTGGGTATATTTTGTCTTTTATTCAGATATTACTTCAACAGGAGGACAAGGCTATCTACTTGGGATAAGCCTTTAGAATTGATGACACCTGTTGAGGTGAGTCACACAACTAATGTCACTCTTACTCAAACTTTTTTGCGGCTTGTTATTATGCTATTGTTCAACTTATTCATGGACTGGACTGTGTGTGTATATTATGTCTTCACCTTTCAATTTTTTCATACTCATATGATTTTATTTTATTTTATTTAATTTTTATATTGGATTGCTTATTAGTTGCATGTCATGTGGTCTTTCACATGCAAAATTTACTAAAATCAGGTAAATTAAAGTTTTTCTGGAAGCTCACTTTAAATTGTTGGATTCTTTGTGCAGTAGGCAGTCATCAAATTGATTTCTTATGCTTTCTCTGAAGTTTCTTATCTGTTTAAAGTTTGTAGGTTGGATATTCTCACTCTATTGAAATGTGTAACCTAACCATTTGTATTCTCACTTGAGCCAACTTTTGTCTTCACTCTATTACTGTGTTCCATGGGACAAATGTCTCTAATTAAACTCTTATTTTCATATAGTTTTGGACAGAATCTTTGTCCTGAGAAAAGGACACATGTTATTGATGGAGCATTTGCCTTTGTTACCATCATTCCCATCTTCTTTATGTTATTCCTTGGAGGAATTTTTCTTCTTACATACTTTTTAACTCCCAGAATATTTGAAAGAAGTGAAGTTTTTCCCTTCTGTATGGAATATGGATCATAAGTTTGTTGAAATAAATGGGTCTCTGATTTTGCCCTCTGTTCCTCCTGCTTCCTCTGCTCCTTTTTGTCATTGGACAAGGGAAATGATGTGTTTTCTATATTTCTTCTCTCTATTTCTCCTTTCTCTCTCTCTCTCTCTCTCTCTCTCTCTCTCTCTCTCTCTGTGAGAAGTAAAAGAAAACTCATTAAAGAGAAAGAGTTGCTGAGTGAACAAGGTGTCCACAAACTGATGATTCATATATCAATATAATCTGGTCAAGTAACATCGCAGAATGATCCTTAATGTTTGTTTTCATAGTTTCTTAAAGATTTGTCAGAAGTATCCTCTTTGATCATTTTAAGATTGGTAATGTGCTGTGATGGTTATTTGTTATTTGTTATAATATGTTTTTCTCCTGTGATTCTGGTTCATATACCATTTATATACAGTCTAGGTATTCCTAAAGGGTAAGTATGTATCAAGGTATTGTAATTTGTTCTATTGGCATTGTTTTGCATCAAGTTGTACAATGTCATATTATCTTTTTGACTCCTTTTAAAGTTTATCCTTTTGCATTTCTGTTATATCCATATATGTTTGCGTGACTCCGATAGCTTTAAAGGTTCTTACAGGTACGTGCTGTGCTACTCTATTGAGAGGTAGGATATGCTGTGGGTCTTTGGTGGTTGCTCTACCTACTTTATAGCATGAATGTTAGTAAATTCTGCCATTTGTATTATTTGTTTGATTGTTTCGCTTATTTTCTTGAATTCTCACCTATCATAGCCAAAATTTTGCGATTCTGGTGAAACTTTTTCTTGTCACATTTGACCATGAAATTGACAAGATTGTTGTGTCATGACTTTGTTGTAACTTATTGCTTGTTCTTTTTAAGTTCCTGCTTTGACTATAATGTAGGTGTCAATTGAAGATAAATTTGTTTAGTTTTTAAACTAGATGTAGTTAAGAAATCTTAGATCTCTAGAATCTTTGTCTAGCAACTCAAGGGACTGTAATAATCAGTTCTAAAGGGGTTTGGATTAAATTTCCTTGTGAAACTGAACAGTGAATAGATATTATAGAGTTGTAGAACCCTGATTTGTTAAGAACAACACTCAAACAAATTAATTTCAGTCTAGATATCTTTTCCCCTTTAACATGTCTGTGCACTTCAAATGCATTTGGCCCCTTAGTTCAATTTCAAGTTTATTTGGTTCCTAATTGAATCCTTTGCTGTCCTAAACCAACCTATAATCCTTTGAATCAAAATGTCAAGTTGATAAAACTGAAAAGAGAAAACTTCTAATCTGAATAGCTTCAAATAATTGATCATTATGATTTTTGACTATAATCAAATTTATTACCCCTTTATGTTGCTTCTGCACTAGCTGTGTAACGAAGCCAACATCCGTAAAATCTCAAATTAATTACTATTGCCTTGACTTTTGCATCTTCAATAACCCTTATCAAATAGTCAGTAAAAGTGGAGGCAAAAGCATGAGTCAATATTATTGTAACCAAAACCCTAGCTCTTATATCAGGACTTCAATAATGAAGTCAAGAGGGGCCTGAAAATAAAGGAGTAAATTGGCAGCACATTCCTTCCATAGAAGGGGCATACTATCCTTTTCTCTGGAGAGAGTTTCGATAATTAGGGGACCGTCCAAGGGGAGCGAATGTTGCTCCAAATCGTCAGTCTGGAATTTTTTTCTTACCTGTCACCCCTATTTTATATACATTGAGCTTCATTCTTTTTATAGGAAACACATTTTTTATTAACAAAATCAGTTATAGTTCCATTTTTGTGGACAATGTTTCTTTTTGTGTCCCCATATATTTTGGAAGTCAATGATATAGTTCAGGAAGATGTGGATTTTCTTTTATGCACCTGTATTACTATTTAAAGTATCTTTGTAGGTGTTTATTCCTTTCTAACTTGTTAACATTTGCAGCGAAGCAAGTGCGCATGCATACATATATCTGTGTCCATTCCTGTGAGAGTCTATAATATTTAGTTTTCTGTGATGCTGTGCTTTCTGTTAAGTAAAACATGAAAAAGGACTTGCACAACAACCATACTTAGGGAGAAAAAGGGAAAGGGTAACAAAATTAGTGTCTTTTGTGTTTATATATTCTGTTAACAACTTTGTATAAATTTCTGATAGAATTCAGTTAGGGTCGAATGTATTTCCATCCTCCTGGTGTTTTTCCTTCATTCCAGGGAAAGATGAAATTGTTGAATTTATAACCTGTTAGTTCACAGTGTTTGACTGTTGGTCAATTGATTGGTTAACTGTGTTTATATTTTCTAGAGCTTGGTGCTGGTGTATCTAGTGGTTACTTATGTTTCGTGTAAACCTTGTATATTTTACTTCTATATGGATATTCAAATTTGTTTAATTCATGCAGACTAGATTGTGAATATTTCCTATTATGAATTTGGATAAGCTCTCACTTCCTTAAGTTTTCCTTTATGGCTGTTCTTTTTCATAAGATAAAGTTTCAACTTATTTTATTCTTATAACTATGACAGAGGACAGATGCAACAACTGACTGGAAGGAATTTACAAGTCTTGATGGGAGAACGTAATGAAATCTGATATATTTCCTTTGAGCAATCTGGACATAAGCGACATAATTGAAATCATTCTTGATTTATGCTCTATTTGTGAATCTTCTGCAGGTATTATTACAACAAGGTCACAAAACAATCAGTATGGACAATACCTGATGAGTTGAAGGTCTCTTTTTCCCATGACAACCAATATAACTCTAATTCCTTTTTGTATTTTTTTATATATTAATTTGTTGGAGTATTTTTTGTTTTTTTGGGTTAATTTTTTTCATGATTGTTCTTTAAAATACTATTCTATAGTTGGCCCGTGAGCAAGCAGAAAAGGCATCTATCCAAGGAATGCAGTCAGAACCTGTTGATTCTCATACATCAGTTTCTGCTCCTGTGGCTAAAGCACCATGTAGTACAGATACCCCAACTTCCACAGTTCATGGGGTAGCATCAAGCCCAGTTGCAGTTGTACCTGTTGTTGCTGCTGGCAATATACAACCTGCAATGGATTCTACAACATCAACCTCTCCTGTTGTAGCCTCTTCTTCAATAGCCAATGCAGATGAAATTCAGACAACTTTTGATGCCAATACTCCAGTTGATGCCATTACTCCAGTCACAGCATTTTCAGGAACTGCAGGAGATAATGCAACTGTCATTACAGATGCCGAAACAATGTACTCATCTTAATCTGGTTTTGATCATTATAATTATAGTTTCAGAATTGGCATGTTAAAGATTGTTTTTGCTCTGAAATGTTGTAGGAATAATTCCAGCAACTTGTCAGCTCATGATGTTATCAGTCCTGCAGATGAAGTTCCTGCACAAAATACTAAAGTGTGATATGGCTTTCTTTTATTAATTCTTGTTTAGTATGTTTATCCATCAGTTATGGTCACTGGATATGCTGTACCATCAAGTGAGTGATATTTTGCCTCACAGGAAACCAGGAAAGATGTGATGATAGGTGAAAAAATAAATGATGCATCGGAAGAGAAGACCGTTGAGCAGGAGCACTTAACATATGCTAATAAGCTGGTACGTTCAACACTTGCTATAGTCCAGTCTGATATTGTTTCCCTTCTAGGTTTTAACATTATTAGTTTTCTTTTCTTTAATTCCCTTCAATATTTTAGGAGGCTAAAAATGCCTTTAAAGCGCTTTTGGAGTCTGCAAATATTGGGTCTGACTGGACTTGGGATCAGGTAATTTTAAGCTTGTTGAGGTCGTTTTTGTATATCTCAACTTTATGAATTGATGGTAAATAAAAACAGGCAATGAGAGTAATTATCGTCGATAAAAGATATGGCACATTAAGAACACTTGGGGAGCGGAAGCAAGCTTTCAATGAGGTAAATCTCTACATTAATATACTTATTAGTTGACAGTTCTATATTTTGGAACTTTGTTCAGCTTCAAATGTGTGTTAACATACACATATATTTTGGATATATGTGTATTTATATGTTAATCATGTTTTTTTGTGATATCTTAATTTAATGTCTCAGTTCTTGGGTCAAAAGAAAAAAGAGGAAGCTGAAGAAAGAAGGAATAAACTGAAAAAAGCACGGGAAGATTATAAAAAAATGTTGGAAGTAAGATGTTTGTTAGTTTTAGGACTTTCTTCTTACTTTATTTATATACAGTTCTCTCTCTCTCTCTCTCTCTCTCTCTCCCTCTTATTTATCTTGGACACAATTGCAGGAGTCTACAGAGATGACATCCTCTTCTAGATGGAGGTTTGAATTTCACAATATAATGCCTCTTTTCTGCTTTTCCAATTTAAAATTTTTATTAGTGTTTGCATGGCCAGTGTCCTGAGCGCTTTTTTTTTTTCTTCTCATTATTTGAATATCTGAACCACTTTTCAGCAAAGCATTGACAATGTTTGAAAATGATGACCGTTTCAAAGCTGTTGAACGAGAAAGAGACCGCAGGGATCTGTTTGATAATCATTTGGAGGAACTCAAACAAAAGGTATACTTACATTGGATTTCACTAATCTGTTTGTGTCCTCTTCTGATAGGAATATTAAATGCTTCAGTATGCTGTATTTTCCTTTGAGTTTAGTTTCTTAGGCCTTATGCCAAATTGCCAATACTTGGGAAGATGGTTGAAGGTTATGGAATGAAGCACATGAATCTTAATTTAGATTTGGTACATTGTTAAGGAACGAGCAAAGGCGCTAGAAGAGCACAAGCGTTATGTAATTGAGTATAGGCAGTTTTTGGAATCCTGTGACTTCATTAAGGTATGTTTGAGTAAGGTCCTAAACTTGATTTCAGGTAATCTTTTTCTGTTGAACTCTTATTTACTGTCTACTTTCTTCAGGCAAACAGCCAGTGGCGAAAAGTGCAAGACCGTTTGGAGGCTGATGAAAGATGTTCACGTCTTGACAAAATGGACCGGCTGGAGATTTTTCAGGTAATTTTACTTCATTTGTTTATCAACAGCCAACATATTACCTTTGAGCTAATTTTTAGATGTTGTAACAGGAATACTTACGTGATCTGGAGAAGGAAGAGGAGGAGCAGAGGAAGATTCAGAAGGTGTTTCAACTATTAGTTATTTTTGTGTGAATGACATCTACTTTCTTTTTTCCTTTGATTAGTTCAGTATTTAACCCTTTGATCAAAATAGGAAGAACTGAGAAAGGCTGAACGCAAAAATCGTGATGAGTTCCGCAAGTTGATGGAAGAAGATGTTGCTGCAGGCACTCTTACAGCCAAAACTCACTGGCGTGATTACTGCATGAAGGTTATTAACACAATTTTGTTTTATCCTAGGAGCACATACGTGGTTTCTGATGAGTACAACAAGTCATTTTATTTGTCTTGGTCTGCTTTCTGACGTGTTTCTCAAATTACTATTGAATTTTAGGTTAAAGATTTACCTGCATATGTGTTGGTTGCATCAAATACCTCAGGCTCAACTCCGAAAGATTTGTTTGAAGATGTTGCTGATGAGCTACAGAAACAGGTAGTAGATGTATTGGCTTTCAAATTCTAGTATTATTAAAAATTTCTGGTATAAAGTAGTAGTTATATATGTGTATACATTTAGATATCAATAAGTATTGTGGGCTAAAAGTGAGTATGTTTGCACAATTTTTGTGTTCCTTAGTAAACTTGACAATAAACTTGTTTTGTTATTTGGTTTAATATTCAATTTCATTTGACTTTTGTATTTTGCTCCAGTTAATTAGTGCTTATTAATTTTTATTTCTTTTTCAGAGATATTTCACCAGTTAAATTTATAGCACTCCTCAAAACCAAAGTGTGAATACTATTTAAATTTAAGCCATGTTTCATCATCATGCTGATAATTATTAGATATGCTACATAAACATTTTTAAATGAGGCTTGAATGCAGAGTCTTAAACTCATCCGCCAAATCTCAAGTTATGTAAGAAAGATATATTTGTCTTCTCAAAAGTGCTGCAATGTATTTTTTATCTGACATAAGTATTTCAATATGTTTTGGTCACATAATTGATATTCCTTGTGGTGTTTACAAGTCTGAACTGTGCCTGCTTGTTTGTGTTTTACAGTATCAAGAGGACAAAACTAGAATAAAAGACACAGTAAAGTTGAAAAGGGTATGATTTACTAATGCATTCTTTTTGTATTGTACCCCAAATTTGCCTAGTTGTCTGATGTTCTGTTATTTTTATAGATCACTTTGTCATCAACTAGTATATTTGAAGACTTTAAGACTTCTATTTTAGAGGATGTTACCTCTCAGCCACCTATATCAGATGTCCGCATAAAGGTATGCATCTACTCCTGATAGTTGATTTTTCTCTGTATCCTGGCTACCTGTGATATTTGCTTCATCTCTGTATCTTTTGCACAACAACTGTTTGGAGTGATGCTCTCATTGTTGCAGCTAATATTTGATGAGTTAGTGGAAAGAGCCAAGGAGAAGGAGGAGAAAGAAGCTAAGAAACGTAAACGTCTTGCGGATGAATTTTCTGATCTACTACATTCTATCAAGGTATAACAAGCCATGTCTACTAACATTATGGAACGTTCCAGTCACATAATAGTTAAGCAGTTCAATTTTTTATTTATTTCTGCCATCTATCTGATTGTTTTCTTTGTTGCAGGATATCTCTGCTTCTTCAACTTGGGAGAATTGTAAAAGACATTTTGAATGTAGCCGAGAGTTCAGGTAGTTATTTATTTTTTCTTTTGAAGCTTCATATTGTTTTTCAATAGTCTTATTTTGCACATTAATTCATGAAAGCTTTTCTTGTTCAATCTGTAATAAAACTTCTGGATTGGTTAAATAATCTTGGATACTACTGATCATCTTTGCAATATTTGGGAATCTTCATAAATCTGTAGTAATCTTGGATACTCCTGAATAAATTTGTTGCCTATTGAGAACTTTTGCTTGATCACTTACAATAGCCTTAAAAATTTTTGCTTTCAGAATGCTTAGGTATCTGTTGTGTATTGAGGACTTGGAAATGAGTACATGCACTTATGAAAAAGCATTTCTACCTGTCTGTTATCTTGAATACTTATAATGCGAACAATTAACGCTTGTGGTGTTTTGTAAGATTCAATGATGTCTGTGGACTTGTGTTATATCATGACCAGTTGGCGTATTTTATGGAAGGAAAGAAAAAAGATAGCTTATATGGATTATTTTAAAAGCTATGTTGCATTAAATGTTCTTTGCTTCAATCCTAGATTTCAAAAATATTGTATCCAATCTGAGTAAAAATTGAACCATGACAGTATTATTTTATTGACTGCACTTATGTAGTTCTATTGGAGAAGAGAGTATCCGGAGGGGGATTTTTGATGAATACATAACACAACTGAAAGAACTGGCAAAAGAGAATGAACGCAAAAGAAAGGAGGAGAAGGTAATAAATCAGTTCCTTAACATATGTTTAGCATTTTTACAATTAATATGAGCTTTAATTCACTTAACTGTCTTTTCATTTTTGTAATGTCAATTACAATATTTTTCATTTTGTACAACCAAAAAACTTTACGTATACATTTAGAAAAAATATCGAGTTCTTGACTTCTTGTATTGTTTATTTTACCTGTCAGTAACAAGTCTGGATGCTCCAGATTCTTACTTTCTGTGTGTATCCAGGTGGTGTGATTGTGCAAAATGCAGTTTGTTTATATTTCGAATGCTTACTGTTTTTGTAATTACCCATTGGAACTGGAAAATGGTTCTTGGTGCCTCTTTAATATATTGCATGATTAAAGTTAGTGTAGAGATGGGTCTAGGTTGCACTATTGTCCTGAACCTTATGATATTTGGATCAGATAGTATGCAGCGTTTATTTCATCATGTAGAAGAATGACTGATCTTGTATGGTGCAGTATAGTTAAGGTTACACGGAAATAGAGAAGACTACACTTGAGAGTTTAGGCTTGAGAAAATGATGGTTGTTTACTATAATACAAAATGTTGTGGCTCTAGATATAGTTATAACAGTTGAAAAGGATTTTGTACCTGGCACTAGGCCCCAAACATTATGCTCTTATTAGTGGTTGGCATGGATATGAATAAATGTAGCAGCATGTATGTACTAATATTTAAACATTCATACACAAGTGCTGTTCAAGTTCGGATTTCTTTACGATTTTAAAATAACTTGGTATGAAGCAGAGCTTTTGATCCTTATATTCTGCAGGCAAAGAAGGAAAAAGAAAGAGAGGAAAGAGATAGAAAAAGAATGAATCACGGAAGGGAAAAAGATAGAGGCCGTGAAAGAGAAAAAGAGGATCACTTAAAGAAGGATGCAGCAGACATTGAACTTGTTGAAACAACTGAAATTTATGTCTCCAGTGAGAACAGAAGATCAGGAAAGGACAAAGATAAGAAAACCCGGAAGCGGCATCAAAGTTCTCAGGATAACTTGAATGAAACTGAAAAAGATCGATCTAAGAACTCCCATAGGCATAGCAGCGATTGCAAAAAATCAAGACGGGTATGCTGTTTATTGCCATCTCTTTGTGAGAGATGGTTGAGATCTAATCTTTGTTGTTTTTTATCATTTTAAACATGGATGTAATACTTCTTTCTTAACTATTGTCTTACACTCTGCAGCATGGATCAACACCTGAATCGGAGAATGGCAGCAGGCATAAAAGACATATTGAATCAGAGAATGACAGCAGGCATAAAAGACATAAGAGAGATCACCGTAATGGTTCTCGTAAAAGTGGTGATCATGGCGATCTTGAAGATGGGGAAATGTAAGGAAAGTGAAGTTGGTAGTTATCTGATCTTACCAATTTCTCATCAATTTTTGTTTTTCACATCTTTAATGTATTTGAAAGGTATTTGCTTTATGAATTATACCTGAATATATTACTTGCAGTAATATGTAAGTGAGTCGGCAAATATTTTGTTCAATGTTGACATATTTTCAATACAGATTAATTAGAGATATAGACATTTTTTTTTTATAAAATCCTTAAGTTCAAAATCTAGTCATATTATTCGTGAAAGCGGCATGTGCTCGTTTCAAAGGTTTCATGGCATAGGAGTATGTTTGTGATGGTTTTCAAAATTCATTCCAGGTTATTGTTGCATTATCTAATTCATTGAGACCTTGCACTGACATATCAGATATCTAAAGTGTTTTGCATCTTAAAAGTGTACTTGATAGCATTTTCAGTTTCCATGAATTCATTTTTATCATCAACATGGGAAGCCTCACTTAATCATATTATCATTCATGAACAACATTAAATTGTGTTTTTGTCTGAAATGTTTCCAGTTATTGCTAGTCTATATTAAACACGGTCTGTTTATTGCAAGTAGGTTAATATCTCATCCATGATATGATCTCCAATCTCTATGCCTATCTCCCAATTCATATAGTTCCATTCTTCTGGGGTGATAGAGAATTCTGATTTCGTAACTCGTAAGATTTTGATATTTTCTACTAGTTGTTTCCCCTGAGTAGAGTTGCTCATTCATTATTCTACCAAGCTCTGCTTCCTGCTTTGCTTCAAGACCCTTTTGTTTCTTTGATAAGAACTATGATACCCATTTGTTTCCATCGCTTCTGGATATAATCGATTTGAAGTTGTTTAGCAGAGACTGCAGCTTTGCCTTTCACTTGGGTCAAAATATTGCTCGAAGTTGAAGGGCCTGTACATGGAAAACAAAAGGTTTCTGCTGAAAACATTGAGATGTTTGAATTGTTTTCTATTTTTTATTCAGTTATATTTTTATTTTAATGATAAGTGTGCTGTTAGCTTTATGAATTATGAGTAATTGAATTTAGTGGAGTAAAAAGCTGACAAAATCTGAAAATCATTAAGGGGATCATTAACTGTTTATGTATTACATATTCTTACCTTTTGTTCTTCAAAGTGTCTAAGATTCAAGGCTTGAGGATTTCCTGCAAAAACCGAGTCTTTATCATTTTCCGAAGATGGCGAATTCTGTGGGACACTAGAGCTTGGATAAGCACTGAATTCACTTCCTTTGTTCACTGTGGAAAACCAATTTGTTTCTGCAATCTGCTCTATCATATCAATTGTCTCAGAAATAAGTTGATCTTTATGGCAAGTTGAGAGCTCTTCCTTATCATTATTATTAGAAGCAACGAGCTTGTATAGCAGTGACTTCAGGGTCCTCCTGTTGTGTAAATTCCCTTGATTGTTCCTGTACGGCTCTTTCCGTTCCTTGGTCGAATTCATGGTGAAGTGAGTATTCCTGTCATCAGAGCTCAATTTTTTCAGTTTGTATCTTCGTTCTGAGAGGTACGTGCTTAGGTTGAAGGGCTCTTGTTGTTCTTGGAGATGCTCCTTGAGCTGTTTCGCTAGCGTTGGCTTAGGTACTGCAGCAGTAGTACTCATTGAACCTGCAAACTTGGGGTGTTGAAAAGGTTATAAACGGAGAAGGGAGAAAATCGAAGAAGATGGGAAAAGAAACTGGAAATGCAGTAGTTGAATTGAAGTTGCTGTTACTTTGAGGACTGATAAGAGAGAAAAAAAGAGCTGATGAAACTGAGAATGAGGAGCTTCTGATGTCTATGGTTAAATAAGTTGGTGATGGAAAACAATCTATTTTATGGATTGGTGAAACCAAAAAGTTAAAAATAGGCAATCTTGTCATTGATTGATGACACCAAATATTGAATAAAATAGAATCTGTAAAATGTTTTGAAATTCATCTCTCTCTCTCTCTCTCTCTGCATAAACCACATTTTTAATTTTTTATAGTGTAAACATAAAATATAGCCCTAAAATCCTGTAATTCCTTCTAAAATATACTCTCTCTCTATTAGCTTTTGTCGTTTACTGAAAGTTGTCCCATACAAAAAATGCTTGGTTGCAACTTAAAGAGCCTTTTAATGTTGTTATTTATTTCTAAAAATGATTCCCATTTAATGTTTTTTACTTGTATATATACATAAACATATATATGCATGTATGAAACACCACTCCAAATAACTCTTGCTTTGTCCTCTTTTATTCACACTCAAATATAATACAAATGGAAAATATTCTTTCAAAGATGTGGTATTCAAATACATCACCTTTTAGTATAGATAGTTGTGTACCTCCCTTTCCAGATCAGTGGTGGAGGGTTTACATGTTATGAGAGTAGATATATATATATATATATATATATGTGTATCGTATATATACTATTTGATCTCGGCAGGTCTTGACGGAGTTACGAACCAACCGCCAAGTGTTATAATTTATTATAATACTTTAAAAAAAAAAAAAGTAGCGATATTCAAATAAAACTCATCATATGGGGTGGGTTCCTTTGTTTGGGTAAAGTAGGTGTGGGACAAAGAAGGAAACATCTTTTGAGATGTAATAGAGAGGAACCCTTTAATGGGCTTGTAAGTGAGTCCCATTGGAGCTACCAGCCACTCTGTGACTCTTGGAAAAGGCTCTCACTTCTCTGATAAATGATAATGTTCATGCTCTAGTTGTTGAGTTGATAAAGATCAATTGCAACCCCACTATGTTTTTATTTTATATAAAAACAAAATGATTAAAAATGATTGTGAACACTGTCAATTATACCATCAACATGAGATAAAAACATTAAAATCATTAATGTAATCCCAGCAAGAGAGAAAGAACCAAATATTTTTGTAATGCTGAATACTGATTCTGGCGATGATGATGATAAAGGAACATATAAAAAATATAAACAAAAGAAAGATATGGAATATGGAATACTCAACTATCTGCCCTTCCAATGGGAAAATACAAAAAATTTACGGTATCACATTGAGTGCTTAGGGCAATATATACAAAGTTTTAAATTTAAATCAGGGATGTACATACTAACTAGTTATAGAAATCAATTTTATGAATGACAATATTGGCACCCGAAAGAATTTTATGAATGTTAGAAGCCTACCATAGTACCATATGCAATATCCGAAAATAATATATCAAAATTTACCCGTTGTGTGTGATTTTTAGGCGAAAAATCACTTATTTCTAAAACTCAAAAGCTCTCTAGAATTCTTTCAATAGAGTTTTGTAGACAAAAAGACTCACAAAAAGATATAAAGAAAAAGACTTCGAACTTAATCGGTGTTAGATATAAGAAAGAAAAAAAATCCGTTCGTCCTATTCTCTCTTTACTAGATTATTTATAGAATTAATTAATTTTTATTTTCTTCTCCTATTTGTTAATAAATAAGGACACTTAAAAGTGGATTTCGGTGCATAGACAGCTTTGATGATGTTGATGATGCATATAGAATAAATCAATTATCAATGACATATATACCATATTAGTTTCACTTTGATTATTAAAACAATCATGAAGACATTTGCATGACGCAGTCAATATTATTAATATATTGGATGAAATTAAAACAGAAAAGAATAATAATAATAATAATAAATAAATAAATAACCAACAGAGATATAGCTTAGCTGATAGATGAATAAGTTTGGGACTTAAACAAATGACTCGTATCTCAACGACTCGAATTTTATTAATGACGAAAACTTTAAAAAAAATACCAAAAAATGGAGAGATTCAATAATATATATATATATATATATATATATATAAACAGAGGCGGATGCATGAGAGGGCTGCCCCGGGCTGGAGCCTGGGCAGCCCTCTTTCAAAAGAAAAAAAAAAAAAAATATATATATATATATATATATTATGATTAATTGCATAAATATCACTGATAATAGGTCTAATTGTATTTATATACAAATTTTGTTTATAATTACACTAACATCCCCTACCATTAGTATAATTTATTTCATTTATTTATTCTAACTTAAATTCAAAAGACAATAATAAAAATTACAAACAATCAATCACAATTGACAAAAGTAATATTTTATGCTTGTTTTACATATAATATTTACTTGCTTTTATTTCAATTTTTTGATTGCACAATTTAGATTTATTTTATTTTGTTATATTTATTAGTTTAAATAATTCAAACCGGTCATTTATAGTAAATTTTCATAATATGTAGAATCTATTTAAAAACAAGATATATATTGACAAACAAATCAATGTGAGAATGTGTGAGTCATTGATTAAGCATTCAAGACTAAACAATTCAATATAAGAGTTTGTGAGCCACTTATTAAGTATTATAATATATTGACTAAACAAAAATAGATAAATCCAACAATTGATATCTAATTAATTGATTATGTGATTGAGAAAAAAACAAAAAACTATTTGTATATATAATTTAGCCCGATTTGTAAATATTTCTTGGGTTCACCCCTGTATATATATATATATATTTAATTAACATGTTACTCGTGATAGCACGATTCAAACCTAAAATATTAGCCCTGGTGGCAATGACTTGATTGTATCAGTATGCTAACTTTTCATGATCATTATTTTCTCCTATCGAAAACATACGGTGTAACACTCTTTCTTGAAGTCAACTATTTTTCTCAAACTTGAGTACGTGGGTTGTTCAATTGCTAATTATAAACTATACGTTTTGAATTCCAACATTTTAATACAAAATTTTAATGGTAATAAACAATTGATGTTATATATTGATTTGTTTAATTAAATACTAGTTTTTGGAGTACATACAAGGCATGTGCTTAAATCAATATTTGAGTTTTATATTTGTAAATGTACACATCCTTAAGAAATAATAAATGTTAATATAACATATACAATTTTAGTTTATGTAAATGTTATTTCATTGATTTAACGTGGAAATAGTGTGAAATGTCACCTTTTCAAACTCATTTGGTGATATTGTCACTGGTTTAATAAGTTAAGTTTAAAAAGCACCTATTATGGTGAACTACCAAAATTGCTCTTAGATAATCAGTTATGTTATTTTCTTTGTACTTTTCTCTCTACACTTCCAACAAAAACGACTCTCTCTCTATCTCTCTGTCTCTCTGTCTCTCTCTGTCTCTCTCTCTCTCTCTCTCTCTCTCTCTCTCTCTCTGTGCAAATAAAAGTTCAAGATTTGTTGTTGCCTCGATTTTCATCTTCAATATTTCTTGAACTTTCCTCTTTAAATTTGTTCACATTTTGTAAACCAGCAATTGTGGGAATTTTTGGATCTCCGAGCCTTTTCATGTGATGCCCGAACCTTTTCATGTGTTCACTATCCAAGTCATTTCATGTGTTTCCCGTGCCTTTTCATGTGTTCACTATCCGAACATTTTCATGTGTTTCCCGTACCTTTTCATGTGTTCACTATCCGAGCCTTTCATTTGTTTCCCGTTCCTTTTCATGTCTTCACTATTCGAGCCTTTTCATGTATTCTCCGTGCCTTTTCATGTGTTACTTGTGCCTTTTCATGTGTTACTCGTGTCTTTTCATGTCTTCACTATCCGAGCCTTTTCATGTGTTACTCGTGTCTTTTCATTCACTATCCGAGCCTTTTGAAGAATTTTTGGAGCCTTTTTATGTCTTCCCCGAGCCTTTTCATTCACTATCCGAGCCTTTTGAAGAATTTTTTGAGCCTTTTCATGCGATTTACCCGAGCCTTTTGAAGAAATTTTCGAGCATTTTCATGTGATTTAATCGAGCTTTTTGAAGACTTGTCCGAGCCTATTGATGTGATTTACCCGAGCCTTTTAAAGAATTCTATGAGCCTTTTCATGTCTTTTTCGAGACTTTTCAATATCCTCACCATAGCCTTTGTAAATGTAATATTTGAAAAAAGTTTGTAGTCCTGAATTTTCATTAATGCTTTGTGATGATTAATTTGACAGCATCATGAATCAGGTTAGAATAGTAATATCTTACAACGGTCGATGGGAGCAGGGAAGTCAGAGGTTTATTGGATCGGATAACCAGGGAATGTATGTGTCAAAGGATATGACTTACGAAGAATTGGTGGCGATCGTGCATATCATTGTGAATTATGATGTAAACAAATTCAATGTTGATCTGTCATCAATATCAATTGTTCCTGGCAGTACATGTCCACATTTATAAGAAATGACAACGATGTGCAGTTTATGCTAGGAGAAGATCGAGTTATCCCTCAAGTATGTGTCAGTGTAACTGAGAGGACAGCTGGAGATGTGATCTGGAATGATATTCCTCCTCTTGAAAATACCCAACAATTAGGATCCTTTAGTGGTAGCAACCAAGTGTTCACCCAAAGAAATGCCACCGAAGGTGGGGGAAACATGTGTGGTGTCCCACCGATAACGGTCGACCATGAAGATTTAGTTGAACCTCAATTTGGCGATGTGTTTGGTTGTTGAAATGAGTAGTACAATAAGCAGAACAATTACCCGAACCTTGAGATGGATAATGAGGCAAATAATGAACAGGTTAATGATCGGGTTGATGATCTACAAAATGTGAATGAAGACCCTGCACAAATTGAAACATGAGGTAGACATGTACAAGGAGTTAGTTGCACTCCACTTGATATGCCTGGGCCTTCCGAGGTCCGGTATAATGTAACAGAATCCGCGACGTGGGTTACTCCCGGAGCAGATTCATACTCATTTGGTATTGATACAACTAGCACCTTGGCAACGCTAGAACCTAGAACCATGATTTATAAAGGTCAGTTTTTTCCGAGTAAAAAGGATTTGAAGAGGCTAGTTGGCCATTTTGCAATGCATCAGAACTTTGAATGGAAGGTGAAAATGTCCAATAAGACAACTTTACATCCGGTTTGCATCATTGACGACTGTACATGGAAATTAAGAACGGTGAGGAGAGATGAAGGGACATACTTTCAAGTGAGAAGTTTTGTCAACGAACACAGTTGTCCCTTGGAGGAGATTCACCGTCGCCACCGACAAGCTAGTGCAGTCATAATCAGAGAAGTCGTTGCACCTAGACTTCAACAACATGATGGTCGTCTTATGCGTCCTAAGGACGTCATCGCCGATATGAAAAAAATGTATGGCATACATATCATGTACAGTAAGGCACACGATGCCCTACAATATGCATTATCATTGACCTATGGAACGCATGAAGAAGCTTTCCAACTTTTGCCATCTTTTGCATACGTTCTGGAACAACAAAATCCTGGCACAATCATCGACTTACAGTGCACTGACAATGATAAATTCCTCTACTCTTTCATGTCATTAGGGTCTTCAATTAGAGGTTTTCGAAGGTGTATACGTCCTGTGATTGCAGTTGATGGTACCTATTTGAAGGGAAGATTCGGGGGTACAATATTTGTGGCAACTGCACAAGATAGAAACGAACAGGTGTATCCAATTGCTTTTGTGTATGGTGACTCAGAAAACAATCTTTCATGGCAGTGGTTTTTGGAATGCTTAAGGGGTGCCCTTGGTAATATAGATGATCTAGTTTTCATTTCCGATCGTCATGCAAGCATTGAAGCAGGGATTTCTAAAGTGTTCCCTTATGCAACCCATACCATATATTGCTGGCATTTTGGTGAAAATATGAAGAAGGGATTCCATAAAAAGGATGTTGCTAACATAATGAATGATGCAGTTAGGTCGTACAGTGAAAAAAAGTATAATCGTCACATGGAGGAGTTATGTAAGCTGCACAAGGCTGCATTCAATTATGCCATTGCTGTCGGTCCTCACAAATGGTCCCACGTACACTGTCCCCAAAAAAGGTACAGGGTGATGACCACAAATGTTGCAAAATGCATAAACTCATGTCTAAAATTCGCACGGCAACTGCCATTGATGACGCTGGCAGAGTTTAATAGGAATATGCTACAACAGTGGTTTCACGATCGTCATGCAGCTGCACGGTCCATGCGTCATCGATTGACCGACGCAACACATCTTGTTATCCTGTAACGGGTCGAGAAGTACGATTTTATGACCGTAAATCCAGTTGACTGGAACATATTCTCTGTCAGACACAATGGAAAACAGTAGACGGTTGACTTAGCCTGCAAGACTTGCACATGCAACAAATTCCAAATGGACTTTTTTCCATGTTCACATGCACTCGCAGCGGCAAGGTACTTGACAAGTTACAGTTCACACATTATATTACTCAAACATGAATCTCACTATTTTCATTGTTGTAGGGAGCAAAACTTGGATTTCACATCTCTGTGTGCAGACTACTACAAGAGAGAGACACTTATTGATGCATACTCGGTTCCTATTATGTCTGTTGGTCATCCTTCTTCATGGGTTATGCCATCTGACATCACAGCGCAGATGGTTTTAAATCCAAAGACAAAGAGACAATAAGGTCGGCCGATGGAGGGTCGACATGCCTCGTCTTTGGAGAGGATAACCATACAGTTGTGTAGAAGATGTGGATAACCAGGACATAATAGTAGGAGGTGTTCCAACTCGCCTATGGTTAATGAAGGTCCCAGTAGAATTGTCCCTGAGGAATACCATCGCAAGTGCAGCATCTGTCATTCAATTGGACACAACAAATAAACGTGCCCTGATAAGGAAGGCAATCAAACATAAAAAGACAGTACAAGATAAAGACGAATTGCCACTAGAAGCACCTTGATAAACATGTCTCCAAGTTGATGTCTTCCAACATCGTTCAGACTTTGGGAACCATGCTCAATATAGTTGTGTTGTTTAAATCGTTAAGCTTTAGTTGTTCATTTTCATTGTATTTTTTAAATTGTGTTGCAACGCACCAAATTGTTCACGCGCGGGTTGGAATTGAAAAAAATTAATTGATTAATGAAAATAATAAATAAATCTGTTATGTACACCAATTACAACTCAGGGAACAACCCATATATACATCATCTATACAACAGTGTTGTGAAGTGAGTTGCAATAAACCTCTACAACCATCTTCTCTCGGATGGTGCCCATATCCTCTTCTTTCCAGTCGAACTCCTTCTTGTTTGCCAACAAGTACTCTGCCAATCTCAAAGTATGGGCACCACAGTTACCGCTGCAAATCACCATATGAACAACCATTATAATGGAATTTAATTAAAACCAAGTGATATAGAATAAAATGTTGAAACAGTCATACCCCTGATGCTGTTGGGGCACCCCACAGGATCTGTCCATGATGCTCATCCTGAAGGCCTTCTTCGACAAATTGTATGTCACATCATCCTTCGTTCTGTTGGAGTGAAACTCGACCTAATGCAACATCGAGGGTATAAACTAACGTAGGCACGCGACCTGCTTATTTCTATACTCCCATGTAACCTCCTGTCTGAACGGGTCGCGTGCCTACGTTAGTTTATACCCTCGATGTTGCATTAGGTCGAGTTTCACTCCAACAGAACGAAGGATGATGTGACATACAATTTGTCGAAGAAGGCCTTCAGGATGAGCATCATGGACAGGTCCCGTGGGGTGCCCCAACAGTATCAGGGGTATGACTATTTAAACATTTTATTCTATCCCACTTGATTTTAATTAAATTCTAGTCTAACGGTTGTTCATATTGTGATTTGTAGCGGTAACTGTGGTGCCCATACTTTGAGATTAGCAGAGTACTTGCTAACAAACAAGAAGGAGTTTTGAATTTATTATTTTAATTAATCATTTAAAATTTTTCAATTCCAATCCGTAAGTGAACAATTAGGTGAATTCCAACACGATTTAAACACGCACAATTTAAGTGAACAATTTGGTGAATTCCAACACGGTTTAAACAATACAATGAAAATGAAGAACTAAAGCTAAACGATTTAAACAACACAACTGTATCGAGTATGGTTCCCAAATCGTTGGAGACATGTTCCTCAAGGTGCTTCTTAACATCTTGCCTTCCCATATTAGCAATCGTAAGTTTTTCTAATGGCAATTCGTCTTCCTCTTGTAGCCTTGTTATATTTGGTTGCCTTCTTCAACGGGTCCATTCATTCCACGGTAAAGTCCTTTTGAGGGCACGTTTGTTTGTTGTGTTCAATTGAATGATAGATGATGCACTTACGACGGTATTCCTCGGGGACAATTCTACTGGGACCTTCATTAACCATAGGCAGGTTGGAACACCTCCTGCTATTATGTCCTAATTGTCCATATGTTCTACACGATTGTGTGGTTGTCCTCTCCAAAGACAAGGCATGTCTACCCTCCATCGGGTGACCGGATTGTCTCTTTGTCTTTGGATTTAAAACCACCCACACTGCGATATCGGATGGCACTTCCCCTGAAGAAGGATGGCCAACATGCATAATAGGAACCGAGTATGCATCAATAAGTGTCTCCCTTTTGTAGTAGTCTGCACACAGAGATGTGAAATCCAAGTTCCGCTCCCTACAACAATGAAAACAGTGAGATTCACATTTGGGTAATATAAAGTGTTAACTGTAACTTGTCAAGTACCTTGCCGCTACAAGTGCATGTGAACATGGAAAAAAGTCCATTTGGAATTTGTTGCATGTGTAAGTCTTCCGAGCTAAGTTAACCGTCCACTGTTTTCCATTGTGTCTGACAGAGAATATGTTCCAGTTAACTGGATTTACAGTCATATGATCACACTTCTCGACACATTTCAAGATCACAAGATGTGCTACTTCGATCAATCGATGACGCATGGACTGTGCAGCTGCATGACGATCGTGAAACCACTTTTGTAGCATATTCCTAATGAACTCTGCCAGTGTAATCAGTGGCAGTTGTCGTGCGAATTTTAGGCATGAGTTTATGCACTGTGCAACATTTGTGGTCATCACCTTGTACCTTCTTTGGGGACAGTGTACGCGGGACCATTTGTGATGACCAGTAGCAATGGCATAATCGAATGCAGCCTTGTGCAGCTTACGTAACTCCTCCATATGGCGATTATACTTTAATTCACTGTACGACCTAGCTGCGTCATCCATTATGTCGGCAACATCCTTTCTGTGGAATCGCTTCTTCATATTTTCACCAAAATACCAGCAACATATGGTATGGGTTGCATAAGGGAACATTTTACAAATCTCTGCTTCAATGCTTGCATGACGATTGAAAATGAAAACCAGATCATCTATATGACCAAGGGTACCCCTCAAGCATTCCAAAAATCAATCCCATGAAAGGTTGTTTTCTGAGTCAATGTACCCAAAAGCAATTGGATACACATGTTCGTTTCCTTCTTGTGCAGTTTCCACAAACATTGTACCCCAAAATCTTCCCTTCAAATGGGTACCATCAACTGTAATCACAAGTCGCATACACATTCGAAAACCTCTAATTGAGGACCCTAATGACATGAAAAAGTAGAGGAATTTACCATCGTCTATGCACTATAAGTCAGTGATTGTGTCAGGATTTTTCTGTTCCAGAACGTATGCAAAAGATGACAGGAGTTGGGAAGCTTCTTCATGCGTTCCATAGGTTAATGGCAATGCATATTGCAGGGCATCGTGTGACTTACTGTACATGATTTGTATGCCATATATTGTTTTCATATCGGCGATGACGTCCTTCGGACGTATGAGACGGCCATCATGTTGTTGAAGTCTAGGTGTAACGACTTCTTCGATTATGACTGCACTAGCTTGCTAGTGGCGATAGTGAATCTCCTCCAAGGACCAACTGTGTTCGTTGACAAAACTTCTAACTTGAAAGTATATCTCTTCATCTCTCCTCACTGCTCTTAATTTCCAAGTATAATCGTTAATGATGCAAACCAAATGTAAGGTTGTCTTATTAGACCTTTTCACCTTTCATTAAAAGTTATGATGCATTGCAAAATGGCCAACTAGCCTCTTCAAATCTTTTTTACTCGAAAAAAAATTGACCTTTATAAATCATGGTTCTAGGTTCTTGCACGACCAAGGTGGTGCTTCTACCAATACCAAACGAGTATGAATCTGCTACGGGAATAACCCACGTTGTCGCATTATTAAAATCAGATACGGAGGGTACATTATACCGAACCTCAGAAGTCCTAAGCATATTTAGTGCAGTGCAACTAACTCCTTGTACACGTCTACCACGTGTTTGAATTTATGCATTCTCGTCATCCACATTTTGTAGATCATCAACCTGGTCATTAACCTGTCCATTATTTGCATTATTATCCACCTTATAGTTCGGGTAATTGTCTGCTCATTGCACTGTCCATTGTACTACTCAATTCGACAACCAAACACATCGCCAAATTGAGGTTCAACTAAATCTGCATGGTCGATCACTACCGGTGGGACACCACACATGTTTCCCCCACCTTTGGTGGCACTTCTTTGGGTGAACACTTGGATGCTAACGCTAAAGGATCCTAATTGTTGGGTATTTTCAGGAGAAGGAATATCATTCTCGATCACATCTCCAGCTGTCCTCTCAGTTACACTAACACATACTTGAGGGATTACTCGATCTTCCCCTAGCATAAACTAGACATCGTCGTCATTTTTTATAAATGTGCGACATGTACTACTAGGAACGATTGATATTGATGACAGATCAACATTGAATTTGTTTACATCATAATTCACAATGGTATGCACGATCGCCATCAATTCTTCGTAAGTCATATCCTTTGACACAAACATTCCCCGGTTATCAGATCCAACAAACCTCTGACTTCCGTTGGGTAACAGCTCCCATCGATCGTTGTAAGATATTACTATTTTAACCCGATTCATAATGCTATCAAATTAATCATCACAAACCATTAGTAAAAACCCAGGACTACAAAATATTTTCAAATATTACATTTACGAAGGCTCAGGTGACGATATTGAAAAGTCTTGGAGAATTCTTTAAAAGTCTCGGGTAAATCATATCAAAAGGCTTGAACAAGTCTTCAAAAAGCTCAATTAAATCACATGAAAATACTCGAAAAATTCTTTAAAAGGCTCAGGTAAATCACATGAAAAGGCTCGGGGAAGACATAAAAAGGCTCGAAAAATTCTTCAAAAGGCTCGGGTAAATCACATGAAAAGGCACAGATAACACATGAAAAGGCTCGGGTAAATTACATGAAAAGGCAAGGGTAACACATGAAAAGGCTCGGAGATCCAAAAATTCTCACAATGGTTGGTTTACAAAATGTGAACAAATTAAAAGAAGAAAATTCAAGAAATATTACCTTATTTTACTAAAGCACGTCCCTTCTTTATAAGTTGAAGATGAAAGTCGAGGCAACGACCAACCTTGAACTTTTATTTGTAGATAAAGGAGAGAGAGTTACTAAGTTGACACTACTGTCGTTTTTGTTGGAAGTGTGGAGAGAGAAAAGTACAAAGAATATAATATAAATGATTATCTAAGGAAAATTTTGGTAGTTCACCATAATAAGTGTTTTTTAAATTTAACTTATTAAACCACTGACAATATCACCAAATCAGTTCAAAAGGTGACATTTCTCACTATTTCCACTTAATAGTATGAGTCTTTGCATTATACCCATGTCCAGTTGTTGTTGTTAATCTATTCCAAGCAAGGTATTGCTTTCTCATATAGTCCCACCCATTTTTCAATTGTTTTTTGGTGTAATGTTTTTTCGTAAGTCATTCTAGTCCTTCTGAAACTCGAATCCATACACAAGGTTTTAAGGTTGAACCTTGCCTAAAACCATTAATTGTCTCTTGGAGGCAAAGGTCGATAAAATATTTTCTTTCGGTTGGGTTTCTCCAATTTGCCCTATTAACTTCACCATTTTGTGTCATATTTATATCACAAAGAAAGTAGCAATAGATATAGAGGGATGATCAAACCACAAAAAAAAAAAAAAAAAAAAAAATGATTTTATAAAATTGAAAGAACTCATCTAAAATGTATGTATATAAAACAATAGCCAAAAACAGCCCCAACAGCAAAACGACCTGGCTACCACAAAACCAAAACAAGAAAAAATCGAACCATCCGCAAACACCAAATAGAGAAGAAGAGAAAACAGAGGAAACACAAGGACCCAAAAAACACCCCACCACCCAACAAGCACCCAAACAACAAAACAACTAGACTACCACTAACCAAAACAAGAAAAAATTGAAAAGCAGAGAAAGACACAAGCTTCAGCTCTCCACTAATCACAAGAAAAAACCCATTTTACCCGCACCCCACTTAGACCACCACTAAGATGCCTAGTACCTAAAAATCAGTAATCTCAAGCTTCACATTCACTAAGCAATGCTGCCAAACAGAGAAAGGAAGGAAGCAACAAAAAGGAAAGCCAAGACTAAACACACACTGCCAAAAAACTACCACCAACAGGAAACAAACATGATTTATATATTAAAAAAAAAAAAAAGTCACATCGTCCAATTTGCAGCAAACCCAACTCATTTTGTTAACATCAAGCATAAGAAAATCAATTAAAGAACAAACACAAAAGCTTGCTTAGTTACCTGATTATGATGGGATTAGAAATGGAACCATATGAACTTTTGATGTTACTAACCAAAATCTTTTGAGAAGAGAGAATAGAAAACAAAGTATGCAATCTGGAAAAAAAAAAAAAAAACAAAGAAGAGTTTTGCTATGATTATAACATCAAAATAAAAAATCAAATGAAGAATAACCATCAAATATAAAAAACAATCTTACCAAATCTTGATGGGATAATTAGAAAATTATTGGATTTCAGCAAATACAGATGAAATTACATGATTTTTGAAAGCTTATGATAAGGGTTTTTGAGAGAGAAAAGCAGAGGAGAAGAAAATAAGGCGTTGTCTGGAAAATAAGGGTTTGGTTACGTGTATATAAGGATATGTTGGGAAAGAAGCAATTTGGTAAAGGGCAATTTGGACAAAAAAAAAAAGTAAACTGAAGTGAATTCCGAAAAAACTTTAGACAAAAGTTGAAATTTTCAACTTTTTTATTTCATATGTTTTTAATCAATTTCTTAGACTTCATATGCTTAAAAAAAACAAACAAGAATGTCTTAGTAAGATATTTCAACTACTTTTAAAACTTCAGACATAAAAACAAACATGCATTAAATCTATTGTTTCTCAAGCAGCCTATCTACTTTATCTTCCAGCAGTCTAACTCTTTTGAAATCAACATTCCCCTTAATAACTACATACAAATCACTAATCTCCCTTCTCAGATCCTTCAATTCTTTACTCTCTTTACGATTCTTCAATTTGTTCCACATCTTCAAACTATATGCAACCTAATGGATCCAACTGCGTAGTAGAGATAGAGCATCCAGACCATCATTTAATTGCCAAGCTTTCAAAACCAACCCTTTACACTCTTCATCATAAGCCCAGACAGCTTCAAAATGAAACACGAGCACCATATTTGGCTTTCTCTACTCGTATTCCCCTTACAAATGTTATCAATGAGAATAGGCTTGTGATCTGAGCCTACAAAATCAAGATGAGAAACAAAAGCCTTTGGGAAAGACCTTCAATCCAGACAACAAAAAACCCTGTCAAGTCTTTCTTGTATTAGACCCCATATATCCTGGTTATTAGTCCAAGTGAACTTGTAGCCTTTGTAGCCCATGTCAATTAGCCGAGTCTCATCAATGATGTTTCTAAACTGAGTCATAGCTGCCAAATTCCTGCTAATTCCACCACTCTTCTCGTCATCTTTGAGAATTTCATTAAAATCCCCACCTATCACCCAGGGAAGCGCACTCATTCCCTTAAGTCTGCGGATTAAAGTCTAGGAAGGCTCCATGTGCATCCAATTTGGTTCCCCATAATATCCGGTAAATCTCCAAACAAAGTCATCATCATCTTCAACCTTAGAGTTTATATGCCCTTTTGTAAAAGACAAAATACACACATCAATAGAATCTTTCCATAACAGCATGAGACCTTCTCCCTTCCCAACTCTATTTATAGTAAAACAGTTGCCAAAACCTAAACCAGTTTTCACACGGGATAAACTGCCTTGATCTAATATAGTTTCACACAAAAACAACACTCTAGGGGTTTACCTCAAGCACCACGCTACGCAAGGCTCGTAATGTCCAAGGGTTCCCCATCCCCTGGACATTCCAGCATAGGATTCTCATGGCTGTTTGCAGTGTTGGGGACCAGCCGCTAATGTATCTATTTGAACCTCTGTCATTTTACCATTCTTTGACTACTTATCGACCTCTATGTCATCAAACAAAACTCTCTTCTCTAATTTCACTTCCCCCTCAAGCTTTCTTGGAGAATGTGTTATATCCCTGGCTAGTCTCTTCCATTTTCTATGTTTCGGATTGGTATCCTCTAACTAATCTTTCTTACATGGTTATTGGATTGAGGAGATATTACTTGAAGCACGAGATTCAGAGAGACCCACACTTGTTAGGTTTTTAAGTCATGTTGGCATAATTCCATATCCAAATGATTTTTTTTTTTTTTTTGTATTGATTAGTTGTTTATGCTCATGGATATTCAAGCTTCAAAGAAGATTGAAAACTCATCAAGCAAAAAGAAGCCTTCAAGAGGAGCAAGCATTGTTGCACATCTAATGTATATTTAGACCTCATTTCTCTTGTAAGGAATTTAAGCACACACACACATTGCATCCATATGTGTCCTTGCATCATTATGCTCAATTGGTATAACACATACACACACATATTATTGTATGCACATGCAATAGATTTAAATTGACAAATTTTGTAAAAATGTATGTTTTAGGACTATCTCTAGGAAATGACATACTTGTGTGTTCTTGTATTTATTTATTTGTGTTTTATTGATATTAGGCTTAAATATGTTTTCATATTGTTTCTTATTGAGTTTTGAACATTTCGGTTACAAATTCATAAGTTTTCGAGTTTCAAGTTGGAAGTTATAAAACTTTATGTGTGTTTAACATACATAGTTTTCGTCCTTGTGTATCGATTCTAATTCCAAGTTTTTGGTCAAAGTTTCATATTTTTCCATGTGCATGAGATAGTGTTGGTTCGTAATTCAAAAACTAATTCGAATTCAGAGTTTGGAGGCTGGCGAACAGTCGAAAAACGTGCGAGGTGCTCGAAAGGGAACAAAGGGAAAAAGGATGGCAAATTGCCAATCGACCCCCTCTCCCGTGGAGGCCACGCGCCCTCCATGGGAACGGGTGCCCATGTTGCATGCCCCAAGTGGCCAGCCATGGGCCCCTCCACACCACCTAGGATTCCCTCCCAATCTCTTTTAAATATCTCCTCTCTCCCTCTTATTTTATTTTAAGAAGACTAAGTGCAGAAATTTTTCAAAGTTTTCTCTCAACTTCAAATTGTCATATCTCACTCATTTCTTATCGAAATTGAGTGATTCAAAAAGAATAGAATTCGTATTGAAGTCTTCTATCTTCTCCAAGTAGTCTTGAAGTCTTTTGTTCAAGTATTTTTGGTGTTCTACATCAATTTTGTGACTGCACTCAAATTGACAAGGTATTTGTTTATCTTTTGATTTCTAAACTTTTAAATGCTCAAATACATTGGGTCTTCTTCTTATTTTTGTGTATATGACTTGAACAAATGTTGTTAGAAGATAGAATTTCAATTATAAGTTAGATTTGTCTAATTAGAGACTTCAATGTGATTTAGGTTTTCTTAAATCTAAAATTTCACATGTTTGAGAGTTCTATTGTGACTAACTTATAATCTAGGGCTATTTGTGCTTTAATTGATTTTTATTTTTATATTTTATGATTGATAGCCTTTATATGTTCTAGGACTCTTTAGTTGAATATATTTAGGATTAGCACATTAATTTTATATTTAGAGCCTTTTGAGACTTAATTGATTATTTTGTGAATATGTGCTCTAAATGATTGCTAGAGATTTTATTGATCACATCTTTTGATTTCAGCAATTTTGGTTTTAGTTATAAAGTCTTGAATATATGTTTAATGATTATTTAATGATTCAAGCTTTCGTTTGTATGAACAATATCTAGGATTTATTTGTGTATTGAGTAGAATTGCATATTCTAGGTTTTTGTTCATGTATAAGAACTAGGAAAATTTGTTTGTGAACTTTGATGTCTTTATCTAGTTCTTCATGGAGAGTACCTAATCCGTACATTTCATTTGTTACATGCATCATTTTGTGTGATGTCATTTGTGGATTATAAACTAGAAAATTATACATTGTGTGCTCATGATCATTTCTAATTTCCATAGGATATCTTGATCATATATTCTATGCTGCATATGTTTGCATTTGCATACATTTGATCATGTTTATGAAGTCCTTGCACAATGCATGAAGTCTTAACAAGAATCGGTATAATCCAGATAGTTAAGCGAGGAAGTCTTGACTAGGATCGGGATGATCCGGATAGTCAAGCAAGAAATCTTTCTAGAGACATGTGATGTGTCTTGGATAGAAAGTAGACAATTCTTTCATTAGTAAGCCCGGGGGTAGGGTAAAAGGGATATCCAATAGGGAGTAGACAATCGGGAGGATTGATCACTTTTGAGGGTGTACTTTTATCATCTAGTGAAAAATAGTTTTTCGGTAGTTATGGATTCAACTTGTGGATGTTTCCTCTTCGAAGGTTTTACCACATAATAAATAACGTGTCATCTATCTTATGAATTAGTTGGCTAAGAAAGGTTTTAGGAATGGTGATGAGGTGATAATTTGGTGCGATTTCTTGCTTTGCTTGGTCTAATGCTTTCTCTGGTGTCCTCTTCAGGTTTCTGCTCTATTCTTCTGGTTTAGGCTTCTGGTTTTTGTGTTTGTTCTTTTTGGTTGGGGCCTGCTTTTTGATTGTTTTTTGCTTTGTTTTTCTACGACTCTGGTTAGGGTTAGCTTTGCATTGTTTCTTTTTGTTTCTGGTGTGCCCTATTTGGGTTTTGCCTCATTCTGAGGTGTTTTCTGGTGGCCTCCTTGGCCCTTAATAATAATTCAGCTGTTCAAAAAAAAAAAATGTATCTATCTCTTTATATTTGTGTACGTGTTTGATTGTATCTTGTTTAGATCTTCATTTCTTCATATCTTTGTAAACAAGATTCTTGTAAATAAAAAGATGCAAACATTCTTTGTTGAATCAATATTTATCTCATATATCTTTGTAGTGTTTGAACAATATATCTTGTGAAATTCTATATCAAGTTGTAAAGTTCTACTTAGTGAATTTATATTGTAATATTCAAAGTACAACTCGTGGAATTTGCTTTACATTGAATATATTTGTATATAAGATACATTGTCTCTTATTTTGTATATGTGTTATGTTTATCACATTCTCTAACATTTGTGAGTTTATGTTTGTAGACTAAGGGTGGTAAAGTGAGCTTACATGTGATAATTGTTATCTAATAACAATCATATTAAAGGTTAATTTATATGACCACCAAGTGTTTGACAAGAGTTTCGAAAGAGTTTTAAAAAATAGAGTGTCAACCTATTCATCCCCTCCTAGGTTGTTTAGTTCATAACCTTATAGGAATTTCAGTTTGACCACCCTGTTTTTTCAGTTCTACGGTCTCTGTAGAGACCATTCCACCATTTGCCATAATATAGTTTACAGTATCTTCATCATCCATATAATCTATATCTGTAGCATCTTCCATATTGACCACAATTAAGGCATTCTCTACCACAGGCTCGATATCACTGTTCTTCTACTCTACAATAGTATCAGCTCTAAATTATTTGGTATAATCTTTACCCACACTACCTTTACTTTGAGTACCTTCATTGCCCTTATGTGATTTAACTATATGTTCTTTTGATTCCTTTCTACTATTTGGCCCTGTATCAGTGTTAGTTAATCTACCTGTAAGTTCCTCATTTTTTATTGGCTTATTTTGTTAACAAACCACATTTGGGGTTATGATGTAAGGGTAGTTTAGGCATTTAATTATTGGTGATCAAGCTCAAAGGCCATCTCAAGACCTCAAGATGATAAGCACTTCAAAGGTATATCACTTGTGCTTATTTACATTGAAGAGAATAATTGCACACACACACACACACCTCTCTTGTATGCATGTATGTTCATTGCCTTATATATACATTCTCTTCACACTTCACACTAGCACAACATGCATATATATTAGGTGTGACTTGTTGCCTTGAAAAGAGAATTTTCTCTTTACTGTTGTTGGTACCGCCATGGGTACTACTGCCGATCATGTGCATGCACCGCTGTCCGTGTCAGGTGTAGCCTCTAATAATTTTCACCGTGCATGTCATGGTAGGTGCAGCTTGCTTCTGGAGTGGTCCCTCACCGTGAAACTTTCTAGAGCCTACACGCTGTGTGTACTGTGGTGCACACACCCTGTCCGTACCGCAACACGCACAACGGTTGTGACGGTTTTAAAGTTTTCTTTTGAGAGTTCATAATCATATTTTTTGAGAGGTAACATTTTTCCAAGAGAGAAAATCATCCAAGAACTCATCTTTGATCATTCAAACTCATTCCCATATGTATCAAACATCATCTAGCATCATCTAGTTTCATCTAGGATGTTTTATTGCATGGGTCTTCTTCAACACACATGACTTGGTAAGTTGAACACTATCTTCATCCATTTTAGTGTTCTTACTTAGCAATAAATCTCATTTATTACTTATATGCATCTATATTAGATTTTATCTACAAGATTGAGGTTTTAGTGTTGATTGATTGAGTTGTTGTATTGTGATAACTATTGCATCTATGATTGTTTTTATCTTATATAGCTAAGTTTTATATGGCATGTAGCCAAATAATATCTAGGATTGATTGACATGCTCATGCATGATTTGACAAGCATTAAATGTATTAACCTAGCATTTATGCATTTGATATTCACATAGGTTGTGTTCTCTTCATTGTGATTAAAGTCTTGTGACTAAATAACTTAGTGCACAAGCAAGTAGGTCTAGAATCGCTATTAAAAGCCCGTTGGGTAGAGTGGAAGGTTTAGTGACCAAGCATGGTTTGACTTGAGGTCAACCTAGGTTATAAACTTTCATTCAAGTAGTGAATTTGAGAACCACGTGTGGCTAGCACAATAGCCTGTGAGTTTTTTCCAGTTGTGGGTTTCTTACGTAAATCAATCAACGTGTAATTTATTGTTTTCCACACTTAGATTTAGTTGATTGTATTTTGCTTAGATTGGGTGTTTATTGAATATTAACTAATCAAGAAAAACCGATAATTAACTTGATTAAACCTATTCACCCCCCTTCTAAGTATATTTATTGTTTTCCACACTTAGATTTAGTTGATTGTATTTTGCTTAGATTGGGTGTTTATTGAATATTAACTAATCAAGAAAAACCGATAATTAACTTGATTAAACCTATTCACCCCCCTTCTAAGTATATTTAGACAAACCTTAATAGTCTCACTACCTGTTTTTGTTTTGTTAAGGTCTACCATTAATGCTCTCATCCATGGACCAAAGCCGAGTTCTGAATCATCAATAAGTCCTTTATTGTTCTCCGGACAGTCTTTGATGAGATGCCCAATTCTAATACAGAAATAGCATAAATTCGGCAATCGTTCATAGCAAATCATATTAGTAACTATTTTCCTTGATTTACCAGCAGTGACCCTTACAATCCTTTTTAGGGGTTTGAGAACATCCACCAGAACACGCACTCTGATAAATTTTCCCAGGCAATCACCACTACTTCCTTTGTCAATCTCCTTCACTTCTCCAATTAGCCCTCCCAAGAACAACCATGTCTCTTTGTTCATGAAGGCTATGGGCAAATTATACAATTGAACCCAAAAAGGAACCAAACGAAACTCTGGCTCATTAACCTTACCAAGACCCACTACCTCCTGGAGAATAATCAATTGTTTATCGAATGACCACGATCCTCCTTCCATGATCCTTTTTTGATCCCATTGGCACTTGAATATGAAAAGAAAGATGTTCATCCCAATCGCTTTGACGTCCACACCTTTTTTGTTTGCCAAATGAAGAAATTGTAGATTTGAAAGCTTTGCGATTCACCTCTTTATTAGTGAATCCTACCTAATAAACTCAAAGATGCTTTTCGTATACATGATTCCTCTACTTTCTCCTCTATATCAGCTACTGGTCCATCCACTTCAGATAAAGAAAGCTTCACACACCAGAGTTCTATCTCTTCATGATCCATTCACTCACAATCAGTTGCAGGAACTATACAGCCAAACATGAAATTAGAGATAAGGGAGAATAGAGAAAAGAAGACAATAAGAAAAACCACTACCAAACACTTAACCTAAGTGAAGTTTGTGTATTTACAAGGCAAAAATAACTTTTCTAAAAACGGACATCGATCTTCTCGTGTTAGTTAAACTTAACTTTTGGAAGGGTATTTTCATCTTTTCATTCTATATATTTTTTAATATTTTCCTTTTAAAACTGAAATAAAAAATATAGATTTTCATTATCCATCTTAGAGATGGACATGGAAAAAAAAATAAACAAATAAAATAAAAATTGGATCTCCATTAACCATTTTTTAGATGAACATATATATGAATCTCTATGTCACGGAGGAAGGGGGCTGGTGGGGGCCGGTGGGGGCCATGACCCCCCTCCCACAAAAAATACTCTAAAATTATATTAAAAAATTACAAAGTTGTTATAAAATTTTAATTTTTTATCACTTTGACCCCTCCAAAATTTTTTGTTTTGTGTAATAATGCCCCCAAACTCGAATTTCTGACTCAAGACTCTCCCAATTAACTGAAAATTTCTCTCAAAATTTATATTACCAGAAATAATGTGAACGCTATAAATTGTAAAGTCAATGGTATAATATCCACCACCATATCTATCAACTGTGTTTTTAATTTCATAAATAAACGGCCGTCCACTCGTGAACATACAAAGAAAGTGAAAAGTGATATATATTTTTTTCTTTTTCCTTTTTCTTTTTGATTTCATTTTTTAGTGGACGGTGCTGCTCTAACTTAGTTTTAAAGTTGAAACCCTAAAAGCTGATCAGAGAAGCTTCTTTATATTCATCGGTGATCGTCATGCCCAGATTCTGACTTTTCTCTTTCAAGCCATCCGATATCCACCACCAGCTGGCTACCCATTAATTAATGTCAAAAGTATATGCTACACCTTTTTTTTCTTTTTTTTACTTTATTATTTCTATTTTTTCAGTTTATTTTATGATTATTTTGTTCTTGCTAGGGGTAGGAAGAAGAGTCTACTCTTTATATATACAATCATTGATTATATCGACGGTAATTAAAAAGAGCAATAGGTTCCAGGCGCAGTATTACAACGTGCGTATTTTTCATGCGAGATTGACTCTGTAATGTAAGGTCATTTTTAGAGAAGTAACCAACCCTCTTTGTAATGTTACAAAGTGGGTTATAGAAGATTACAGAATTCATCACACACACCGAAAAAAGAAAAAAATTGGAATTCTCACACCTAATTATTATTGTTAAAAAGGAAAGAGAATGATGAATTATTAGCAGAAGCATTAATCATAATTAGCCATGCTTGAGGACCACTGAAACTGATCATGATTGTATAATATTTGATCATGTCCCCATGAGCATGTCAATTAAAAGGCATCGTAATAGCTTGGGCATTGCAAGTTTGTTCCCTTGTACTCATTCACTTCTTTTTTCTCCTTTTATTTTAAATGTTTATATGAGAATACAACTTAAATGTAAACTAAATTCTTCTCAAATCCAAATTTGAAAGATTTGATCGCAAAATCTATTGGATGACTATAAGAGATTTCACTACAATTCTTATTTTTAGATTTTGTATTTATTGTTTACAAAGATGCTTAATTGTTGAAATTGATGATTTTAATATTGATATCCATCAATTTGATCTTTATTTAAGTGTGAAGAAAGTAGATGAATTCAGAGCAAAAAGATAAATGAACATTGAAATTATAAATTAAAATCAAAATTTTAAGTTGCTATATATCTAACAAAATATCAACCGATTAAATACACATAACTAATATAATTAATATAAGAATTACTCAAATACTTATATATACTTATGTATATGGGTCATTCTTCAGTGCAACATTACACGATACAACAATATGTGATCACAAATATATATAATGTTATCGTATATGAACTGCACGTGATCACACAATTAAATTATTGTAATCGCATGTTAGAACATGCAATCACATATTAGTTGATGTGATTGTACCAAAGAAGACATGATCAAAATTAAAATTTTCTATATTGCATCATAAAACATTGCACCCAAGGACAGCCCTATATATATATATATACATATATATATACATATATATATATATACAAAAATATTCAAACTGTATGCATTTGTCAAAAAAATTTCATAATCAATGGCTCACATGCATTGGTATTACTGATGTAGTTACATCAGTACGCATTGACCAAAACGGGACCGTATATATATATATATATATATTTTATGGTTCTCTAGTAAGGACGTCCGACCACAACCACATATTTATATTGGGTATTGGTATTTGTTAATGTATGACTATGAGCCAACTGTAAATGTATGGTTGTGGCTGGACGTTTTGAAATTATAAAATTAGGACTGTTCTGACTAAATAAATATTATATATATATATATATATTGGAAATTAAGTTATTTAGTTCAACATGGAACAGCCAGTAAAGTCATCTAATAAATAAAACTTTTATTCAACAAATGTCATCCGATAACTAATAAATGAAAATCTAACTTTTATTAAAATCGCGACGACTATATAATATAATCCAACTTTTCATTTCCCACTTGACGAAATGAGATTGGTTTAATGGTGAGCTACTCACACCCACATCTTGAAGTTGTGGATTTGAATCTTATTCCTCTCTCCAAACTCCAAATTAATTATAGTAGTTCAAAAAGAAAAATTTCCTTTTCAATGATTGGCAATTTGTTATGTATCTTTTATTTTTTTTAATATTCTTAATTTGAGTCTTAATTTGTTCTAATTAAGCATGATTGTGAAGTCAACTCCAATTCCTTATTCCAATAACTATTAACAAGTACCATTTCTTTGCATGTTAACATTATCTAACTCACACATGTTTAATCACTTAATTATAGCTAGCAATTAGACTGTACAGAGTGGACAACCCCAAATATATTTGATTTTATGACTTTTAATTCCTTAACACATTTTGAATCATGTGAACACTACACTAACAATTATCATCTAATTATCCTATTAAAGTGATTTGATTAACATATAATAATTAATAATGCGACTCTCAAGTCTCATCATCTAACTAATTTGTTATATCGATTTTGTTTCTATTGGATTTTAATTATCTAAAAATAGATAAAATTAACGAGATGAGATTGATACAGTAGCATATATCTTACACCTTATATGTACCTATATAATGAGATTATGGATATTATTGTAATAGTAAAAAATATATATAGTGAAAATTTGTGATTTTATAATTAATATAATATCGGGAAAAAAAAAAAAACAAAAAACAAAATTTAACCAAGTATTGTTATAACGTTTTAATACCATAAAATCCTTCAAAATTCAGGAGAGTCGGATAAAGAAATCCTAATTTAGCAAAAAAAATTTACTAAATAAAGACAAAAAGAAAAAAAAAAAAAGCCATACATTCTAGATTAATATTTAAAACCTATTCAACGAGAGAATAACAAGCTACTAGCTAGATTTTATTTGCATGAGTCAACTACCAAACGCGACGCACAACTGCACAGCTTATCATCTTTCCTTATTATCTTTCCTTACCAGATAGCTGGGCTTTTGCTTAACATTGAGATGGTTTGTACGCGCCTTGCGCATGTGCCCTCTTTTGACTGTCACCGATCCACGTGCATCCCATCTTAGGTTGTGGCTGTTCGTTTTGTGCTATCTTTGAGAAAATAAGAGCCGCAGTCCCTATTGAAAAACCCTAGCCGCCGCAATCCCTCCCTAACAACCCTAGCCGTCGCCAACCTCGATCGTGTCACCAGTTCCGTCGCTCAAATCGCTCCACTTCAGTCACCTCGACCGGTCGTTGCTGCTCTCTGATGGACTGGTCGCCTCTGCTTTCCGATCGGTCTTCTGATCTTCCGGTCGCACTTCGGTTGCCTCTGCTTGCTTCCGCCGCCATCATCTGCAGTTATTTTACCACGTCGTCCTACCATCGATCATCTTCAGATTTGTCGTGACCTGAACATTTAATCAAAATAAATAAATAATATATATAATCTGGTTGCGGCTCTACCTCTTGACGATTTTAATAAGTTAACATAATATAAATTTCCATGACCTGATTACCGTTCAACTTGTATTAGCTTAAACAATAATCTAGTTGTTCTCCCATGGAATTATCAGATATCTTTCCGGAGCTTAATCTGCAGCCTAGAGCCCGTTCAATCCAATCAAACTCTCACATGGATGGACTTTCGAATCTCAAACCAGTAATAAAATCTTATGCCCAAACAACCTCCTCTGTCATTACTCTAGTTCTTCGGCTCCGAAGAAAAAAGATGATTACGTTGTAGTCAAAGTCAACCCGAAGGCTTACAAAGAACGGTTGAAACTCTGCAGTTACTCTCTTATCGGTCGAGTTGTCTTGTCAAAGGGAGATGAACCATGGAAGATATTGGCTCTTAAAGAAAACTTCAATCTTTTTGGAAATTGAATTCTCAATGGCGTCTCATCTCTCTTAGACGGGGATTCTTTCAGATTCTTTTGAACTGAGGAAGATAAAGCCCGAGTTTGGGGCATCGGATCACTTCATTTGAAACCTGGAATTCTAAGACTTCAGCCATGGACCCGAAATTTTAATCCCAACACACAGCGCACGACGAATACTCAAATATGGGTACGGTTTTACGATTTACCTTGGGAGTTTTGGCACCCTCAAATCCTTTCAGACATGTCACGTGAGATCAAAATTCCTCTAAAGTTTGACAAAGCTACCTAGAGGGTGATTATGGTCACTTTGCTCGCATGCTGATTTATGTTGACCTTTCTAAGCCTTTACCTGATTCCATCATGATAGATGTTGGGGAAGATTGTTTGTTTCCGACTATTTACTTTGAGAATGTTCCAAGTTTCTGCTTAGTTTGTTGCTCTATTGGTCATTCGGTCACCTCATGTCACCATGCGACCCGATTTACAGGGAATGTCTCCACCGAGCCAAAAGACAAGAATCCGGAAAGAGGAAGATCCATACTTAGATAAGAGTACAGGCTGAAACACAAGTCGAGAGATGTTCCGACCTCTCACGTATTTGAGACTATCAAATCGGGTATTGATGCCACTAAGACTAAGCCCGATGAAGCTACAACCTCTCTTCCAAACTAGACAACTTTAGACTCGGCAGCCTCTTCTAGTTCACTCAGACCAATCACTCCTACTGGACAAGGGGAGACCTTGAGATATGCTATTAATTTGGATGATTCCACAAACTCATTACACACTGAGCATGTAGATATTAATATCATGACAGATCCTGTTATTGCTCATATGGAGTCCTTGATAATTTCCCTTATGGTAGAGCCACAGTTGCACATTCTTGAGGGTGAAGTTAGCTCTGACATTGATAGTGAAGGCACCGAATCAGATTTCAGTCATCCCACCACAAGTATTCAAGGTGGAGTCTCTTGAGCAGATCAATTAGAAGATTCAGGTTGGAAAGAGGTTACAACTAAAAAAGGTAAGAAAAAAAAACAAGTTACTAGTGTTGTTTTGCCCAAAACTAGGACTACTAAAAATAAATTATTACATAAATGATTGTCCTTTATTAGAACTATAGAGGTATTGCAAACAGCGATACCCAACGTACTTTGAAAGACTTTTGCTCTTGTTATAGACCAAATTTTGTTTGCATTGCTGAACCGTTGTGTGCTTTTGATTCAATTTCTCCTTCTTTTTGGCGCTCTATGGGGCTACACTTTATCGGTGATAATGCTAAAGGTACTCCTACTATGTGGATTTTAGGTATACTGTTTTTCAGGATGCTACTATTGTTCTATCTCACTCTCAACATATTACTGTTGCTGTTTCTGCTAATTTTTGTAGGATTGTCCATCAGATCTCTTTTATTTATGCAAGTGTGAACAATATCACCCGTAGATCTCTTTGGAGCTCTCTTATGGACATTGCTGGTTCGGATGATCTGTGGCTTATGCTTGAGGATTTCAACTCGGTTCTAGGAGCTCGTGAGACTACTGGTAACGTTTCTACTATCTCCCGTGATGATTTCTATTATGCTTTAATGGTCTGTAATCTTGTTGACATTAAAGCGAAAGGAGTTTTTCATACCCGGATCGGCCAGGGTAGACGTGGTATGGTTCTTTCTCGGTTAGACAGAGTTGTATGTTCTCATTCTTTTCTAGCTACTTGGTCACAGATAGTATATGTTACCTTACCTATATCTCATTCAAATCACCACCCTTTATTGGTTTTTTGCTCTACGGGTGTTTCACCGAGTCCACGACCCTTCAGGTTTCTAGGTATATGGGTTTCTCATTCCTCATTCCTTAATTTGGTTAGATCAGTTTGGTCATCCTCTATTACTGAGAGTGCTACCGGGGTTGTTGTTCAGAAGTTGAAGTTGAAGTTGTTGAAAAAGGCCTTGAGGAGGTAGAATTGGGAGTTGTTTTGGGATATTGCCTCGAATGTCACTAATATTAAAAAGAAGGTGATTTTTATCCAGGGCAGGATTAGTTCTGAAGGTTTTTCAGATGATCTTTTTTGTATTGAGATTGCCGCTCTTGCAGATTTGGATAGTGTTCTAAACAACAGGAGATTTTTCTATAAAAAAAAAAAAAAAAGTAGAGTCAGGTGGCTTGCTAAAGGTGATCGGAAATCTAAATTTTTTCATTTACTGTTGAAGCGTAGATAGGGTAATAAGCCATTTTCCTCTATTCAAATTGGTGACAATATTTCTTATGATTCTACTGAAATTGGTGAGGACGTTTCCTCTTTTTATCAACATCTCTTTTCGGATCTTGGCAATGAGAGTTCAAACTTCTCTTTAATTCGAGAGCATGTGCCTTCATTGGTTACTATTGATGAGAATGCATCGATTCTGCGTGTTCCCTCTTTTGATGAAGTGAGGAGTACGGTTTTTACCATGGATCCTCTGAGTGCTCCTAGTCCTGATGGTTTCTTGGGCAGATTTTATACTCATTGGTTGGAAATTGTGGGACATGATGTGGTTTTAGCTGTGCAGGATTTTTTTCACTCTGGTCGAGTTTTTCCGGGTTTGAATTCTAATTTTTTGGTTCTTATCCCTAAGACTCCGAACGCTCTCTTAGTCAATCAGTTTCGCCTAATTGCTCTTGGTAATTTCCTGTTTAAGGTTATCACTAAGATTATTGATGACCGCTTGGCTGATATTTGCTCCCGCATTATCTCTCCAAATCAATTTGGTTTTAGTATGGGTCGTCAGATTGAAGACTGTATTGTCGGTGCCTCTAAATGTTTTAATGTGTTGAATAATGGTAGTCGCGATGGGCACTTATCTTTAAAAATAGACATTCGTAAGGCTTTTGATTCCATTAGTTGGCTTTTTCTCTTCGAAGTCCTTCAGTGTTTTGGCTTCTCTAAGAGTTTTATTGGTCGTATTGCGGCTATTTTTGATTCTGCTAGGATCTCAATTCTTATTAATGGTTCCCATTAGGGCTATTTTCCATGTTCGCGTGGTGTACGGCAATGTGATCCTCTCTCTCCCCTTCTTTTTTGTTTAGCGGAAGATTTTTTGAGCAAATACGTTACGCATGTAGTAAACTCGAGCTATATGACTTCTATCTCTTCTCCGGTTGGAATGCATGCCCCTTCGCATTTTCTCTATGCTGATGATATTCTCCTATTTTACCGGGCTTTTCCTCAGAATTTGCGAGTAATTTTAGATGCCTTTACTCTTTATGGTTCTCTCTCAGGTCAGCATGTTAATTGGGAAAATCTTCCATTTTCTTTGGAGAGACATCTCTAGGCCTCGAATTACTAATTTTCTTTCAATGTCTAGAATGCGTAAGGGCGATGATTCAATGACTTATCTAGGGGTCCCTCTTTTCACCGGTGCACTTAAACGTCGATGGCTGATACCTTAAGCTGATAAAATTAAAAGTAAATTGGAATCGTGAAAGGGTTTCTCTTTTTCAATGGCAAGTAGGTTATGTCTTATTAAGTCAGTGATTATGGGTTCTTTTCTGTATTTATTTCAGGTTTATCATTGGCATTCTTCTCTTTTGTAAATACTGCTATCCGGAATATTTTTCGGACTAGTTCGATCGATGGTCGTAAATCTGTCCAAGTTGCTAGGAAATCTTGCTGCAAGCCTAAGGGTAGTGGTGGTATTAGTGTTAAAGACCTTGGTATTCTTAACAATGTCATGCTTAAGAAGTTCACTTGGAAGATGTTGATTAAGTAGTCATTCGTATTCACATATCTTCGGGCTCGATTATTCACCCAAGATCACAAACCTAGAACATGGTATGTTGTTTCTTCTGTTTGGCCAGGTCTAAAATTGCATTATACGTCTCTGATGATTGAGTCTAGGTGGTTGGTTGGTAGTCACTTTAAGGTTCGTTTTTAAACGGAAAACTGGTTGGGAGATCCGTTGGTTGACCTGGTTGAGGATAGGTCTTCATTACAACCTCTGATGGTGATATTTACTCAGATGCTACATGTTGGGATATTCATGTTTCTTTTCAAGCTTCTCACCCTGATGTTGCTTTTGAGATTGAGAAGGTGGTGGTAAACGCTAACCCAGACTCATTAGTTTGGACCTGTTCTCTGGATGGTATTGTTTCTTGTAAATCTGCTTATGATTCTCTTTCTGAGGTTAGGAGTTCTGTTTTTTAGGGTAAGCAGATTTCGGTGACTTTTATTCCTTCTTCTCGCTCTGTCTTCATTTGGCGCTTGTTTCATGGTAATATTCCTACGGACATTACGTTGCGTGCCAGAGGTTATATTTCTCCATCTCGTTGTCGGTTTTGCTGTGCTGCGGAGAAAGACTTAAGACATCTGTTTCTTGGCTATCCTTTTGTTCGTGGGTTGTGGGATGTTGTTTCCTCTACTTTTGGCCATAAGCTTAGGTTGGATGGTACTTGTTTAGACCTTTGGTAGGAGGCAATGATGGTTGTCTTTAGCACTCAACTGAGTGCTTTCTGGCAGGTTTCTATCATCACAGTTTTCTAGATGGTGTGGTTCCTCCGGAACCAAGCTACCTTTGAGGGCAGGAAACCTATTTTTTCCAATGCTCTTTCTTTGATTTGGCGTTCCATTCGCGAGACAAACTCTCTTCAGTCTGGCACTATAAGGAATTTAGTGGATGAACTTCAGACTCTTCAACGACTTCATGTCTCTGGTCGTCATTCCAAGGCTCCTCACATTTTAGAGGTTAATTGGCGCCCTCCCCCGCTGGGCTGTCTAAAAGTTAACACGGACGGAGCTGCTTTTGGTAGTCCTAGTCTTACTGGTTGTGCAGGGGTTTTTCGCACATGCAGGGGTTTCGTTAAAGGTTGTTTTGTTATTCCTCTTGGTGTCTGTTTTGCTTTTGAGGCTGAATTGGCTGCTGCCGTATATTCTATTGACTATGCTTGGACTTTTGGTTGGCGTCGGTTATGGTTGGAGAGCGATTCGACTTTTGTAGTGGATATCCTTCGTTCTAGGTCTCGTATGGTTCCTTGGTGTTGGCGCCTCGCTTGGGATAGATGTTTGAGCTTAATCTCTCAAATGAACTTTGTTGTCACTTATATTTATCGGGAAGGTAACCAAGTTACAGATAGCTAAGCATCTAGGAGTCCCAGTATCGTCTCTCCTACATGGTGGTGGACCGATCCAAATTATTATAACCCTTTTATTTTCAATGATTTTTGTAGCAAACCTTCTTTTAGGTTCTGTTGACCTGTTTTTCTTCTTTTGTTTTCTGTTCTCTTTTGTTCTATTTCTTTTTTATTAATAAAATGTTGGGATGAGGTTAATTTCGATCCCAACAACCTTATCAAAAAAATAATAATAATAAACAAAAAAAAAAAAACAAAAAAACAAGCTACTAGCTAGGCCCATCACAGCCGTCCGATCTATGTAATCTACGCATCTTCGATTTGTTTATTATATAAAAATCGAACAAGTACACAGATGAGAATCTGAAAAAAGATTTAATTCCGAATCTGCCCCTTGTCCATGTTAACAGCAATCTCTATAAATTGGGATCATCAGCCCCATACAGTGTTTTGTCCTAGTCTGATGCTCATTTGACAACTCTCTAGAAATCTGAAAATGTCTTCCAAGGTCAGCGCCCTTTGCATTGCAACCCTCCTCCTCTTCTTCTTCACACAATCGTCCGCCGCTCGGCCCCATCCCGGATCCTTCTCCGACGTTACTCCGTTGAATACTGATCAAATTACTGAGGTATGTCTTAATGGCTATGTCTATATATATCATGATCTTGTTTAATTTAATTTTTGTGAATTGATTCCATTTCTTTTTGTCTCTATATATTTCAAAAAAAAAAAAAATGTTAGTTTTCTTATGTTACGATTTAATTTTTAACGTAAAGAGTTCGTTAAAGGATACATAGAAACACGTATGCATATATCGATCAAGGTAGATAGTCCGCTCCTGAAAATGACTAATACGGTTGATTTTTGATTGAATATTAAGGATGTGGAAGCAGAGAAGGTGGAAGAGAAGTGCGAGGGAGTTGGAGAAGATGAGTGTTTGATGAGAAGAACACTTGCAGCTCACGTGGATTACATCTACACCCAGAAGACCCAGCCTTGAATTATAAATCTCAAAAAAAAAATTATATTTTTTTTCGTGGACTTGATCTTTAATTAATTAATTAATTAATTAATTAATTATGTTGGTTTTATTGGTTCTATTTTTATAGTTTTCTTCTCCATTATTATAGCCTTATAGGAGAATTTTTCAATGTACAAGGGGTTCTGTTTTTTTTTTTTTTTTACATCTTCTGTAGAATGTAATATAGGTATTGATTAATATATACCGGATTTTTGGATTATTATTATTATTATTATTATTATTATTATTATTATTTATTTGAGTTGCTCCATTGCAGCACACAGAAAAAGGAATTATAATAATTTGTATATATATTTACATATATTTGATGTGTAATTTAATTGGAAGTTTATATATATATATACCTTGATTTGAATTGCATCCCTGACAGGAAATTGGATGATTAATTAATTTTTGTATGAGTATTCGTCTTCAATTTTTACAATATTCATTGTCTAAAAGATTGCATATTGTTATCAGAAGCCAGAAGGCTCATTATAATTAAGTAGTTCCATTTCTTTACTTATAATGTACAAGTAAATGGTAATTAGATCATCTAAAATATAAACAAAATTGTGTATTGGAATTCGATGATCTTAAGATCTTTTAATTATATAATTATAAAATATTTAACCAACTAAAGTAATTGATTTTCACATTAGTCGAAGGTTAATTAGTTGCATAACTTCATATATTTAGTGTTGATACCTTTTCATTATTTTAGAAGTATTTACATTTAAAAAGTGTGTATATATATATATATATATAAACTCTTTTTTTTTTTAACGGTATCTATTAATTCGGAACTAGGTAAAAAAATAAAAATAAAAATAAAAAAAAATCTTCATTACTTTTATTTTTTCTTCCATCTGCAGGGCATATTCATAAAAAAAAAAAAAAAAATGCTATAGCTTTGATTATGGGACTCCAAATATAAAAATCAAAATTATGCTTTTTAATTAATTTCTTTTCCACAAAATGATATAGTCTTACCACTTATCTAACACAAGCAAAGACTATATAATTTAATTAATAATCATTGGATGTTGGATTTTCACATGTGTGAGATCGACTAAATAACATTATAGAGCAGATGTTGTAACATTACAGAGCTAGTGATATATACTCTCAAAAGTGACAATACCATTTTGTAATGTTATATAATAAAGTGACAATACCATTTTGTAATGTTATATAATAAACTATGTATTGTCACATAGTTGATTCCGTGTGAAAACATATGTGGGAATCTCGCTCCTAAAACTACTCATAATTTTTTTTCAAAAAAAAAAATTATGACAATAAGAAGTGGGACATTATCATAGTTTGTCTCTCTAATGGGGTAATAATAAAAGTTAAAAATAGTTGTGTAGTTCACGCCAAATGTGCATCTTTTCGTAAAAGAAAAAACATTGTTAAATATTGATTAACCTAGCTACCTATCTCCAATCCATTAATTGGTTATTATGAATTTGTTTACCGCAATGTTGTCATAATAATATTCTTTGACATTTAACTCATATTATTTCGTTGACAAACCTAGAAGCGGAATATCATTATGTTATTTTTGTGTTGCACGAACGTTTACTTTTTCAAATGTTTCGTACATGGTCTACCTTTTTTTCTTTTTTTTTTTTTCTTTTTTCTAACCAAACTTGAAAATTCAATGATCTAGAAAAAACAAATGCTGACCAAGCTTTGTGTGCACAAATAAGTTGTCCCACACGACTTCTATATAGAGCAAAAAAATTTCTAGTATAATATAAAAGCTGTACGTATAATTAATATATCATTACTGTGATAGTATTACATCGGTAGTAGTGGGGAGCCATGTGAAGTTGTAAACCATGTTCCCTCTTCCCTCGAATAAACAGTACAATCTATTAAAATAAAAATTAAAAAATTAAAAAAAAAAAGTGAAGGGTTTGTTTCAAGTTGCTATCCATTTAATTGAACATTATCAAAATGACTATTAAATCAGAAATGCAATTCAAAATGACTATTATAAACAAACAGTATAAAGGAAATGACCATTCGTAAGGAAAATTACCTTAGTAGCCATCTATTTTAATTTTGTAAATATAATTAATTAAATTAAAAAAAAATTAAAAAAATCTGATAAAAAAATTTAAAATTAATATTTTTTTTTTTAATCTCCAACCAACTATTAGAGATTAAAAAAATTTTAAAATAAAGAAATAAAAAAACAAACAAACATTTTTAATAAAAAAAGATTTTTTATTTAAATTGTTAGATTTTTTTTTTATTTCCTTTTTTTTTATATAAAAAATTGTTTAATCTCCGACCATCCATCACAATGATGGACTGTTGGAGAGAAAAAAAAAAAGTTTTTTTAAAAAAAAAAATTGATAGATTTTTTATTAAAATTTTCTATTGATTAAAAATTATAATTGGTGACCATTAGGATAATTTCCCCTACGAATAACTATTTATTTCACACTATTTGTCTATAATGACTATTTTGAACTGAATTTTACATTTATTATCATTTTGATAGTGCTTACCAATTGAGTGGCTACCTGAGCAATTATCCCTAAAAAAAAATTATTAATAAATTTTAAATCTTTTTCACTTCGATCCCTCTAGAATTATTATTATTTGAATAATAACCCCTAACTTGAATTTTAGACTCTGCCCCTTAATACATCTTGTGACGAACTCGGTGCTTATATGACACATCTTTGTAGCATGATATCTATCTAATAATGGCATTAATGTCGATTGAGTATGATCAGTTTCAGTTGTCAACTCTAATAAGAGCAAAGCCACCATGCATGACTGCAATCAATATCAAGAATGAGGAGTGCTTTGCATCCATTATTATAAAGACCCCATCAATCCTATCCTGCCGGGGCATGCATATATATATATATGGCTGCTGCTACTTATCCAGTTTCATCGTTGAAAATAAAGGCATCGATCATATAGATGAATAGATGATAGCAATTAGTGGAGATCATGACAATACCTTTCATCGGTCTCATAATTACTACTTAATTAATTGTGATTTGTGGATGCAAGTGCTCCATCCACAACCATATATACTTCATGTGGCCATCGTCAATTCTTTCAAAATTCAGCCTTTCTAGATAGATTTTCCAGTATTCCAAACACACTAATAGATTTTGGATAGATTTTAGAGGTCTGTTTTTGGATTTTGATCAAATCTCAATAGGGTTTTGAAATTCTCCCTAAATATTGTTATGGCTTATGAAATTGCTTTCATTAAAAAAAATATTACTAAAATTCACCGTACTTATTTGTTAATTTCATCATAAAAAATAATAATAATAATAATAAAAACATCCATGCATGTGAGGAAAAAAAAAAAAGATTTCATCATATCAAATAAATTCTAGTAATAATAAAATTCATAAAGAACCTACTTCGAATTTTTAAAATTATCTGAAAAACAAACATGACATAGCAATTTCATCATATCAAACCAAACATGAAAGCCACCACCCTCGCGAGACCGTGACGTGAAGTTTGACCACAGGTAAAAATTTTGGGGGCCGTGAGTGTCTTTGTACCGGTTAGAATATATGTAGACAATTAATGTGTTATTTTGACCCTAAAAACGATTAGTCCCTGCTTGGGCGAGGCTCCTTCGCCGTACCTTCTAAGCTGCCTAATCTATTACTATCTCCTCCATTTTTCCTCTTTGACTTTGGACTTCACCTTTGGCTGATCATTATTCATTATATATATATATATATATATATATATATATATGACTTTGGCATGAGATGAGATGAGAGTGTCTTTGTAGCCTTGTAGGTATACCACCACCGATCTCAGCTGGCATTGCTCATTGGCAAACCAGTTGGAATTGGGACGAATCCGGGATTTTCTATTCAACGGGACTGAACTAAATGGCAGCCTAGTTGGAAGAGCGTCGAACTGAACTAATTATTTATGAACACATGACATTCATATGGTTAGATAAACAAATAGAAACAATTTAAAGGGTAAATTTTTTATTTCAAAGAAAGTTAAATGTAATAAGGGTAAGATAATGGTGAAAATGTAATTTCAGAGAAACGTAAGGGTGAAAATGTAATTTCAAAGAAAGATGAGGGCGAATATGGAATTTCAAAGAAAGATAATAGGAAAAATAATAATGTGTTGAGCATGGATCGAACACTCAACCTTCAAATCTTCGGTCTAACACTGAACCAACTGAGCTATCTTCGCTTATTTATTAAAATTTGATTGTGTTCTATACATAATAAAAACTTAAATTTTTTTTAAAAAAAAATGGCAGACGGGGTTGCAGCCCTGTTCAGCCCACACAAAGGTTCGACCCTGGTTGGAACCAATGACTAGCAGCCACCTCACCACCACTGAGTTATGATTACGAGCTACGATCACGTTCATTATATATTCACTACAAGAAAAATGACTTATAACAACATTTAAAAGGCAACGCACATACTGTGCGTGTTGCTAAAAGTGGTCCATCGCAACGCGCAGACTATGAACGTTGTTAAAGGTCACTTATCGCAATGCACACAAAAAATATGTGTTGTGGAAACCACCTACGGCAACGCACAAATGGATGTTGTAAATAATTGAACACATATGGCAATGCACAACAATTACACGTTGTCGTAGTTAAATCATTAGACTATGCACATTTTGTGCACGTTGCTATAAACATGCTTTTAGCAACATACAATTGTGCTCGTTGTTGAAAAACTAATATTTAGTAACGCACACATCATGGATGTTGTTATAGGTCTTACGCGTTGTGAAAAAAATCTAATATTCCGCAACACATATATCATGCATGTTGTCTTAGGTGTCTTTAGCAACAAAAAAATGTGTACGTTGTCGAAAAAACTAATATTTAGCAACACACACATCATGGATGTTTTCAAAGGATTTGCGTGTTGTGAAAAAGTCCAGTATTCCGCAACAGACATATCATGCGCATTGCTATATATGTATTTTTAGCAACATACAGATGTGCATGTTGCCGTATGTGTCTTTTTAGCAACCATTGGTTTGTGTGTTGCTAAAAAGCTAATATTTTGAAACTCACATATTATGCACGTTGCTGTAGGATCTTCTTTATCAACTATTAGCTTGCACGTTGCAAAAAGCTAATATTTAGCAACACATATTATGCACATTGTTGTAATAGTCTCATTAGCAATTATTTACTTGTGTGTTGCGAAAAAGACTAATATTCTGCAACACATATATAATATGCATGTTGGCGTTCGAGAAATTGTTCACTTGCGTTGCAAAAACATTAATATTTGGCAACATACACATCATGGACATTGTTATATCAAATATTAAAATACACAACCATCATTAGCAAAGTGATGTACTTTCTCTTCTCTTTTATGAAAAGAATTTGAATCTTAATTTTACCCATTTAATTGTAAAATGTGGAGGATGTCGTCATATAGTGAAAGCTGCATTATGAGTCATTAGGTTTCAATAGACCCTTAACCCGATTTTTTTTTCAAATAAATGATTTAACTATTATGCACAACATGTATAGTTACATAGGTAGTTTTTATAAAAAATTATTTTATTTTTAAATCCTTGAATTTTATAGATAATCGGAGAAATCCAATAATAATATGAGGTTAGCCTAGTGGTTTTCCCTCAAACCTATATCATGAGGTTGTTAATTCGAGTCTATCACTCTCCCCCAAATCCCAAATTATTGTAATAATTCAAAAAACAAACAAAAAAACAAACAAAAAAAAAAAAACTTGTAAGTATAGGGAACCTATATAGTAACCAAACCCTTTGATTAAATGTTGAGTTAAAATTTATAATATTTAATTGTTTATCATAAAAATAATTATTATGATTATTATAATGAGTCTAAATTATCAATTAACAAATTTAATATTTTTTCAATAAAATGTTGAATTAATTTTTTCTGTAACATATACTACAAGAAAAATGACCTATTGGGACGTTTTTTTTTCATCCCAATAGGTCCCAATAAGAGGTCTATTTTAGGACGAATTTTGTATTTCGTACCGTCGAAACTGGAATCGAAATTGCTGGTTCCGAATCGAAAATTGGAACCACTGGTTCCGAATCGAAAATTGGAACCACTGGTTCCGAATCGAGAACCGGAACCGGGGTCATGTCTAATTCTGAGTTCGACTAACGATTGACTCTTTGATCTGATAATATAGTATTTTAACAAAATAGTTTAATTAAATGTTATAATAACTGTTTTTTAATATCAACTTGTTTATCATATAAAAATAAAATTTAAATTAGTGGAATCGATCTACAAATAAAATTTTGATTGAAAAATAATCAATAAAATTTAATAACAATTAGAGATTATATATAAAAATTATGCTTTTATTATCACATTTAAAGTAGCAGCAAGATGAGTGGACGTGTGTGTGTGCAGGGTTCAATATGCCATGAGAACACCAATTAAATGGTATTTGTGTGGGTAGCTCAGGTGGTATAGGTGGGCGTAAGAGTGCGCAGGTGGGGTGGATGTGTGCGTGTGTGAGTGACCTGGTCGTTTGAAGGCAACAATTTTTATTTTTTTTAACTTAAGGCAACGTACAATGCACGTTGCAAAAATTATCTAAAACAACGTACAATACGTGTTGCAAAAATTGTCTTAAGGCAACGCACGGTAAAATTGTCAAGGACAGTGTGCGTGTGTGAGTGACCTGGTCGTTTGAAGGCAACAATTTTTTTTTTTTTTAACTTAAGGCAACGTACAATGCACGTTGCAAAAATTATCTAAAACAACATACAATACGTGTTGCAAAAATTGTCTTAAGGCAACGCACAGTAAAATTGTCAAGGACAACGTATAGTAAGCCAACATACATCAACCATGTATTGCGTTACATGTCAATGACAACACACATAGTATGTTGTTATTATTCTACGACTACCCACATTGCGCGTTGCCAAAAACTTTAAGACTTTTGACAACAGGCGTATCAACAACATATTCGCAACGCATTTTGCACGTTGCGAAAGGCCAAATTTCTTGCAGCGATTGGTGGATAGCTTTGTAACTTAAAGATTAGTTTATTGGGTTTTATACACACTTCCCTTGCTTTTTATTTATCCATTGTGGGATTCATCCCATCTTCTTCCTTCTTAAGCCTTATATGTGGATTATCTATTGGTCTTATCATGTCGAATAAACACAAACAATTCTTAGGGTTTGATATAATTGTACGAATATGAATCTTGTCCTTTTATTACACAATTTACCCCTTCAATTTTTTTTTGATAAATCATTGATTAATTGCCACTAGAATTCGACAGTCAAAGGGCAATTTGTTTTGTTTTGTATTTTTTATGAGAAAGTTAATATATGAATTTAAAAAAATAAAATAAAATAAAATAAAATAAAATAAAAAACTATACAATCTAAAATCGCCTTGTATTTACCATAGATTTTTTAAATTAATAAAACACTAAAAACAAATTAAATATTAATTAAAAATAAAAGATAAAAACTTAGAAAATTAATAAAAAAAAGGTTAATTGTAATAACTTACATTGCGTAATTTTTAAATAAAGGCTTAATATTCAACTTATTGAATTAATTGTTGCAACCCCCTTTCCGTTAGTCAAAATCCATTAAAGGCAACGGTTGACTAGATTTGTTACAGGTAAAACGTCAATTACTACCTATTATTTTTTAGCAGAATATAATAATAAACAACTATTTATTTTCTAATTAAAAACTAAACACAAAAATATAAAAATTAATAAAACATTGGAAAGATAATCCCCTCCAATAGAGATATAATGATCTCTGTAAAGAGTTGGGTTCAGATCTCTTCTAAAAATGGAGAGACCTCCTTTAATAGGGAGGAGATCTAGTTTTCCAGAGGAGAACCAGATCTTCTCTATTAGATGCCCAGATCCCCTTCGTGAGGAGCAGAAGCTCCTTTACACTAAATGGGATCTACTCCTTGCGAAGGAGCAGATCCTCCATCGACGGCGGAGTGACTTCGGCAGAGTTATCTTAATTTTTTATTTTAAAAAAAAAATTATTTTGTGTGTTGATGATTGTTTTGATAAATATTGTTTGTGTTGATGATTTTGTTTTGTTGAAGTGATGATAAGATGTTTGAATGATGATGGATTTTTGGTGATGAAGTTAAGAAGATTTGGATGATGTTTGGTTGATGAAGATGATGTGTGATATTTGAAACTTTGGACAATGTATATTGTTTTAGAAATCTGAAAATTTATTGTTTGAGAATTGAGAAAATGAAAGAAGGAAAGAATTTGGAAGGAAAAAAAAAATGAACTCGGAAGAAAAAAAAAATTTGTAGATCGAATTTTTTTTTTTTTGGTTTTAGTTTTTATTTCTTCAAAAGGTTTTATTATAAATTTATTTCTTTTTAAAATTAACAGGTTTTTTTTTCTTGACATAATTTTTATATAATTAATAGTTAAATTTTGATTATTTAAAATAGTAAAGGTCATTTTCGACTTTTTCAAGTTAAAAATAGGGCATTTTCGACTTTTCCTTTCCAAATCTCAGTCAAATGTTAAATTTGATGAAAGCCAACTCTTAATATGAGGTCTGTTGCGATTAAAGCACTAAGTTGAATATTAAGCTTTTTAAAAAAAAACTCAGAGTACATTATTGCAATTAACCCTAAAACGATTTTCTCCCAATTATGGGAGGATATTGATCTTCTCATAACAGCATCACGATCTCCTCCACAGATCGGAGGAGACTAGCAACCAATGAGGATCCAATGAAATTTCGCTAGATTCTAATGAGAATGAAGTCACAATTTAATACTTGAGAAAAAATAAGTAAAAAGAAAAATCGCAAACTACTTAAAAAAAAAAAAAATTAAAAAAAAAAAGTCTATATATTAACTACGAATTGAGAGCCTTCGTTGAGCTTGACCATTGTGTTTAACTTAGTAGATCTAAATTCTAAAAGCATTTGTCAAATAAATATAACAATTTATTGTGAAATAATTGACTTTCACCACCTAAAGAATATTCCAGCAATTAATTCTATTGATCTTATTTCCTATTTCATGCAATTACCTCTCTTAATCTTATTTCCTATTTTATTGTAAATTTAATTCTCCCTATGCCTATATATAGGCTCATTGTATAAGTTTTCGATACACAGAAATAAACTAATAGAACTGGTTTTGCTATCATTCTTTCTCTTTACGGTTAGTATTACTTTTTATGCTTTTATGATTTAATTTATAACACGTTATCAGCACAAAAGCTTTCTTTTATTATTTGATCTCTTCTTCTTCCTTTTTTATTATTAATAATAAAGGTTTGCAATTGCATTTGAAAAAAAGAACCAGAAGTTCTTGATTCAAAAGTAAGAACCAGAAGTGTTTGATTCAAAAAAAAAAAAAAAAAAAAAACCAGAAGTTATTGATTAGGAAAATCAGAACCATGAGTTCTTGATTCGAAAATAAATCAAAACAAGAAGTTCTTGATCTGAAAATCAGAATCAGAAGTTTTTGATACGAAATATTAGAACTAGAAGTTGTAGATTGAGGAAATTTATTTAGAACAAAAAAAAAGCATCGAGAATATTATTTAGAACTTGATTTCTAAATTGGATCTTGAAACAATCTAAAAATATATAAAGATATCATGAAAAAAAAAAGAAAAAAAAATACGAATCCATGTTTTGTAAGGATTTGAATATGAATTAATCACTGTGTTGAAATTGCATTGTGGTTAATTTCAGTTTTACTTGTTTATATAATCTATATACGAATGAGGTTGTATAGATCTAGTAAGTTTTGTTTGTGATTTTCCAATTTTTATTGCTCGACGATTATCTAGCTTTGTATTTCTTCATCTTTCCATATTTCAATAAATTAGTTTCTTGAAGAAATTATTATTATTATTACCATTATATGTTTGGTATTAATCAGAATCTGAAGCTCTAAATACATATGGATCCCAATTTTAATCGGAACTCGAAGTTCTGCAAGCATAGTTATTGATGTTTTGAAAACTAATTGAATTAGAACCCGAAGTACTGTATTCCAATTCAATTAATCAATTCCTGAAGTTCTTGATTCCAGTTTATTCGTTTAGAACCCGAAGTTCTAAATCTCGAAAATTATTTAGAACCTAAAGCTCTAAATCCATTAAATTATTTAGAACCCGAAGTTCTAAATCCTTGAAATTATTTAGAACTTGAAGTTCTAAATCATATTTCTCTTTTTGGGAACATAAGTAAACAATCTAGTTTCAAAAAGAAAATTGGGGATATTTGTTTGGTCAACAGTGGAACAATGCATAATATTATTCGAGATAGAAAATACTTCTTGAATTTAACCTTGATCCAAGCCAAGGTAAACACTATATTTGGTCTTGCAGACCTAATAGAAGGCTCTGGAAAAGCCACAATTATATTAACAAACGGTACAAAAATAGGCATAAATGTTGCTTTAGCAAATCCAGAAGAAATCTATTTAGTTTCAAAGATATCCGCAACAATAGATATCATAATGAGACCATAAGTAAGGATAATAGAGAATACCTCTATATTACATCACGTCTTGAGCCAGAAGCTCATTTTAGAAAAGTTCAATGCTTATTCATCTGGATTATATTATATAAATATAAAACCAGTTGAAACCTACGTAATTATGAACTAAAAGTTACAAAAGTTGATTTTGAATCTCCATGTTTCTTACAAGGAATTCAAGGAGACATATATGGGCCCATCCACTCAACAAGTGGACCATTTAGATACTTTATGCATCTGCGTGATGGTCACATAGTTGCTTATTGTCTACACGTAATACTATTTTTTTCTAGATTGTTTGACGGAGGTTATTAGACTTCGAGCACATTTTCCTGATTATCCAATCAAAACCATAAGAAGAACAATGCTCTTGGTTGTGTCGATGGTAGTATGTTTGATGCTAACAGAAACACATAGTGAATATGTGTGTTTTGTACGTGTGATAGAAACATAGTGAATATATACATAAAAATACATATTGCGAGGATTTGCATTTGTGATCTGTTTCCAAATTCTTGATCACCTTAGAACCGATGATACAACCAATTGATGATTCTGCTTCAACCGTAAAATTTGAATTTTCGGTGAACGGTATGTAATCTGAAAAATATTTTGTTTTATACATTATACATATCATCTTGGTTAATTATTATATATTCATGGTTTACATGAGATTTTTCAATTTGCTATGGCTTTTTGCACTTGAAAATGATTATATGGGGAAAATATATTTTTTTTTCTTTTGTGCCCGAACAAAATCTTTTATATTGCCTAATTAGATTGATTGATATCATTCCTTGAAGTGAATCTTAAGTCATCTAATCGTCACGGTGAAAACTTTGGTCAATTAAAATTATTATGACACTAATGATCATAATAAGAAAATCTAGCCACTAGAAGTGGAATCATACCAGAACAAAGTAAGAAAATGTTTACTATTAGTGATGAAAAATAGTGGTGTACTTGAAGTATATATAATTATCATGTTGATATTTTACCAATTATATATAAATGCTCCGGGAGAGCTAATGTATGTTACAAAGTGAAAAACAAAATAACATATATATAACACTTTGTTACTTTAATAGATCCAGAAAAATCTATTTAGTTATAAAAATATACTTCATAAATAAATGTTGTATTATTTTATACTGTCTTATGCCAGAAGCATGCAATTCCATTCTTACAATTGAGTTTATCATATAGAATCTGTAGATTCTTTAGTGAAAGTCACTGAAGGACAATATGATAGTACAATATATCCCTGAAGAATGATATGACAATATATATATGTCTGAAAATGACATTTTGATGATGCAAATAAATCCATGAAAGATAACAAAATAAGGCCAACAAACAAATAAATTCACGTCGTTAGGGGGAGAAAGACATAATTAGAAAAATCAACGACATGAAATTGCAGTTAGCATGTATCATTTTTATCTTATTTTGATCCTTGTTTGAAGTTCAAAGGATCATTCACTTGCAAATTGAATATTCGAATGAATTTATTTATTGTTAATATGTTAACCCGGGTGACTGTTCCTGAAGAACAATTTATGCAAATAGCAACAAATAAATTATTCGTGGCACACTAAAAGTGTGAAATGCGACTTTTTTAAAAAAAAAAAAAATTTGTTTCCTGAATTGAATATGAAAAATCATGATCACGTTAATTAAGAATAATGTTTTAGCTATATGTAATCATCATCATAGCTTCCAAAGAGTTAAATGTATTTGAAGAGACAAAAACCTTTTTAAAGAGGTACAAAGTAATGAAATGTGATCTCCCCCTCTGAGTCTTATAAATTAAAGGGATCAAAATTGCCCATGCAAAGGCACGTATATTGGAAGTATGCAAATATTACAGTTCCCCACTGTAAAATTTTACAATAGCCCTTGAAGAGGCATATGTATTGTAAACAAAAATTGAGATCTTCTATATTGTTGCTCTACGTATTTTAAAATGATGAGGACCTTAAATCACAAATTGTGGATAAATGTCAACATAATACTATTGTCCAAAACACAGAGCTATATTCATGGACATATAGTGTAGACATTTGAAGACGTCAAACGTTTTTATTAAAACAATTATTCGTATGAAAATTAAGATAACAAGATATAACTTATACCTCGAAACGAAGGGTTTATTATATAAACCTAATATTGATCATATAAAAATATATATGTTATTTCATTTTTGTGATTAAAATAATCTATGAAGGATTCAAAATGCCAAAAGCATATAATTAAAATTCTCGTAACTTATGTCCAATAAAGTTACAACGATTTTTATATGGTTTGAAGCAATTCGGAAGAATGTGATATGATTGTCTTAGTGGAAACATCAAATATATATATATATATATATATATATGTGGGCATATAAATTAAAGTTCCTATATGACTCATCTATATTCATAAAGACATCGGAATCCAAATTTGTAATTGAAGCAATATATATCAATGACATGAATTTAATTGGAACTCTTGAAGAGTTTCTAAAACTACTAAGTATTTGAAAAGATAATTTGAAATGAAAGATTTGGGGAAAACAAAATTCTGTCTCGGCCTGGAGATCAAGCATAAATCAGATGGAATATTTGTCCATCAATTAGCTTACATCGAGAAGATTCTAAAAAGATTCAACATGGATAAGTCTCATCATTTGAGTACTCATATGGTTGTTCGGTCTTTAAATCCCAAGAAAGACCCATTTCGACCTAAAGATATTGATAAAATGATACTTGGTCCAGAAGTACCGTATATTAATACAATCGGTGCCTTATTATATTTAGCACAATATACGAGGCATGATATTGCATTTTCTCTGAATCTATTGGCAAGATTCAGTTCTGTGCCAGCTCGATGACATTGGAATGGGATCAAACATATTTTCTGATACCTCCGAGGAACTATAAACTTGGGTTTGTTTTATTCAATGTCAAATAGTTCATGATTTGTCGGTTATGCTAATGTTGGTTACCTCTCTTATCCTCATAAATCACGATCACATACTTGATATGTTTTCACATAAAATGGTACAACAATTTCGTGGCTATAAGCCAAGCGAACTTTCGTTGCTATTTCTTCTAACCATTCTGAGATCTTTGCACTTCATGAAGCAAGTTGAGAGTGTGTATGGTTGAGGTCCATTATTCATCATATCCAGAGTACTTGTAAACTACCCCAAAATTACAGATTCAGCAACAATAATATATGAAGATAATGCAACTTGCATTGCACAAGTCGGAGGAGGGTACATCAAGGGAGACAGAACCAAGCACATATCACCAAAGTTCTTCTATACTCATGAACTTCAAGAAAGTCAACAAATTGATGTCAAACAAATACGGTCTACAAATAATCTTGTTGACTTATTTACCAAGGTCTTACCGACAACAACATTAGAGAAATTGATATGCATCGACTTAGCAAATTACAAGATTGAAGACAAATCACTTTTCAGAGGGAGAATATTCTTCACTTTAGGCATTTTGTGCACTGCACTTTTTTTCCCTTGGTCAGGTTTTGTTCCACTAGGTTTTTCTGGCAATGTTTTTAATGAGGCAATATTTAAGCACATCCAATATTTGTTTAGAAGAATATCATAAATTATTATCTAGGCGGCGTACATGAAGGGCGAGTGTTGTGAAATAATTGACTTTCACCACCTAGAGAATATTCCAGCAATTAATTCTCTTGATCTCATTTCCTATTTCATTATAAGGCAATTACCTCTCTTAATATTATTTCCTCTTTCATTGTAAATTCAATTCTCCCTATGCCTATAAATAAGCTCATTGTATAAGCTTTCGATACACACATAAATAAACTAATAGAACTGGTTTTGCTCTCATTCTTCTCGTTTCGGTTAGTATTACTTTCTATGCGTTTATGCTTTAATTTATAACACAATTAAAATTTTATTTTACTTTTAATTTTCGTTATACTTTCATTATTTTACCTCCAACTTCTGTGTTAGTGTGTAACTATGTTTGTTTGAGCCCAACAAAAAAGTTAAATTAATGCATGATCTCAATTCATCAATAATTTATTTTAATAATTAGAGTAAAAACTCAAGACTCAGGGGCTGAAATTGAAGATTAAATCCATCGATAAAACCAAACAATTGGTCCACTGGGCCGTATAATTGGCGCCAAACCCAATAACATTTCCCGCCATTACTAAACCTCTCTCATCAACTTCAACACCCACCCCATCTCACAAACCACACAGAAACCGAAATGGCGACGATTGGAATTGGAAGACAATACTGGCTACTGAAAACAGAGCCAGGAGAGTGGTCATGGGACGACCAAGCAGCCAACGGAGGAGTAACAAACTGGGACGGCGTCAAGAACAAGCAAGCCCAGAAGCACATGAAATCCATGAAACTCGACGACCTCTGCTTCTTCTACCACTCCGGACCCAGCTCCCGCCGCGTGGTGGGTGTCGTTAGCGTCATACGGGAATGGTACGGTGAGAACGGAGAAGTATCCGTAGATGTGAAGGAGGTTGGGATGATGAGAAGGACGGTGGACTTGAAGGAGATGAAGAGAGACGATAGATTGAAGGGCTGGGGCTTGTTTAGGCAGCCGAGGCTGTCGGTCGTGCCGGTCTCGGAGAGTGTTTGGGAGAGAGTTTGTGATTTGGGTGGTGGGTTTGATGGTGATGGTAGAGAATCAGAAGGATTAGATGATTAATGGTTGAATTTGTATCACAATATGTGTAATCTTGACTAGTTCATATATGTATATATTGAATAGTTTTGGAAATTGAATCGATGCTCTGTTTTGATTTCTAGTTTCAATGGATGGGATTTTTTTTTTATTTCTATTTGTTTGGCCACGAACAACTTGTGAATTATAAGAGGATTTGGTGCATCAGCTATCGAAACTAATAAAAGTGTCGCTCTCTGCGGCATTTTATCGAACACCTACGCAACCTCGATTGATCACCCCACAGCAAGTTCAAAACGACGTCGTAACAAGTCGAATATTATATATATATATTTTATAACATCTAAAACCCTTCAATGACATTCACTCAGCTAAACTGAGAAATCCTAGTAGTACTGATAGTGAGTGATAGAGGAGTTTCTGCAAATGCAAAGCTCATCGGCAATACGACCTCGTTTTGTGCATCTCTTGAACTGCCCTTGGCAGAAAACGGTGTCGTTTAGGAGTGTCAGAGCATTCTCAAGTTCACCTTCAGATGAAGCTAACCAATCACGTGGCGGCCTCCCGCGCTTCTTCTCTCAAGTTCTTCCTTCTTCAAAGGCAATTAATTCTCCGTCTTTTTTTTTTTTTTTTTTACACAAGTTGCAGATTTTATGATGATTTTGGAACCAATTCATTTTAATGGCGATAAATAATGCAGGGAGCTGTCGTCCGTGTTGAAGGAGATGAATTTTGGCATATGACTAAAGTTTTGAGGATGAGTGACAATGATAGGTACACGCTTGATCATTGTTTGTTTCGATTTTCCAGTTTCGTCTTTATTTGTAAACGCAAGATATTGTAGAAAATTACGGTAAATTTGTTCGAACAGCATTCACTCTTTGATATTATTGCATGATTATTGTTTTAAAATGTATAACAAAGGATCGACTATGTGTAGTGTGGACTATGTGGGAATTTTTTGTTCTTAGCGCAATGGGTTTTGAAAGCAAACTATCTGTGCTCTTTTTATACTCTAATGGTTGTTGTGAGGGTTTTGGAAACGAAAGAAGTTTTGGGCAAGTTGGAACTGGATGTTCATATGAATTTCACAATAATGTAGTATTTTATATTTTTCGAAACTCTGTTCTGCAAAAAAAAAAAAAAAAAAAACTATTAGCTAGTGTGCCATAATGAAGATATTTACAAATTTTCAAATAATGGCATGCAAGGGTAGAGCTTTTCAATGGGAAAGGTGGTTTAATAGAAGGGTCTATACTGAGGATTGACCGCTCAGGACTGGATTTTGTGGCACTGGAAGATCCAAAGCTGGTTTTACCTCACTATACGCAATGGCATGTATTTGCAGCTTTTGGTAAGTATTGATATGCAGTGTTGTGAGTATGTCAAAGTTTCCCATATCATTTAAGGTCCTTGGTTGTTATCACTTGTTTGATCCTGCTCCTATTCAGGTACTCTTAAAGGCGGTAGAGCTGACTGGCTCGTTGAAAAATGCACAGTATGTCCTAATATTTATCTGGGCTATTATCTTATTAAAATCTAGAAAAAAATAACTATATTCACCTTTTTTTTTTTTTTTTCGTGATTTATTAATATCACTTCTCTGTCCACTGTCCTAGGAGTTGGGAGCTCATAGCGTAACACCTTTGCTGACAGAACGTTCTCCTTCAATATCAGAAAATAGGGTGGACAGATTGCAACGTGTTATTTTAGCAGCATCAAAACAATGTAAATTGATTCTAGACTATTATATTAGTTGTACTGTAAAAAGCTTTAGTATATGCAGATCAGAATCAGATCTGATTTTGTTTTCTAATGAAGGTGCATGTCTGAAAGTTATTGATGTTCCATATGTTTTCAGTTTTTTGTGCTCATGGCTACCTATGTCATAGGTCAACGGCTGCATGAAATGGTTTTGAGTCCTCCTGTGAAAATTGATGGTCTTTTACCTGTCGTAAGTTCTTCTTTCCTACCCATTTTGCACTTAAATGGTTTTGCAACTTTTTTGGATTCTGGTTTACTGAATGATCATTACCCGTTGCCAGTATGAGTGGCTGACTGACTCTGGCTTTCATATAATTGACCTCAGCAGTGAGGTGAATGTATTTATAAGATAAATAATAGATTTTAATTGTGTTGTTTATGAACTATTAAAGTATGTTTGGTGCTAAATGCTTGAATTTTAGGAAATGTAGTAGTTTAGAAGTAATAAGCTGTTCGGCATGTAGTTTTTTGGTTTGAACTTGGTTGTATATTATATCCTACAGGTTACCCAGTCAAAACTGTCTTTAGTTGCAATAGCAGAAGGTACTCCTCTTGTTAGTGCTTTGACTTCATCAAGAAAGGAATCAAGTGGGCTGATAATAGTTGGACCAGAAGGGGGTTAGTACACATTTTGTGTGTGTGAAGCACTTTAGTTTAGTTTAACTTGTATCTGAGAATGGTTTAGTTCTTAGGAATTTATCAATTATGTTGATGTTCTTTTCTTCTTCCAAATTTCAATGAAAACAAAACTTGTTTTCATGTACGTACTAATAAAAGTTGTTTGTTTCCTTTGGAAAAGCTGAAGTATATTAATGGCTCCTTTTCTGTTCATTAATGTTTTAGACTTCACGGAGAAGGAGGTGAATATGATGATGGAAGCAGGTGCAATTGCTGTTGGTCTTGGGTCACATCGCTTGCGTGTTGAAACTGCAACAATTGCTCTTCTGGCAACTCTAATGTTATGGTCTGATTCTCAGCAAATGTCCAATCCTTAATGCATACCATTCTGTTGGGGACTTTTAGGCAGCAGGACCCATGTGCCAATTCTATAGTTGGAAGTCTTTTCGAATTAACAATAATGTTTGATCATTTTTATTTTAGTGCCGTGTTTGAAACAGAATTTTGGGAACCAGTTGAAGACTTTTTTAAGGGATGCATAGACTTCTACTCTTGTTTTTATACTAAGCTTTCACTCTCTGAATCTCCACATGAATTGGATTATTATAGACTTTTGAATGCAAATTCTTCTATATAGTGTGTAAACAACACCTCTTTATTATTATTTTTAATCAATGAAAATCACACATCTTTGAAATCTTAGTAAACAAAACTGGACATTTCCGTGTAGCTTTTGATTAAGATGTTGCCTATATACCAATAACATTTTTGGAAGGCTAAATTTGATCAATTTTTTATTTTTGTATTAACAAATTTTTAATTTTTAATTTTTTAATAAATTTGATAGGTAGCAATTAGCATTCATATCTTGTTCGATCCCAATATTAAATAGTTTTCAACAATCTTTTTAGCCAACAAAATATTATGAAATGTGTGTGCCGCATTAATTTATTAAAGCCCTGTTTAACCACAAGTACTAAACTACCCCTAGAATCAAACTTTAATTATAATAACATTGTTTCTGATAAGTTTCTAAATAAATAAATAAATTACAAAAATAATCCTTGTAAAATTACAAGGAGTTGACCGTGGAGCACCCGATTATATTTTATTTACCCCACACATTCCATGATACTTGCCATTTCTCCATCCAAGCCGTCCAAATTAAGCTAAACTATTTTTTTTCTTTTTTCTTTTCTGTTTAGGTTTTATAGGATGAACAATTAAATTTTACAATTTTAGAAAATTGTAATTTTTTGTTTAGTATAATTTGATAAAATCATCCTTTACCGAGGAGTCGAGGATGTTTTCCATTCACCATCTATGATCTCTACATTCCGTATACCATGTTTTTAACGGTATTTCTCTCTAATATATTTTTTTTTATATTAAAATAACAATATCTAATATCTGGTATGTAACTAATGTAATATAACGTTATCCGATCAAACCCCTAAAAAAAATATAATCTTATTCAAATCACCTTTATCTAATATTTGGTATGTATTTTGTATTAGGACAATTATTAAATAAGTCCCGGACCAATAAATATTTGATATTATCTTTATCCTAATTATAATAGTTTGTGACTTTTCTATTTTTTGATCAAATTGACTCTCATCTTTTTTATAAGTACTACATAAGGCCTTAACTTTCTTAAATTAATCAATTTCACTGTCAAGCCTAATGTCTTACTTTAGAAGAATTTATAAAAAGTACAGTACATTAATATTTTTTATTTGTCTTATTTAAACAAAAATATTGTTTAAAAAATAAAAAATAAAAACTTAATTAAAATAAAGAATAAATCAATATTTTTATTATTATTTCACTAAATAAAAATTATATTTATAATCTAAAATTCTAATAAATAATATTAAAAATTTAAATAAAAGCTATTAAAATAATTGAAAACATTTATACCAAAAAGGCTAACCATCTCGACCAGTTATTTTTACCTTTTTTTTTATTTTATTTTTTTTTTATTTTTTTTTTTATCAATGTTTATGAATAACATTGATACCAATTTAATCAAAAACGAAACATCACAATCTACTTGAAATTAAGAAGAAAAAGAATTCAAGATTTATTTGGTGATTAACCGTTTATATTAGGACTAATTGCATAAACGTTCCCTAAGTTTAGGCATAATTACATGTATATAGAACTTTTACCCATAATTGCACAATCGTCCCCTGCCGTTAGTTAACTTCTGTTAACTCTAACCGTTAACCACAATTTTTAACCAACAATAACTAAAGTACCCCTAGTTACCTATTTTGTTATTTAAATTAATAATTAAAAAATGAAACATAAAAGACAAAGAAAAAAAAAAATCAATCATTTTTTTTCTTTTTCATTTTCTCAACCCCCAAATACAATATAAAAATAAACTTAACAAACAAAAACCAAAACTCAAATCCTCAAACAACAACCAAAAATCAAATCTACAAATAAAAACCAAAATCCATCAATTCCACAACCAGTTAACCACATCTATTTAAAAAAAAAATAAAAAATTAGAACTTCAACGGTGGATTTTTTTTTTAAATTTATTTTTGGATTGTATTTGAGGGTTGAGAAAATGAAAGAGAAAAAAAAAATTGATTGATTTTTTTTTTTTTTTTTGTTTTCTTTGTCTTTTTTTGTTTTGTTTTTTAATTATTAATTTCAATAATAAAATAGGTAACTAAAGACACTTTAGTCATTATGGGTTAAAATTATGGTCAACGGTTAGAGTTAACGGAAGTCAACTAACGGCATGCAATTATTTCTAAACTTAGGAGATATTTGTGCAATTAGTCCTTTATATTATTGTGTTTCCATAGTTGAAACTTCAAATCATGTTTCCGATTAATAATTTGTTAAAAAAATAAATAAATCATATGAGCAATTTAGGCATGACACCTTGAGTAAGGCATACACTTGAATGACACACCATCAGACCCACCTGTACAAATAACTAAAAAAGTCAGATAAGGTCGGCCAATGGCAAATTCGTGATTATTTCAAAAAACAAACCCATTTCTGAAAACCCCAGTCAATAAAAACCAGAGAGAACAACACCAAACAAATCTCTCAAGCCAAACAACAAAAAATAAAACAGAGCAAAGTAGCTTTGTGTCTCTCTGTTTCAGGAATTTGAAATGACGATGATTCAATTAGACAATTTGGTGGAGTCGATTAAGTCGAAAGTGAGAGCTTTGAATTTGAAGAAGACGAAGAAGCCATATATAAAGATGGACAAGAGCTCCAGTGTTAAAGTGGAGATTCGCAGCAAAAAAGCCAGGAAGCTTATTGAAAAAACTCTCAAGGTCGCTGATCATCCACCAAAACGCACCTTTTTTTAATTGTTTTGTATTCATTGTCTTTGTAGATAAAATAGTTTTATTTATTTTCTTGATAGTCCGATTCTGTGTTAAAGAAACTCCATGGAACCGTTTCGGATTTGATAATATTAATTTCTCTGCTTTTTCATTAATGAGATTGTTAATTTTCTCTAAATGGTTTTTTTTTTTTTTTTTTTTTTAATTTTATTACGGTTATGAAAAGTCAATAACAGTGATCCAGTGCAGAAGCAAAATCATTTTGATGTAAGTTATGGTGTGTTTGGAGAGAGAGGCCTTGGGATTTCATGATTTCTATAGTGCAGTTTACTTGCATATTCATGGAGGTGCAAGTGTCAAAAACTCATGAAGCAGTAGGGTAAGTGGGGTCCCAATTATTTATTTTTTTTTTTTTATTTTAGCACCTCTAAGATTAGAGGTCTAAAGCATACCCCCATGCGAGATCTAAGGCTACAAGTACAAGTACAGTCCAGTATTTTTATAATTTACGATTTAATGGGTAAATATGAGATTCGAACGTATAAGAAATGTTTGAAATATCAACACTTTCCCCAACATTTCTGTCAATATTTCCGTATTTTAGTTGTAATTATATGGATATGAGGTGTAATCTTTTTTTCTTTTTTTGTAAAATATCCTTGATATTTTCATAAAATATTGATATTCATGAATATGTAATGTGTTTTTACATAATGTCGGTGAAATTTCTATGAAATATCGGGAATATTTACATCAATCTAAAGTGAGAAATTGATAATATTTCATAATATTTTTATTTACCTTTTTATTTATTTATATTTTAATTTGATATAATATATTTGTACGTTTTAACTACCCACATCTTCCTTTTGGTATTACAAACTATTATAGATGAAAGATTATTCATTAAAATTTTCTATGTTTTTAGATTTGAGCTAAATTTCTATATTTTTTTTTATAAATTTTACATTAATTTTTGTGTCGATATTGATACTTCCACCAAATTGTTGTACGATGAAAGCCATGCAAATTTACTAAATTGTTATACCGGTATTTTCATAGATATTAATATTTTTATCCAACTACCTTGCTAGTAATGGATGTGCTTATTTCAATTTTAATATTATATGTGATTTCTTTTTAATGTTTCAATCTAAGCATGTGTTTGGTATGAATTTTGTAGGGATCAAAAGCACTTTTCCACTAAAATAAAAATAAAAAAATTAAAAATTAAAAAATAAAAAAAATTCCATGAGTTTTTCCAAAGTTTGACTCCAAAATCCTAAATGGGGGTGAGGCGGGGGAACCTCCCCCCACCCCTTTTCCCCATTTTCCTAATTTTTAAAAGGGGGTGGGGGTGGGGGTGGGGCTAGACTCGAGCGGTTCGGCAATTCGAACCGGATGGGAACTGGATCGGAACCGAAACTGGAAAAATCAAAATCGGATTCGAAAAATCGGTTTTAGTTCCGGTTCTGGTTTCACATTTCTCAGAACCGTCTAGTTTGGATTGGACTGGATTGGAATCGACGGTTCCTGTAGTTTTTTATTATTTATTTATTTATATATCCTAAACTAAACATAAATCCTTCTTCAGTTCTTTTTCTTACTCAACAGTCAGCATGTCACTCGTTAGGTCAGATTCTTCTTCTTCTTTTTCTTCTTCTTCGATCCACCCCAAATCCCTTCGATTCTTCTTCTGCAGCATCATCTTTAGTTCTTCCCTTTGATCTCCTCTTGGCCTCTTGGGCTGATTTTATTTTTATTTTATTTTATTATTTTTTTTTCTAAGTTCAAAACCGACGGTTCCATCAGAACCAGAACCGGTGTTTCTGGAACCGAAATTGAAACTACCTAAGGCCGGCTCTGGTTCCGGATACACCTAACAGTGAAACCGAAACAGAAATGGAACCGTGTCAGGTCTAGGTAGGGCCCTATTTTTCCATTTCCCTCAATAATAATAATAATAATAATAATAATAATAATATTAATATTAATATTAATTTCATTTACTTAAAAAAATAATAATAATAATAACTCTAAATCTCTAACCCTAGTAGACAAATTATATATTATTTTTTTAAAAAAAAATTTATGTGTTTATTTTGATTAAATTAAATCGATTATATATTTTAGATTGAATATTTTGATTATTTTTTGGATTGGATATTGAAACATGATGAAACGATAGATCGAGATGATTCGAATTCTAAAGTCCAAATTCTAAATTCCAAATTTTAGATTAAAATTTGAGATTAGAAAATAGGAAAAATAAGGGAAATGGATAGGGGTGGAGGAACCAACCCCCAAGCACTCCTATACCCAATTCCCCCAAATAGGGTTTTGGGGCGAGGGTGGGCAAAGGGTAGAGGAATGGGGTGGGGGTGGAGGGACCCTCCCCCGCGCCGATGGCCCTCCACACCCATTCCTACTTTTAAATTTAGATTGGATGTACAATTAATGTTATCTCAGATTTGTATCGTCTTCTCATCTAATATTTTTCTTAAACATGTTATATTATTGGTAAAGTAATAGTAGTAAACAATCAAAATGCTTATGTGTCAAGCTTTATCAAAATGTGTAAGCAAGTTTTATTAAAATGATGTGAGGTAAGGATCTAAATCCAAATCTAAATAAATTTGATAATTAGATATTTCTCTTTACTCTTCTTCTCTTTTATTATTCAATAATCAATACCAAGTTTAATTATAATATTGAAAACAAATGAATTTGTTCACAATTTTGTGTTCAGCCTACTATCATAGAAATTTCAACATATTCTATGGTACAAAGAACATAATTTAATACCACATGCTTGTGCTCTACAAACTTGGTGGTTTTTAGTTATTGGTATTATCAAGTATTAATACTTTTTGACAATTTTAAATTATTTCGAATTTGGCATCCAAAAGGATATTAATTGCTATAATTTGGTCTCAGTACTTTTATATGTTTAACCATTTAAAAACAAAAAATATTTGGTCTAAATAGATACAGTTTAAAAAAAAAAAAAAAAAAAAATTAATTGTATTAGATCAATTGCATCGTACCAAAACGGGGCCATTAAGGACCCATTAGGCCATTAAGTGTTTAGTCCATTTTTTTTTTCTTTTGGAACCGGATTCTGGAGACAATAAATAAATTGCTTTTAATGAGATACAAATTATTTTGAAGATAGGAATGGGTGACTTTAAAGGTCGGTCCCTCTCCTTAGTCCTTCCCATTAAAACGGTTGACTTTGAACTTCTAAGAAAGCAAGGAATGAGTCTATTTTTGATACCCCTTCGAAGGAATAAGAGTATTTCCAATACAAATATATATTTTTGAGTTTCTAAATAGTGTCACATCAGCATTTTTAATTATTATGGATCCACTTTTGAAAAATTTTTAGAGAAATGCATATTCACATCTCCAATGTAATTATCTAAAGTGAAATATGTATCCATTTTATATCCAATCATAATAAAACAATTATTACACTCTCTCTCCTCTTTTATTTAACAATTAAATGAGGTTTAATCTTATTGGTGGAAAGAGTTAGAAATCCTAGTCAGCATTTCTAGGAGACTTTCTAGAATTAGAGCATCTTCAATGCAAATATGCATTTTTGAGTTTCTAAGTAGTGCTACATCATCATTTCTATTTATTATGGGCTCACTTTTGAAAAAAAAATTAAAGAAATGCATATATCTTCAATGCAATTATCTAAAGTCAAATATGCATCAATTTTATATCCAATCATAATAAAACAATTATTATACTCTCTCTCTTCTTTTATTTTACAATTAAATGAGGTTTAATCTCATTGGTGGAAAAAATTGAAAGCTTTAATCTTATTGGTGGAAAGAGTTAGAAATGCTTCCTAGTCAGCATTTCTAGGAGAGTTTCTAGAATTATAGCATCTCTAATGCTATTATGCATTTGGAGAAAATGGAGTGCCACATAGGATAGATATTTAAAAAGTTAGAAAAACTCTCTCAAATGTTATTATCTAAGTTGAATATGGAGATGATGTGGCCAAAAAAAAATTAGAGAATATGGAGTTGAGTTTCTAAGAGCATCTCCAATGCAAATATGCATTTTTGAGTTTCTAAACAGTGACACATCAGCATTTCTATTTATTATGGGCCCACTTTTGAAAAAAATTTAGAGAAATGCATATTCATATCTCCAATACAATTATCTAAAGTCAAATATGCATCCATTTTATGTTCAATCATAATAAAATAATTATTACACTCTCTCTCATCTTTTATTTTACAATTAAATGAGGTTTAATCTTATTGGTGAAAAAAGATGAAAACTTTAATCTTATTGGTGGAAAGAGTTAGAAATTCTAGTCAGCATTTCTAGGAGGGTTTCTAAAATTAGAAATCCAACTCCATATTCTCTAACTTTTTTTTGTCCACATCATCTCCATATTCAACTTAGATAATAGCATTGGAGAGAGTTTTTCTAACTTTTTTAATATCTATCCTATGTGGCACTCCATTTTTTCCAAATGCATAATAGCATTGGAGATGCTCTAATTCTAGAAACTCTCATAGAAATACTGACTAGGATTTCTAACTCTTTCCACCAATAAGATTAAAGCTTTCAACTTTTTTCACCAATGAGATTGAACCTCATTTAATTGTAAAATAGAAGAAGAGAGAGAGTATAATAATTGTTTTATTATGATTGGACATAAAATGGATGCATATTTGACTTTAGATAATTGCATTGGAGATGTGAATATGCATTCTTTAATTTTTTTTTTCAAAAGTGGGCCCATAATAAATAGAAATGATGATGTGACACTACTTAGAAACTCAAAAATACATATTTGCATTGGAGATGCTCTTGGAAACTCAACTTTATATTCTCTTTCTTTTTTTTGGCCACATCATCTCCATATTCAACTTAGATAATAGCATTGGAGAGAGTTTTTCTAACTTTTTTAATATCTATCCTATGTGGCACTCTATTTTCTCCAAATGCATAATAGCATTGGAGATGCTCTTAAAAACTCAACTCCATATTCTCTAACTTTTTTTTGACCACATCATCTCCATATTCAATTTAGATAATAGCATTAGAGAGAGTTTTCTAACTTTTTTAATATCTGTCATATGTGGCACTCCATTTTCTCCAAATATATAATAGCATTGGAGATGCTCTAAGCATTACCTCCCTCCTAAACATATGACATATATTCATGAAGGGGTAAAATTGTCTAAAAATATAATAGGGTTTGGATAAATTTACACCCGTTATAACACACATGTCATATTTTTAAGAGGGGGTAATGTTCACGCTTTTAAAGGGGGTGAGCAAAAGTAAACTAGCAAGGAATTGAATAATATAACTGTATAAGTATAATTTTAAAGCACATTAATGAAATAGATTTCAGCAAAAAAGTCGGTGGCCTGAGGTGGAGTTTAATACTTGGATAAATAATTATGAATCAATTTGGTTCATCATTTTTTTTTTAATTTATTTTTAATTTTTAATTTTTTATTATTTATTTTTTTATGAAAGAGATTTGGACTATCTACATCAACCTTTAAAATTTATTCCAATTATTTTTAATTAGCTTATTCAATGATTTTAACTTATAATAATAAGTCAATATTTCAAAATAATAATAATAATAATAAAATGTCTTTATCTATAACTCTGGCGAATATTAAAAAAATTTTGAAGGTTTTTGATGACTTTCTAAATCTATACGACGATATGTTACTTTTATATTTATATATATATATATATATTGAATTATTACAATTCATTTGGGATTTGAAGGAGGGGAACAACTTGAATAAAAAATTTTAATAGTGTAAATGAGAGAGGTATATTAGTGGATTAACTCATCGGTTAATTACGGATGATTATTGATAATTAATAGATTTATTTACAAATTATAAGTGCTTTTGGGTCTAAAGTGGGCCTTATGTAATGATGGCTAAAAGTGATTTTGAACAAAATCATACGAACACAGTTCCGCAATAAATATGCAAAGCAGCCCGTTTAATGCTTTTGGAAGATTTTATTCTCCAAAATCAATTAGAGCAATCCAAAAGGATTTGTCAAGAAACTTTATTAAGCCATTCTTTTCTAAATTCTAAATCTTATTAAGAAATTCAAAGGATTTATTTCTCTCGTATACTTTGCAATATCAATGCGTATAAATCAAGGAGACAGAAAAGGGGAAAAAAAAAAGACGAAAAAAAAAAAAGAAAAAGAAGGTTTTCAACCGTTAAATCTCTAAAACTTTGACTGTAGATTAAATATTACATATCAACAATCTCTTTTAAATTTTTACTTATCATATTAAACCATTTCTTCTCCAATACATATCTATAATTTTTTATCTACATTCTAAAAAAAAAAAAAAAAAAAAAATCCTTACGAATAAAATTGATTTTCAGGAACCGTATATATGTATATATTAAAAAATAAAAAATAAAACTCAAAAAAAACAAGTACTTATTTTATTTTATTTTATTTTTAAATCGAAATATGAAAATGCTTTTTGTTACTTTTGTAGGTATATGATTCTTTAGATAACTTTAATTCTTTCACTAGCCTTAGAAATTCTGAATTTAATCGAATCTTGTTGCAACAAATCAAGTTTTCATATATCTATATATTTTTTTTAAATTGACTTTTTAATATAGATATTACTGTTAGTAAAAAACAAAAATATTCATAAGTTTTTTTTTTCTTAACTATTAATTAGAGATTGATTGTGGGAAAAATGGAGAGAGAGATTGAGAGAGAGTAATTAAGAGAGAGTATTTAATATGGTAATAAAATATTTAGGAAAAAGAGTTTAATACGTAATATTTAATCTAATGATTTAGGAGAATTTTTTTTTTTTTTTAATAATTTAATTAGTTTGGAATGTCTTTAGATTATTTTTTTTTTTGGCTTGTTTAGTAATTTTAATTCTATTTAAAATTGTTATTAATAAAAAAAAAAATTAAATTGGAGTGTAAATAGATAATTTGTGGATTGTAAGGAGAAGTTCTCTACAATATAACTCTTTTAAAACTCATTCTTTACGCTAATCATTAACGATTACATATCTTTTTTTTTCCTTATTCCATCTTCTTCTTCTCTCTCTTGAATTTTTTTTTTTTTTTCCATTTCAATCTCCTTCTTCATTGTTTTCTTAGATTATTTAAAATTTTATTATTATCTTTAATTTTATCACTGTTCTTTCTCTTCTTTCACTTTTTCTCTTTTATGTTTTCATTCTATAAAATCAGACTCTATTTTTCTTTCTTTTGTTCTCTTTTGTCATATCAAACTACTCTCTTCATTTCTTATTGATTGTTTTTTGTCCAAAAAATCACTACAATTTTATCGGAAATACTAAAACAAGTCTTGGAGACTTATTTTATGGAAATTTTTTTAGATTCGTTTCTTCGTTTTTTCTACTGAGACTTTTTGTCCAATTTTTTTTTTTTTTTTTTTTTAATCTTATTGGAAGTCTGTTCGACTTCCATTGATGGAGGTCAAGTTTTTTGAAAAGAAAAAAAAAAAAAAAAAGAGAGGTTTGTGTGAAAGGAGAGGAAAAAAGTGAGAGAAGAAGATAAAATTAATAAGTAATAAAAAAAAAAAAAGGTAAAAGAATAGATGGGGGCATTTTGATATCACCACCTACTTTTGTACCGATAAAACATGAGTTATTAATGTAGTGTTAGTTCAAAAGTCAATATGGATTTTGGGTAAGTTTGGTATTACTTTTGAAAAGTTAAAATCAACGTAATTTATAATTTTGACATAAAATGATGTTTGGTAAAACTTCCAAAAGTGATTAATTGATAATCTAGCAAGTTTTGACCGTGATTTTGAGAAGTATGTAGTGGTTACTTTTTGAAAGTGATTATGGAATAATCTATTTCAGAATTTAATGAATATTTTTAAATATTATTATTATCCTTATGAAATCGAATCAAAATCATTTATATACCTAATTTAATCTTAAAATTAAATATTCTAATTAAATATTGATTTTATTTATAAGATCTTTTAAAAATATTTTTATTGTTGTTATGGATTTTTTATTTATTTAAATATTCAACTTAAATATTGATTTAATATATATAATTAATGAAAAATAAAATAAAACAAGGTTCTGAAATCATGTCTATTTTAGTCATTGTAACTAATTTCAGCACTTTTAAAATAAAATTATCAAACATATGTATACTATTTTTGAGTTATACATTAGTTTTAAAAGTACAATTAACCAATCATCTACCGACAAACTTCACATCTGATTATTTATTCAGTATAGCTAACAATGATTATTATAAAAATTATGACAATACCAAACGGGTTGTGCTATTTATCCATATTATATCTTCTAAGTTATTGGTATTATCAAATATAAATACCTTTTGACAATTTTAAATTCTTTCAAATTTTGCATCTAAAGGGATATTTTTTTTTATTTTAAAAAAGACATCCAAAGGGATATTAATTGCTATAATTTGGTCTCAAAATTTTATGCGTTTACCTACTATTTTTATTTTTATTTTTGATATAATGTGTTTGTCCATTTAAAAACAATTAAAATTTGTATTGGATTAATTGTATCAGACTGATGAGATGAGGTTGGTCTGGTGGTAAATCTCACACCTACACTACGAGGTTATGAGTTTGAGTCTGTTAGGTTTTGACTTATATTTATAAGCGAACCAAATGTGAACCAAACAATACTCAACTAATGTGGAGCTTCCTGAAGACATGGGATATGTTTGGAAGTTCGGAATGGTGTTGTTTGAGGGAGGTTTGAAGACCAAAAGAACGGAAGAACGGAAGAATGAAGATTGTTTCAACGTATTGATCGCGATTTTCTGAACAATGTAATTTAAGGTGACTTGTAATGGTTTAGGAAGCGGGTGCGCAACCGTGACCCGAATTGTAGTCAATCATAATCATGCATGGAACGGGAAATCTTCAGCAAAAACGGAAAGTGTTCTTTTGGGAAGTTCTTGTGCTTGAAGGAAAATGAATACTCTTTACAAAAAGACTTGTCATAAAAGGAAATGGTATTTATGTGAAACAAGTAAGTTTTATACGTTTAGGAATAGGATTTCTTTTTATCTTAAACTCCATGTAACTAGTATAAATATATATAATATCTATGTTATTAGATTTTAAGGCTATGGAGCAAAAAGAACACCATGTAACATCAGAGAGAGTGTGGTGAGATTCGGGGACACCTAAGGGAATTTTTGGGGAGGGATCCAAGAAAATATCGGTGGATCAAGTTAGAGATCCATGAGTGATATTCAAGTAAGACTTAGGGGATATTGTTGGGGTACTCGGTGAGGATATTGTGAGTGGGGTTTGGAGTTGAGGTGAGAGAGTTAATCCTAGAGCATATGGTTGTAACAGTTTATCATATAGTGGAACTTTCTCTGTCGTCCTAACGGGCCATGGTTTTTTACTCGATTTGGATTTTCCACGTATATCTTATTTTGTGATTGTTTAATCTCTCTCATCTATTTTTCTACTTATTTACGTTATTAATTGCTATGAGTTATGGGATTCCACGGTCATCGGTTTAGAATTATCCCCAATAGAGTTCCCCTCCCCTAAAAGAAACCCTGAATTTATGTAATTCTTAAAAAAAAAACTTTGTATCATACCCAAAAAAAAGGGACCCTTAAGGACCTTTATTTTTATTTATTATTATTTTTTTTAGTTTTACTTTTGGATTTGGAGACTATAAATAAATTGCTTTTAATGATATATAAGTTATTCTGAGAAACTTAGAGTATCTCTCACCTTACTCTAAGATAGAGTATGAACTCCAATATAAAGTATCGATTGCTCTCACCATACTCCAAATTTCTGTTTTCAAGAAAAAAAAATTTGAGTTTGTAAGAATCCTACTCTAATTTTAGAGTACCAAATACTGAACTCTAAATTTACTTTTAACATTTTATATTTCATTTTTATCCTCATGTTTATAGTTATAAATAAATATTTGACATTTATATCCTTTTACCTTTTAAATTAAATTAATAAATAATAAGTTTTAATTTATAGATTTTATGACCATAAAAATTATACCAATCGAAAGGTCTCACTTTCATCTAGATCTTTAAAATGACCATAATATTCAATATTTATTAATAATAATTTTTAATTTATCAATATTTACTTATTCTTACTATACTATTTTCACGTGTATGAAATTAGTGCATTTATAAAATAATATTAGTTTCACATGTATGAAATTAGTGCATTTGTAAAATAATATTAGTTTCAGGTATATAAAACTAGTACATTTTTAAAAACAATACTAGTTTCACGTGTATGGAACGAGTGAAGATGTGACATTGAATTCATTAAATAATATGGATTTGATTATGGGTTTAATATTCTATTTATTGGTCCACACTTGCATACTTGAGTCCGTCTAAATTTAAGTGATAAAACTAAAGTAAAAAATTATAATAAATTCATACACTAATAATAACGTTATATTTTTATAAGAAGTTAACAAAAAAAATTACAATCATTATTAAAATAACATTTGTTAAAGTTTAGTTGAACAATAATTTATTGAAGAAATTAAAAAATAAACATGAGGTATTTGAAAATAAAAAATAATAATGAAAATATAAGTTATTTGAAGATAAAGTTTAGTTGAACAATAATTTATTGAAGAAATTAAAAAATAAACATGAGGTATTTGAAAATAAAAAATAATAATGAAAATATAAGTTATTTGAAGATAAAGATAGAGATAAGGATAAAGAGTGTGGTGGGAATAAAAAAAATTTAGAGATGGAATTTAAAGAGAATATTCCCTTTTGAAACACTATTTTAAAGATAGAGATAGAGATATCGGTTTTTTCCTTTCCATTAAAACGATTGACTTTCAAGGTAGAGATAAATGCATGGCCATTCATTTATAATTTCAATTTCAAATTCAAATAATAAAACTAGTTTGAGGGGCCATTCACGTATGATGAGTGCCATTCATTTATTTAATGTTTGATTTTATAATTGTTCAAAGAAAAATCAATTAACATTAGGAAGACTTGAAACCTGCGAAGAATGGAATGGTATAACTTATAAATAGAATTTTGTAGCACATTAATGTAATAGATTTCAGCAAAAAGGTCGGTGGCCTGACAAAGCCTGAGGTGGAGTTTAATGCTTGGATAAATAATTATGAATCAAAATTCCAAAAATCGAATTAAATTTTTTGTATTGGATTTCGTTCACCATTTTTTTTTTTTTGAAAAGAGATTTGGATTCATCATTCATCATGTGGGTACTACTTTTGAATATCTACATCAACAACCTTTTCAATTTATTCAAATTATTTATAATTAGCTTATTCAACGATATTAACTTATAATAATATGTTGATATTTCAAAATAATAATAATAATAATAATAATAATATAGATACCGTCAAAATAATATTAATAATATGTCTTCATCTATAACTCTGAGGAATAATAAAATATTTAGAAGTTTTTTGTTGAATTTCTACATTTTCGTACCTAAAATATAGAGTAGGTCTCTTGTTGTGTGTTTTGGACAGTGGGTGATTATTTATATATTTATTTTTTAACCGATTACAATTCATTCGGGGTTTGACGGAGGCAGAACGAATTGAATCCAGACTCTAAATAATTGCGGAACCTACCACTGGATCAGCCTCTTTCGGTTAATTGCGTGTAGTTATTGATGATTGATAGATTACAAATTACAAGTGCATTTGAGTCTAAAGTGGGTCTAATGTAATGATGGGCAAAAAGTGATTTTGAACAAAGTCATACAACCCAGTTCCACAATAAATCTGTAAAGCAGCCCGTTTAGTGCTTTTGGAAGATTTTATTCTCTGAGATCAATTTTGGGCTTTAAGAAATCCATTAAGAGTATCCCTAAGGATATCCCTTAAAGAGCTGTTGGGATTTTGTTTTCTTCAAAATAGAAAAATAAAAAAAGGTTATTGGTATTTAATTAAAAAAAATAGGTGGAGACCACTTGAGGGGACTAAAACCACCCCTTAATTAAGGGAGTGAGCTCCACCTAGAGATGGGCATTTCCCCTGTAATCCCCATCCCCGATTTCCCCCAAAAAGCATCTCCAAATGGGAGAGGCTGTAGATGAATATCATCCCCAAATTAAAATGGGGATGGGGGAAGGTCCTCGACTCCTCCCATCCCCATTTACTCCAAAACTATTTTATATATAAACACAGTTTTTCTATTGTCAATTCGTTCTGATATAAAATATATCAGGACGAAGAATGTGGACCATTAGATTTACATACTTTGATTCAAAGTGTATGTACTTGTCAAAACTTCTCCATAATCTATGGTCCATATTCTTCTTCCTGATATATTTTATATCAGGACGAACTGACAGTAGAAAGACTATATATATATAATAGATTAGATTTGCATTTGTATTTTTATTGTTTTTGCATGTTATAACTTATAAGCATTTTTTTTTATTATGTAATTTTTAGTCAAATATGGTCAAACAAAAAAAAAAGAGAAACAGGGAAAAAAATATAGGATTGAAAAAATAGAGAAAATAGGGAAAACGAGAAAATAGGGATGGGGATAAGGATACCTCCCCCAAAACTCCCCTATCCATGGAATAAATTAAGGTTTGTGTAATTTCTTTTCATTTTCTGTGCAATGTCACTTGCAGAAGTCAATGAGAGACTGACTCGGCTAGAGAGATGGATTGGGGAATCACCTGATGAGAACATTACTGATCTAGCATTGCTGAGTGTGGAGAATAAAGAAAGGGTTATTTTTCTTCAACAAGCACATGCAGATTTGCTCAAGGACCTAGAGACACGGTTCAACACTGTTCGGATGGAGCAAGTTTCTGTTGTTGATAGCTTGGTAGAGCAGATAAGAGCAATGGGGGACGAAATTGGTGTGCTTCGGAGGGCATTTAATAACAGTCCAAACCACAGGGATGAGGGGTTGGTTTCAAGGATCAAAGAATCAGAACCAAAGCATTTCCAAGGGAGCAGAAATGCCAAGGAGTTAAAGAACTTCTTGTGGGACATGGAACAATATTTCAAGGCTGTTAGAATTCCTGATAGAGAACAGGTGAACATCACCAACATGTATCTAGGAGGGGATGCAAAGCTGTGGTGGCGTACTAGATTGGCCGATGACCTTAGTGCAAGCAGGCCAAAGATTGAGACATGGGAGGTGCTGAAGAAGAAATTGAAGGATCAGTTCCTACCTTGCAACTCGAGTTGGTTGGCAAGGGAGTCTCTTTAAAAGCTGAAGCAAACGGGCTCTTGTAGGGAGTATGTGAAAGACTTCAGTTCATTGATGTTGGACATCCAAAACATGTCAGAGGAGGACAAGTTGTTCAACTTCATGTTAGGGTTGCAGAAGTGGGCACAGGCAGAATTGAGAAGACAGGGAGTGAAGGACATTCCAACGGCTATGGCTGCAATAGAGGGTCTAGTCGATTTCCATTTAGGCGGGTCTACATCCAATTCTGTTGACAAAGGGAAGTCAATTGAGAACAAGTTCGGGAAGAACAAGGAGAAGGATTGGAAGAAGAAGGCTGATGGAAAGAAAGAAAAGGAGAAGGAAGTCGAGACCACAAAAGGTAAGGATCATATTTACAGCAAATTTCAAGGGTGTTTTATTTGCAGTGGTCCACATCGTGCAAGAGATTGTCCTATGAAGGAGAAAGTCAGTGCATTAGTTTGTCAAGAAGCTGAAAGTTCTGACTCAGATGATGATGTTGTGCTGGCTAATCCCATACAGTTGCTGAATACAATGAGGATGGAAAGGTAGTAGAGATATGGCTTGATGCAAGTAATGGTGCAAGTCAATGGGAAACAAGTTCGAGCTTTGTTGGATACATGTGCAAACAACAATTTTCTGAATCAAAACATGGTGGACAGGTTAGAGTTGAACTTGTCAAACAGTCGCAGTTTGGTTAAAGCAGTAAATTCAAAAGTTGTTGAGGTACTTGGTGTGGCTGAAACAAACTTGAAAGTGGGGACTTGGCATGGGACATGCATGGTGAATGTGGTGCGTCTCGATGACTTTGAGTTAATACTTGGCAATGAGTTCTTTATGAAGGCCAAGGTGAGTTTGATGTCTTACCTTCGTGGCATCTTAATTAGGGATTGTGAAAATCCTTGCTTCATACAAGTAGATGAAAGTTTGAACAAGCAGGAGAAAGAAGCTTATTCTGCAAAAGGAAAGGGAAACATGGCGTTGGATAGAGGAAAATTGTTGGTAACATTGGAGACCAAGCCTAGTGTTGTGGTAGAATTGAAGAGGGAGGTGGATGACTTGCAGGCATCCAAAGTTTCTTGCAGTGGTCCTGTGCAGTTTCAGAGGAAACAGGCCGGAAATTGTTCAAAGCTTAGGAGAGGGCCTAAACAACTTGTGGAGCACGAAGGTAGAGTGACTGTAAGCCATAATGATTATGTGGTGGGCAGTGGATCTTTGGGTGAGGAGTTGGCTCATCAAAGACTCGGGGTTTCTGTGAGTAGAGATCCTTCCTTGGTGAAAGGGGAAAAATCAGAGAAAGTTTCTTTAGAGGGATTGTATCGGAATAGATTGGGGGTGAAGGCAAAAGGATGTTTGAAGAACCTCCCAACGAGGACGTTGGATGTTTCAAGTGGGGGAGGTTTGTCACACTCCCAAAAACGAGTATAGGCAGCAAGGCCTATGGTGGGTTTGATATCGGTGCATCAGGCCTAAGACAAGTTATGTTAGGTGGCATAGCTTGGATGAAGTGTGCAATACGCAGACCTTAGTGGGTTGGTATTGTGGAAACAAGCTTGGATTGTGATACTGGTTGGCTTAACATTGAGCAGTGAAGAGGCAAATGCAAGGCAAAGTAATGATGGTGCGTTGGTGCGTGCTGTGTGCGAAGGAACAAGCTTGGTAGATGAGAAACAAGCTTAGCTGCGAGAAGACAAGCTTGGCAGGCAAGAGTTAGCTTTGCAATGGACAGCGTTGGTGCGTTGTGTGCTGTTTTGGATATGCAATGTGTGGCATGTGCAAGGCACGTGACAGAGACATGTGAGAGGCACATGAGACCGAACATGTGAGAGACATGTATGGCGGTTACTAGTTGATTTGTGACATGTGCAAGTTGTGGGCAGATGTGTGGGATGATGGCGATTACTAACGGTTACTAGCAGTTCCATGAAGACAAAGTCTTCAGCTTGAGGTGGCACATTCTGAAAGATCCACGTAGGCTTGTTGATAGGTATTGTAAGCTGGTTATTCCAGCAATGCCTAGTAGTTAAGGCATGTTAATTGTAAGTGTTCTGGTATGCACTATAAATACATATATTTGTGTAAAGACACCAACTAGCCAGAGATAGTGCTAATGTTGTGGTGATCCTACAAGCAATTGTAAAAGTGTTTTCCTTATCAATAGGAGTTTTGATTGGTTTGGGAGTGGACTCTCATAAATTGGCTTGTGTTTGTTCTTACTTCTACCTTTCTATGTGTGAGTTACATTGATTGTGTGTGGTGAGAATTGTGCAAACAGTGTGTGCGTGTGCTGTGTGCATTTAGAGCCTTTGTGTTGCATTGCTTGTTGATTTCGTGGTTAATCATAGTATGGGATGTGATTGACAAATCGTCAAACACTTGGTGAGCAAGATACTTGTGTTGGCTGGATCATTGTAACAGATTGAGAACAAGCTTAGTTTGGGGAGCAAACAAGCTTGGCGTGAGTTTGAAACAAGCTTGGTGTGTGGAGACAAACAAGCTTGGCAGATTAAAAACAAGCTTGGTTTGAGAGCAAACGGGCTTGGCTGGGAGATTGAAACAAGCTTGGTTGTGAAAAGAAAACAAGCTTGGCATTGTGGCAAAATAGGCTTGGTGGCTGAGGAGTTTTGCTGCATTTCATCGAATAGTTGGTAGGCAACATTTATTCCGCAAAGTGTTGCTTGAGTAGGCTGGTCAAACAAAGGTGTTTGGCGCCGGACATCGAAAAAATTCATAGGGGATTTTCAGGGGTGTTACAGTTGGGGGAAAGATTTGAGAGATGAGGATAGGAGGGACCAATATCCATCGTCATTTCTCCAATACTCATCTTTAATTACACCTGAGTTCGATTAAGGGGGTCCTTAAGGGACCCCTTGGAATTGTAAAAATACAACTCCTCGCTTAATTCCCTCCTTAATTAAGCAATCCAAAGGACTTGTCAAAAAAATTTATTAAGCCATTATTTCCTAATGGATTTATAATTTATTTATTTATTATTATTATTATTATTTACAGCAAATGATTTATTTCTTTCATATACTTTGCAATGTCAATGGCATATAAACCAAGGAGACAGAAAAGGAAATAAAAAAAAAAAAAAAGTTTTCAACCGCAAAATCTCTAAAACTTTGGCTGCCAAAACTATTATATTTTCTTTGACAGTGCCAAATTATTATATTTTGATTATATATATATATATATATATATTTGATTTAGGAGCACTAATGAGATTTACCCTTTGTTTGGTATGAGGGAAAAATGGAGGGAGGGAGAGGGTTGGAGGGAGTGGAGAAGGGAGAGAGAGCAAATCCCTTGTTTGGTTGGAGGGAGAAGTGAAAGGAGTGGAGGAGAGGAGGAGAGGAGGGAGAGCTTCTCCCTCTGGGCCCACAAAATTCAATCCCCCCAATTTGGGAGGATGAGAGAAAGGAGTGAGAGTGATAGGGGGCAAAAACAAAAATGCCCTCTCTTTTTATACTATCTTCCAATTTTTAAAAGGTAATATTGTAATTTTACAAATTCAATATCAATCTATCTATCAAACCCTCCTTTCAATACCAAACAACATGGAGGATTAATGTTATCCTCTCCATTCTTCCTACTCTCTCTCTCCCTCTTAATTCATCCATCCCTCATACTCCCCCTCCCTTCTACCAAACATAGCGGTGGATATTTATCGGGTTGAGTTGAGTTAAATATGTTACAATGCAATGTAAATCACAGACCAACCTAACCCAATTTTGATCGTGTTGGGTAGTTAGGATTGGGTTTAAGTCCAACAAAACCAAATTTATTTGTATTTATTATTTAAAATGTTTTGAATTCAAAATGCATTATACCTAATTAAAAGCAATTTGTCACCCAAATATCACATCACATGCATTTTAAATTTCTTTAAAACATAATATATATTGGAAAATTTTCAAGTCAGTGCGTCCTGATATAACTCCATCAGTGCATTGGATGTGAGCCATTAGATTTACATGCTTTGACTCAAAGTGTATGCACTTGTCAAAACTTCTCCATAATCTATAACCCACATGCAACGCACTAATGGAGTTATATTAGGACGCACTGATAGAGTTATATATAATACGTACATAATGTCTGAGTTTTTGATGGATAAGTTAAAAATGAATTCATTTTTTTTTAAGTTAAAAAAATTAAAATAAAAACGAATAATTTATCCAACTTATTTAACTAATTCTAATTAATGCATATAGAGTTTTATGATATAACTAAATACTTTGAATCTTTAACACATTTGTGTGAGTAACGACTTGCATTTAAGATTCTAAGTACCTATTTAGAAGTACTTGAGTGTTGAACATGTACCCCTATTGGCAATTAATGGTGATGAGAAAGCATTGTTTTAGATCTGATGGTTATGGTAAACTTCCTTAACATGTTCAACCAATTCGCCTATATTAACTTAATTTTTTTTATCTTTCAACATCAAGTCATTTATCACCTCACGTGGTTTAATGGTAAAAGTAATGGTGGCAAAACAGGTCGGCCCGGCCCGGCCCGGCCCGACCCATTTTGCGTAATGGGTCAGACCGGGCTTGGCTTGTTAGGGAAACAAGTCGGGCCAGGCCAAGCCAACCTATTGGGGGGAAGGGTGGGCCCGGCTAGGCCTAGGCCTATGCTAGGATAGGCCGGACCTGTGGCGGGCCGACCCATTAAGGCCTTAACGGGCGTTAAATTTTTTTTTAAACATTTTTTTATACAATATTACTTTTTATACATTGTAATAATTTTGTGTAATTATTAATGTAATAATTTTAATATGGAATATAACATTATTAATTTCATACAACATTTAATTAGTTTTCGATGAATAATATTTTTGTAATTTCATATTAAATTTGTGGTGAAATGTATAAATTACAAATCATGATTGCCTCGTTAAAAACCTTACCAAGAAAAATCAAATGAGATAAAAACTTGGTAACGGAAAAAGAGTGCAATCGGAAAAAAAAAAAAATTAAGTATTTACAATTACATCAGCTCACCGGTTGATTACTACCGGAACTCTCTTCGATGGTCATGTTGGAGAAGTCATCCATGAGTTCTTCGATTTCCAGTTGATGTTGTTGTATGAATCTTGCATTTTGCCAATCCTTAAGGCATGTCAAAGCTTCCATCGCATCAGGGGCCAATGAACATCTTCTTTCTTCTAGTATTCGTCCGGCCATACTGAACACCTGCTCCGATGAAACTGTTGAAATCGGGATAGCAAGGACGTCACATGCTAATCTCAATAGAATGAGAAGTTGTTTCTCTTGCCGTGCCACCATTTTAGAAGATCGTTGGTTGTGAAGTCATCGTTCTCCGTGATGAAGTACTCTGTAGTTAGATGTTTGTTCAGCTCCACTTGTTGTTGTTGACCTTGACTTTAACTCGAACTCGAACTTCCTAAAGCGCGAGAAGTTGTGGCTTTGTTAAAAAAAATTATCATGAGCTTCGATTGTTGTTGGGATTGTTGCTGAGGAGGCGCCGATTCTGCTGTTTCGTGGCAGTATCTACTTTCATAAATAGAAAAAACCTCGAACATTTGGGATTTCAGTGTACTAACATGTTCAACAACATCCGTTTCACTTAATCCCAAAGCCTCACCCAATTCTTTGGAAAAAAACTTCTAAAGCATTAAATCTGAATCTAGGATCTACAACAATACCAAAGGCATACAAAAGAGGAATTTCCCCACAATATTTTTCAATTTTTTTTTGCATAGCAGAAACAACGGAAGCTACAATCACATTTTCACTATATTGTCTAAGTACATCAGCCATGCCATAAAGTTTATAAAGTGCAAGAGGAGATGTGGGGTAATAAACCCTGGAAAGTTCTACAGTAGCATCATAAAAAACTTCTAAAAATGTAACAAAAACATTGGCCACATACCAATCACCATCCGTGAGTTTTTCACGTCTGATGTCGTTGGTGGTGTTCAGGTTATAAAAACTAGTAATTTGTGAAGCATATGGTAAATCAGATTTCAACATTAAATATGTTGAGTTCTACCTTACCGACATATCTGTTTGGAGCTTATGGGGTATTAGGTCCTTTGATCTACAAAACCTGGCAAACTCAGTAATTCTTTGGTTAGATGCCATAATCCAACCCAAAGCCCCCTCTAATATTGTCGATTTGACTTTCCACCTTCTTTAAACCTGATTTTACAATCAAGTTTATAATGTGACATGCACAACGGGCATGAAAAAATTTTCCCATAATATTAGGGATTCTAGAATTAATGAAAAGTTCTATAGCTTTGGAGTTAGCATATGCATTTCCAAAGTAATTGACATGATGAGGTTATGAATGCCATAATCTTGTATAACGGACATAATAACATCATAAATATTTTGTGCCGTGTGTGAATAATTCATGACACGAAAACCAAGGTGCTTTTTTTTTGTAAAATCCATTAGGTGTCTATATAGTGTCTTGTGACACATAAATAATCTTGTTTTAAACGTCTGCTCCAGATGTCGGACGTTAATGCAATTGAAAAAGAAATGTTTTACAATTCATATATCAATTCAGTCCTACGTTTTTGAAAAGTACGAATCAAATCGCTTCTAGTTGTGTTTCTATAAACAGGGACATATTGGGGGTTAAAAGCATTATTAATAAAATATTAAAAATGGGGGTTATCTTAAAAACCTATGGGTTGGTCAGTTGCAGTGCAGTACAACACCGCCTGCTCTCTGACCCGGTCGGGGTCATACTGCCATGTACTCATATAACCATCTGGGTTTCGCTGCAGTTGGGTTTGTCGAGTTGTATCGACTTGCCTATGGGAAGCCATGCATTTGTCTTTATGTCTCTTGAGATGACTAGTTCCCTTACTTGAATCAGTGAGTACATATTGACAATACTTACATTGGGCATGCTCAACTTCAGTACCGGCTGTCTTCTTTACCATTATAAGGTCAAAGCAATCCCACACCATCGATTTCTTCTTCTTCTTCCATTTCTTACTCGAATTCAGTGTCGAGGAAGAAGGTCCTGCTCCCGTAGTACTAAGGGGATCGTGATCGGTATGGAACTCACCGTATACTCAGTTGATCTCCTTGTCCGGTAAATAGTCGCCGGGGTTCAGGTTCAACTCTTCAAGATTCATTTTCCTAAGATTATAATTAAATAAATGATTAAATGTCACAGAATCACAAATACAATTATACATTTATACAAATAACAAATTAAACATACAAAATTACAAATATACAATTATACATTAACACAATTAAACATAGAAATTAATATATTATTAATTTCAAAAAAAAAAATTTAACTTGGTAGGACTCGTAACTTTGAGAATTTTACGGACAGAGTACTCAGCATGCAAACTATATGTGCGCAAACTTAATATTTGATATTATGATGCACACATATAGTTTGGTTTCGAGACATGATTATGATGCTAAAACAACATAATAATAAATATATTTTTCAAAATTATTATTTTCTTCTTATTTCTTCAACTCTACAAAAAAAAAAAAAAAAAAAAAAAAAAAAAAAAAAAAAAAAAAAAAAACATTAACATAATCTTTCTAATATATTATTAATTTCAAATAATTTAAAAAAAATCAGAATTAATTTTTCTAAATTATTTTTTTTCTTATTTCTTAAGCTCTAAAAAAAAAAACGTGATCAGTATATATTATTAATTTCAAAAAATTAAAAAAAAATCAGAATTAATTTTTCTAAATTATTATTATTTTTCTTTGTTCTTAAATTCTACAAAAAAAAAAACATAATCATAATATATATTATTAATTTCAAAAAATGTAAAAAAAATTCGGAACTAATTTTTCAAAATTATCATTTTCTTCTTATTTCTTCAACTCTATATATATAAAAAAACATTAACATAATCATTCTAATATATTATTAATTTAAAAAAAAATTTAAAAATTTGGAATTAATTTTTTAAATTTTTTATTTTCTCCTTATTTCTTCGACTCTACAAAAAAAAAAAAAAACATTTACATAATCATTCTAATATATTATTAATTTCAAAAAAATTTTAAAAACTTGGAATTAATTTTTCTAAATTATTATTTTCTTCTTAAACTCTACAAAAAAAATAAACATAATCTTTCTAATATAATAATAATTTCGAATATTTTGAAAAAAATTAGGAATTAATTTTTTTTAATTATTATTTTGTTGTTAAACTCACAAAAAAAAAAAACATAAAATTAACATATTACTAACAACAATATTAACTCCACACATACTAATCACTAAATACTAAATAATAATAATTACTATATAAAATGTTATTAATAACAAAAGTAGATAAGTAGACATACTAACCTTAAATTGGAGGCTTGAGAGTTGAGAGTGTTGAATTAATTAATCAATTGGATACCTAACAACATAACAAATAATAACATTAGTTATAAACATATTAATAATAGTTAATAATTAAATAACAAATGAAAGTTAATTAAAAAAAATAAACAAGACAATACCTTAGAGCAAGAGCCTTAGAATATGTAGAGACTAGAGAGTGGGAGGTATGTAAATATATAATATATAATGTATAGTGTATAGTATATAAATAATATATTAAATAAATAAAATAAATTACAAAATAGTTGAAAGAGTGAGTGAGAGATGTTGGAGATTGTAGAGAATAGAGAGAATAAGAGAGTAGGGATTAGGGAAGTAGAGAAAATGTAGAGAATGAGGTGAGGGTGATGGGGGTATTTATAGGAAAAAGTTAGGTAAGGGTATGGTTGGAAAAAAATGGAAAAGATTTAAAAAAAAAATAAAATTTTTAAAAATTTTGGATATTTTTTTCTCCCCCAACGATTATCCCACCCTTCAATTCAAATTTTGAAAAAAAAATTTTAATTTTGAAATTTTTTTCTAGCGGGCCTCCTATGGGCCGAGCCCCATAGAATTTTTTTTTGCAAATTTTTTTAGGGCCCACAGGCCTGGAGGGTTGTATCTGGCCCAGCCCAGTACTTCACCACCTAGGCCCAGCTTGGACCACTAGCTTAATAGGTTTGAGCCTGGCCTGTTAAGCTAGCGGGCCGGTCTGGCCCGGGCCTGCTAACGAAACAGGCCAATCCGGGTGGCCTACCGAAAACTGGCTCGTTTTGCCAACACTAAGTAAGAGTACTCATTCAATCTGATAATGTTTCAGGTGTTCGAATCGCTAACACCCCATGTCACCATGTGGTATATATATATATATAAAATCAAGTCATTTATTTACCGTTAATTCAATAATAATTGTCAGTTTGTCATTACTCTTCTTCTCAATTATTGAATTAAGAGCAAATAAATAATTTAGACATCATGTGTTAGGTTTTGACTTATATTCCTAAGCGAACACAATGTGAACCAAATAATACTAAATTGATGTGTTACTTCCTTAAGACGTGGGATAATGTTTGGAAGTTGAAGGTGGTGTTTAAGGGAGGTTGAAGATCAAAGAAGAACTGAAGAAATGGATTCCGAAAGGAAGCACGGCACGAACCGCGGTGATGACAAAACGCATGGACCGCGACATACAGAATGGTTGATTCTAGAGGATTAAGTGCAGTGAAGACCACGGCAGAGGCAAGAGACACCGACCGTGGTATCCAGAGCCGTCGGTTCCAAAAGTGTTCCGTGGTATAAGAATGGGGGGCACACCGCGACCCATACAGCGAAGACAATGTTTTTTTACTGAGATCGAGAATGTTACGCAAAAAAGGAAAGGTTATTTTTTCTAGAAGTTATTGTACTTGAAGGAAAATGATTTACTCTTTACAAGAAGACATGTCATAAAAAGAAATAGTATTTATGTGGAACAAGTAAATTTTGTACGTTTAGGAGTAGGGTTTCCTTTTATCTTAAACTCTCTGTAACTAGTATAAATAGACCTAATATCTATGTTATTGGATTTAAGGCTGTGGAGAAAAAAGAACACCATGTAACATCAGAGAGAGTGGTGAGATCCGGGGGAGACCCTAGGGAATATCCGGGATTAAGTTAGAGATTTGTAGGTGATATTCAGGGGAAACCTATGGGATATTGGGGGGAGGGGTATTCGGTGAGGATCTTGTGAGCATGGTTTGGGGTTAGGTGTGAAAGCGAATCCTGAAGTATTTTGTTGTAACAATTTATCATATAGTGGAACTTTCTTTGTCGTCCTAACGGCCTGTGGATTTTTACCCGTTTTGGGTTTTCCACTTATATCTTATTGTGTGATTGGTTATTCTCTCTCATCTATTTTTCTACTATATTGACGTTATTAATAGCTATGAGTTATGAACGAGTATTATGCACGACATTTTCGCGTTCATCGGTTCAAATCCCTAACAATTTGTATTAGAGCCATATGGTTTGGCGATAGTGATTATAGGAGATCGTATGGAGGACTTGGTGGCATTGGAATGATGATCATGGTTGCCTAATATGGTTTAACAAAGGAGATACGTCTTGAAGGCAGTTTCGAACTCGTTAGGGTTTGATGAAAGAAAGAATTAGATGGAGGAGAAGTTTGGCTTGTGGTGGCAGGTATGAGTTATAAGATCCAATATGGGTTACATAAGGTGCTGAATGTATATTAAAAAAAAAAAATTTGAACACTCGAAGTCTCTGGTATTGTGTGGGGCTTATCCGGCAAAGCACTATCGGTTTATAGTAGCAAGTCTTTCACTAGGCATGTGATGCAAGGACAGAAGGTCTTTCACATGGTTTGGTGATGTATGGACATGCTTATCCTTTTGGCAGTTTTCCCCACTAGCTATGGAAGATGATATGTTGTTGTTAATGGTCCATAATTGTGCACAAGGCATTGGTCAGAAAGTGATGTAAGGTGTATAGTGGATAAAGATGTCAATGGCTGACGAACTCCCTGGAAATCTGAGTTGAGGAGTTACACCACAATTTCATCATGTTATTTCGACATGGTGCCGGAACAATGAACACAAAAAAATGTGAAGGGAAATCTTAGGATGGTTCGTTCCTAAGTGGTTATACCTTGTGGTGGGGTATGTTTGATTCTCGGTATGAAAAATCGTGGTTGTGGACAAAGGTCTTGAGAATTCAAGTCAAATGGGAGAATTGTTAGGTTTTGATTTGTATTCCTAAGCGAACCCAATTGAACCAAGCAATACTAAACTGATGTGTTACTTCTTGGAGACGTGGGATAATGTTTGCAAGTTGAAGGTGGTGTTTAAGGAAGGTTGAAAATAGAAAAGAAGAATTGAAGAAATGGATTCCGAAAGGAAGCGCGGCGCGAACCGTGGTGTGGACAAAATGCATGGACTGGGGCATATAAAACGGTTGATTCCAGAGGATCAAGCACGGTGAAGACCACGACGGAGGCAAGAGACACAGACCGTGGTATCCGAAGCGGTCGATTCCAGAAATGTTCAACGGTAGAGGAAGCGGGGTGCACACCACAACCCATACCATAGAAACAATGTTTTTTTGCTGAGATCGAGAATGTTGCGCGAAAAAGGAAAGGTTATTTTTTCTAGAAGTTTTTGTACTTGAAGGAAAATGATTTACTCTTTACAAGAAGACTTGTCATAAAAGGAAATAGTATTTATGTGGAACAAGTAAATCTTGTACTTTTAGGAGTAGGATTTCCTTTTATCTTAAACTCCTTGTTACTAGACCTAATATCTATGTTATTAGATTTAAGGTTGTGGAGCAAAAAGAACATCATGTAATATTAGAGAGAGTGTGGTGAGATCCGGGGGAAACCCTAGGGAATCTCCGGAAAGGGATCCAAGGGAATATCAGTGGATCAAGTTAGAGATCCGTGGGTGATATTCAGGGGAGATCGACCTAGGGGATATTGTGGGGGTACTCGGTGAGGATCTTGTGAGCGTTGTTTGGGGTTAGGTGTGAGAGAGTATCCTGAAGTCTTTGGTTGTAACAATTTATCATATAATGGAATTTCTCTATCGTTCTGACGGCCTGTGGTTTTTTACCCGTTTTGAGTTTTCCACGTATATTTTATTGTGTGATTGGTTATTCGCTCTCATCTATTTTTCTGTTATATTGACGTTATTAATTGCTAAGAGTTATGGGGGAGTATTAGGTATAACGTTTCCGCGTTCATCGGTTCCCCAACATCATGAAAGTCGCACAATTGAGTTGATATGGTGATTTAAAAAGAATACTTGAATTATACATATATATATATATATATATATAGAGGAACAAGGGGCAGATTTCTTTTCTTTTCAAAGAAGCACTTTCAAATATTGTTTTACAAAATATACCTTCATTTGAATATGTTTTCTATAAAAGCACTGCTCTTAGACGCAACTTATGTCTCATATTTGAATTGCCGCAACTCAGGTTGATATATATATATATATCACAACTTATCGGTGGATAAAGTTCCTCTTCAGAACATGACTTCTGCTAGTTGGATACAACAAATTTGGGTTCAAACCTTCTTCTTCAAAGTCACAAGGCTTGTCTTCATCAATTCTTCCAATCTTTCCTATACCAACACAATAACTCCTCCTCGTCCCACCAATCTCGATTCTCGATCGCCTTCTGCCCATCATGCACTGATGATATTGTTGCACCTGAAAGCAGCTTCCTGCTCATGAATTCCTGATCATCTTGATTACTAGCCTTGAAAGAGTAATTATTGACACTAAAACATTTAGGCAAGGCACAACCTGGACCATCGAACAGCCCACCACTACTCCTCCATAACTCGCCTTTCCAGCGCAATCGTCCATGCCCATAACTTGCTTGAACTTGCAAAGAACTTTGATGGGTGCTGATAAAACTTGCTTGAACTTGCTTTGCTTTTTGGTTCTGTTAAGCGCTCTCTTTTTCTGACGACTCATTTTGCTAGCTAGAAGAGCGGTAGAACTAAGAGGCTTGTAAATATGTTTGCATGTTTTGATTAATTATTATTATATAATGGAAGTGCTTCTTGGAAGTAGCTTCAAAGGCAGTTTTAATGAAACGGCATAACCGGCTTGTGGTTGTGAACCGATTCATATCGAAAAAGGACACTTTTTTTTTTAGGTGAAAAAGGACACTTGAAGGCTTCAAATGAATATACAGGGCACTTGAAGGCTTCAAATGAATATACAGGGCACTTGAAGGCTTGGAATACATTAGACTTATATGATATGATATGAATGTGTATCAATTGATCAATTGTCAATCAATTGTCACATGAATACATGGAAAATGCATTAATACTGTTATTATTATATAGAGCATGATGATGAATTATCGAAAATATTGTTGCCTGATCAGGACGTACACTTGGAATTTATCAAATTAAGAAAAGGGATAATTATCTCAATGACCATCGAATTGATGACACACTATCAAAATGGCCACTAGATTGGAAAGTTGTTCAAAAATAGCCATTTTTGGTGAACTTTGTGACACTAATGACCATTTCAGGCAATTTCATCTAATTCTATCCAATTTCATCCAATGAGTGGCATTTTGGTAAATAAGGGGATGCCATTAATTTATTTTAGATGTTTTTTGGAAATCAATTTTTTTCTTTTTTGAAAAGAATAATTATATTTAATGTGTGTATATATATATATAATTTTTCTTTTCAAAAAACAAAAGAAATGATTTAGATCAATACACGTGTCTCTTCTTTGTTTTTTAGATTTTTTAGATTATATATATATATATATATACGGAAATTTTCTTATGAGGATGTCCTGATAGAATTATATAAGGATATTGAATGTGAGTCACTCATTTTACATACTTTGACTTGGTATGTATGCACTTGTCAAATCACTTTTATAAATGAGTGACTCACATTCAATATCCTGATAAAGTTATTATATAAGGATGCCCTGATATATATATATATATATATATATATATATATTTACACACCAAGAAATATGACCATGTCTGCCTCAGGTAACTCAAGCATCCTTTCTACAGATTTGCATACCCATACCCATAGCCTAATAAAAAATGGGATGCAGTAGCCTATATCAACATTGATTCACCGGTAAGAGTATAGTTAACTAACTCAAAACTCAAAAGTATTAAAGTCAATACAAAATCATTTACTTGTACCTGGTAAGGGGACAAAGGTATAATCAAGGTAATTTTAAACAACTAACTTCGAATTGAAATTATATATGATCAACTTAACATACTGGTGTTCAAAGCTTATAGACAAGGTTAACCAATCCAGTTCCCAAAGCATATGGATATATTATTCATCTAAATCATTTCTTTTGTTTTTTTGAAAAGAATAATTATATATATATATATTTACACACACTAAATATAATAATAATAATTTTTTTTGAAAATATAATTATTCTTTTCAAAAAAAGAAAAAATTGATTTCCAACAAAACATCTAAAATAAATTAATGGCACCCCCTTATTTACCAAAATGCCAATCATTGGATGAAATTAGATGAAATTGGATGGAATGACCATTAATATCACAAAGTTCGTCAAAAATGGTCATTTTGGAACAACTTTCCAATCCAATGGTCATTTTGATAGTGTGTTATCAATTCGATGGCCACCGGGATAATTATCCCGAAAGAAAATCGTTTAGAATTTGGAACAAATTAAATATGCGGGGTACATAAAAGGATGCTCCAGTCCAAGTTAGGAGCCACAAACAAAAAAGTCCCTTCAGCCAAAATAGTTCTCGTGCAATTTGTGTTCCATATTACTAAAGTAAGATTCACAATTCGGCAGAATAACATCATGGACTCCACTTTGCCAAATATTGTAATAAATATATTTTTTTATTTTGTTTTGAATTATATATATATTTAATAATTACAAATAATTTGAGATTTGATAGAGAAGATACGATTCAAACTCACAAACTTTATAGTTTAGATGTGAGGCGGATACTACTAAATTATTCTCATCTCACCAATATTGTAATAAGATTAATGCTAGATTGAGGTGTCATTTATGTAAGTAAATACGGGTAAACTTCTCAACTGAATGCCAGACTCCCCAACTCGTAAGGTGTCAGTCAATTAATGGATTCATATTATTAATGATTTATTTCACTTAAAACATGTCATGTAAGGGTTCAAAAATTTTTTGTCACTATTTGGAGGGGCTTTTGTGAGAATGTCACTGGTTTACTAATGTAAGTTTAAAAGGCACCTATTTAGGTGACCAGACAAAAATACCCTCATTCTTGTCAGTTTGCGTCTGAAGAGAAAAAAGTTGAGAGAGAGAGAACAGTGGAAAGAGAGACCTTGGGTGCAAGAAATCCGGTACTAAATCTCACGGGAAACCTGCCGGCGGTGGCGATACAGTCTTGAAATCGACGAGAAGGTGATATGATTTTCTGACGCGTTTTTGTTGTTGAAACTTTTATTTGCGTTTGATGTTGGATGTTCGTTTGATTTGATTTGTTGTTGATTAGGTTTGTTTGATTAGGTTAGGGTTTAAATTTATGAAAAAATTCTGTTGAACACGATGAAGTTCTCAAGCCTTTTCCGAGCTTTTCACATTTCAAGCCTTTTCCGAGCTTTTCACATGTAATCCGAGCCTTTTCCGAGCAATTTGAATAGGTTTCTGCTATTTGAATCTCCGAGCCTTTCACACTGGCTCCGAGACTTTTAAAATAGGATCCGAGCCTTTTAAAACATTGTCCGAGACTTTTAAATAGTAATCCGAGCCTTTTAAGGAATATGAATAGGTTTCTAGAATTAGAATCTCCAAGCTTTTCATATAGTCTCCGAGCCTTTTCATATAGTTTCCGAGCCTTTTAATATATTGTCCGAGCCTTTTCATATATTTTCCGAGCCTTTTCATATAGTTTCCGAGCCTTTTCATATAGTTTCCGAGCCTTTTCATATATTGTCCGAGTCTTTTCATATAGTGTCCGAGCCTTTTCATATAGTTTCCGAGCCTTTTCATATATTGTCCGAGCCTTTTCATATAGTGTCCGAGCCTTTTCATATATTGTCCGAGCCTTTTCATATAGTGTCCGAGCCTTTTCATATAGTTTCTGAGCCTTTTCATATAGTGTCCGAGCCTTTTCATATAGTTTCCGAGCCTTTTCATATATTGTCCGAGCCTTTTCATATAGTTTCCGAGCCTTTTCATATAGTGTCCGAGCCTTTTCATATAGTTTTCGAGCCTTTTCATATAGTGTCCGAGACTTTTCATTTAGTGTCCGAAACCTTTCATTTTTATATTATTTATTTTATTTAACTAGATATATTTTTTTTATGTCAATATGCAGATGAGGAATCAACTAAAAGATTCGCTTAAAACTCCAGAGGAAGAAAGGTATTCGGGGAAAATAACTCGCCATGACCATTTTGATGACCTTACAGATATCGACAACGCACTTAACAAGGTACCTGAACATCTTGCGATCGAAGAACGACGTCGGTATACTGAGTCGTGTTTTGGACACCTCCTTCGGATGGATCGTGGGATGAAGTTTTCAGCTGGCATTGTACATCGGTTGCTTATTCGCGAGTTGCATCACGATGGGCCTGAAGATGAGATGAGATTTTTGTTAGGAAGGCATTCGGTCCGGTTCTCAAAGGTTGAGTTTTGTCTAATCACCGGATTGAAGTTCGGAGAACTTCCTGACACGTCGACCTATGATATGGTAGAGAATGGCATACACCAGCGGTACTTTGAGGGTCGAGATGAGGTCGAGTATGCAGAGCTGAAAGCCGTTCTACGGATTGGTGTTTTTTCTGAGCAGTACGATGCGGTTAAGCTTTGCTTATTGTATATGCTTAACTGGATACTGATGGGGTTGGACGAGAGAGAGAAAGTTCCAGTATGGCAGTTTCGCCTAGTCGAGGACTTGGACGCTTTTGATGCGTTCCCGTGGGGTGCACACGTGTATATGCGGTCTATATACGGTTTCAAGCATGCGTTGGATGGTCGACGTAGGCGGTTTGAACAACGCCAGCGACGAAAGGGCGTTGATGTACACACCACAGAGACATATAACATATATGGGCTAACGCACGCCCTGTTGGTGAGAATTTTGAATTTGTTATTTTTTTCATATGACTTATGTATTGTATTGGATTCTTATCGTTCTTAGCTGTTTTGTAGATATTTGCTTTCGAGGTTATCCCCGAGCTTGGCAACAGCGGATGTGGGAAGCGGAGGGAAATCGAGCTCTCCCCCCGAATTCTAAAATGGGAGTTGAGTACGCGACCGAGGGGGGAGAAGTTGAATAGCATTTTCCTTGAAAGTGTAAATATCTATATATATATATATTTTTTATGTTCATAACTATTAGTATGTATACAATTACAATGGTCTAACTGCAATTTCAGATGTTTGCGAGGGTGAAATTGGTGCCGACGGCAACTGAGAGGGCTGAACGGTACTTCGAGGGCATTTCCCAGGGAGGCAGTTTGTATGATGCTAATCTCGGTGATATACCTGTTCCCGTCTCTGACCCCGAACGATATACAACTGCTGGAACCAGTGACACTGAGGGTCCGTCTTTCGAACCCAGTGATACGGAGGGTTCTGACTCGGACGGTCGTCATATTCGTCTTGCGAGGACTAGGCGGGTTCGATTCACGTTGCCTAGAGAGCCTCGAACTAGAGATGACTCTCGAACTGGAGATGACTCACGAGGAGGCGTTGGAGGGCAAACAGAGGTACGTATAATTCTTTTTACCGTATTATTTAATTTCAATCGAGTGAATGGTTTTAGTACTGACAATTTCGAAATCCTTTCAGGACCGTCGGTATACTGAACTAATGGATGCGTTACGCGAGTTACAGGAGGAGGTGCGAAAGAGTAATGAGAAACGAGATCAACAGCATCAGGAGTTGCTAGATTTGATTCGAGGGCTTCAGGGTTCGACGTCGCACGCCCGTACTCGAGGTACACGGTTCGATGACCCACCCTTCGATGACCCAGACGGACACCGAGACTTCAGTCCCAGAGGGAGGACAGGTAGTCATCAGGGTGATCAGCAAGGGCCTGGTGTGACACCACGAGAGGAGGTTACTCGTGGTACTAGTGGTACTGATACAACACCTATGGAGATAGAGGAAGAACCTCAGCAGGTTTTACCAGACCAACCTGTTCATTCTCAAGAACTGGTACAGAGCACCTCCTTACAGCACACCCCTCCGGTCGATCCTGGTGCAGAGCACCCCTTCATTTATTCCACAGAGACAGAGATCCCCAGTCTCAGTGCACCCAAAGAGCTTACACCTGCAGGCGATCGACGGCGACATAGTTCCAATGTACAGCGCACCCCTACAGGCGATACAGGGGGACATAGTCCGTCAACACATCGCACCTCTGGAGGCAATACACGGGGACAGAGTTCCTCCTTACAGCTCAGCCATCCAGTGGATCACATTGAGCTGGACCGGATTACCCCACCCCTTCAACGTCAGGATCGGGTTCGCAGGGCAGGTTGGCAGCAGCGGACCCCATACACTGACCCCTGTCGGCCGAAGAGGCCAAGGATTAGGCCACAACCAGCACATGTATGGACGCCCCACGCATTGATAGATCCTGACCACCTTGCGGCGTACCAAGCCTATAAGAGGAACTCGACTGGGGAATTGTAAGTATAATCGCAGATATTACAAAAATTATTTTGTATTTTGAAACTGCTAAGTAAAATGACTTTCTTATATAACTTCTTCAAAAATTATGCAGGCGTGATGTGGATCTACTCGAGCCAGTTGGTGTCCCTTGGTTCCATCGATTTCAAACCAACATCATGGAGTTGGAGGATACGGTATGGTCCTTACCTGAACATTGTGTATAAGATGTTTCTGAAATAGTAGAATGCTAACAATACAAAATGTTGAAATTGTCAGCATATGGACGCGTACTTGCATATTCTGCGGAAGCGTCAGAGATATTACTCCACTGTCTACGGTCCGAGGATCAACATACAGGATTCACAGTTCTATGTAAGTGTTTAATTTGTACGGCTTTTGAACATCTATTTATGTGTTTCGTACATCTTTTATCTAACGTTTTATAAATTTTCTTTGTACAGTCATGGTTATTGAATGACTGGGAGAGATTGATGGGAAGTGGGGCCGACAAACCCCGCCGCAGTTGGTCTATGTTCAAGCATCAGTGGTCCGCTGAGGACCTTGCGGTGGTACGTGGATTGGTCCCGGTAGGAACCAAACCATGGAACGAAGTTGACGTGGTCAGTGTTTTATTTACATTGTTTGAATTTGAATTTTAAATAAATTTCCCATTGATAACACTTTGTTGAAACACATACAGGTTTTGATTCCTTGCAACCTTGGACGTATGCATTGGGCACTAGCCAGCGTCGACCTCACAACAGGGAGTATTTACCTGATGGACCCGTTCAGACAGGAGGTACCATTTCGCCATAGGAAAATGCAGCTCGCTTGCTTACGATATTTTTTACCGTCGATGCTGCATGCGTTGGACTTTCACGGTCGCAGACGGAGGGGCGATATGACGTATACATTGCAGAATAAGCCCTTTCCACTCAACATTGTGTCTAGAGACCGTGTACCCCAACAGGATAGAGGGTATGACTGTTTAAAGATCTTATTCTATCCTAATCGGTTTTAATAACATTCAATTCTAACGGTTGTTTATGTGGTGACTTGCAGTGGTAACTGTGGTGCCCATACTTTGAGATTGATAGAGTACCTGGCAGCGAACAGGGATACGTTCGACTGGTCAGAAAACGAAATGGGCACCATCCGAGAGAAGATGGCTGTGGAGGTTTATTGTAACTCAAAGGATTGGTCTTCCAGTTAGTGATTTAGTTGATGTACATAACATTTGAGTAATGAAATGAAATTATTTTTTAAAAAAATTTAGTTGTTTGCAATTAACACTTGAACACACATTTGATATATTGAAATCCATAAACAATACAATGAATTGTAGACACTATAACAAAAGATACAGTATGGCATTAAACGAACAACCAATAAATATATCATAATAGTTCAACATAAAAAAGCATAATAACCAACGGTCTCATAACACAACTGTATCGAGCATGGTTCCCAACGTCTGGACGATGTTGGAAGACATCAAGTTGGAGACATGTTCCTCTTGTACTGCCTTGTTATGTTTGATCGCCTTCCTCAATGGCTCCATTCATTCCACGGTAGAGTCTTTCTCAGGGCACGTTTGTTTGTTGTGTCCAATTGAATGACAGATGCTGCACTTGCGACGGTATTCATCGGGAACACTTATGCTGGGACCTTCATTAACCATCGGTGGGTTGGAGCACCGCCTGCTATTATGTCCTGATTGTCCACATCTTCTACACGACTGTGTGGTTGTCCTCTCCGAAGACGAGGCATGTCGACCCTCCATCGGGCGACCTGATTGTCTCTTCGACTTTGGATTTAAAACCACCCGAGATGCGATGTCGGATGGCACTACCCATGAAGAAGGATGGCCAACAGGCATAATAGGAACCGAGTATGCATCAATAAGTGTCTCTCTCTTGTAGTAGTCCGCACACAGAGATGTGAAATCCAAGTTTCGCTCCCTACAACAATGAAAACAATGAGATTCACGAACCCAAATAATATAAATCGTTAACTGTAACATCTCATGTACCTTGCCGCTGCGAGTGCATGAGAACATGGGAAATGGTCCATTTGGAATTTGTTGCATGTGCAAGTCTTCAAGTGTAAGTTAACCGTCCATTGGTTTCCCTTCAATTTGACGGAGAATATGTTCCAGTCAACTGGATTTACGGTCATATAATTGCACTTCTCGACACGTTTTAGGATCACAAGATGTGCTGCGTCGGTCAGTTGATGACGCATGGACCGTGCAGCTGCATGACGATCGTGAAACCACTTTTGTAGCATATTCCTAATGAACTCCGCCAGTGTCATCATTGGCAGTTGCCGTGCGAATTTTAGGCATGAGTTTATGCACTCTGCAACATTTGTGGTCATCAGCCTGTACCTTCTTTGGGGACAGTGTACGCGAGACCACTTGTGTGGACCGGCAGCAATGGCATATTCGAATGCACCCTTGTGCAGCCTATGTAACTCCTCCATGTGCCTGTTATAATTGAATTCACTGTACGTCCTAGCTGCTGAATCCATTATGTCGGCAACATCCTTTCTGTGGAATCGCTTCTTCATATTTTCACCAAAATGCCAGCAACATATAGTATGGGTTGCATAAGGGAACACTTTAGAAATCCCCGCTTCAATGCTTGCATGGCGATCGGAAATGAAAACCAGATCATCTATATGACCAAGGGCACCCCTCAAGCATTCCAAAAACCACTCCCATGAAAGGTTGTTTTCTGAGTCACCGTACCCAAAAGCAATTGGATACACCTGTTCGTTTCCATCTTGTGCAGTTGCAACAAACATTGTACCCCCGAATCTTCCCTTCAAATGGGTACCATCAACTGCAATCACAGGACGCATACACCTCCGAAAACCTCTAATTGAGGACCCTAACGACATGAAAGAGTACAAAAATGTATCATCGTCTGCGCATTGTAAGTCGGTGATTGTGCCAGGATTTTGCTGTTCCAAAATGTACGCAAACGATGGTAACAATTTGAAACTTTCTTCATGCGTTCCATAGGTCAAAGACAATGCATATTGCAAGGCATCATGTGCCTTACTGTACATGACTTGGATGCCATACATTGTTTTCATATCGGCGATTATGTCCTTCGGACGCATGAGACGACCATCATGTTGTTGAAGTCTAGGTGCAATGACTTCTCCGATTATGACTGCACTAGCTTGTCGGTGGCGACGGTGAACCTCCTCCAAAGGACAACTGTGCTGGTTGACAAAACTTCTGACTTGGAAGTAAGTCCCTTCATCTCTCCTCACCGCTCTTAATTTCCACGTACAGTTGTCAATGATGCAAACTAGATGTAACGTTGTCTTATTAGACCTTTTCACCTTCCATTCAAAGTTCTCCCGCATTGAAAAAAGGCCAACTAGCCTCTTCAAATCCTTTTTACTTGGGAAAAATTGACCTTTATAAATCATGCATATAGGTTCTTGCGTTGCCAAGGTGCTGCTTCTACCAATACCAAACGAGTATGAATCTGCTCCGGGAATAACCCACGTTATCGTATTATCAGAATCAGATACAGTTATATTATGTCGGACCTCGGAAGTCCCAGGCATATTTGGTACAGTGCAACTAACTCCTTGTACATGTCTTCCTTGTGTTTGAATTTGTGTACGCTCTTCATCCACATTTTCTAGATCATCTACCTGTTCATTATTTGCCTCATTATCCACCTCATGGTTCGGGTAATTGTTCATCTCATTGTACTGCTCAATTCGACAACCAAACACATCGCCAAATTGAGGTTCAACTACTTGGTCAACCGCTACCGGTGGGACACCACACATGTTTTCCCCACTTTCGGCGAAACTCCTTTGGGGATATAGTTGGTTGCTACCGCTAAAGGATCCAAATTGTTGGGTATTTTCAGGAGGAGGAATATCATTCCCTATCACATCTCCAGGTGTCCTCTGAGTTAGACTTACACATACTTGAGGGATCACCCGATCTTCCCCTAGCATAAACTGAACATCATCGTTATTTCTTATAAATGTACGACATGTACTGCCAGGAACGATTGATACTGATGCCAGATCAACATTGAATTTGTTTACATCATACTTCACAATGGTATGCACGATCGCCACCAATTCTTCGTAAGTCATATTCTTTGACACATACATTCCCTTGTTATCGGATCCAACAAACCTCTGACTTCCGTCGGGTAGTTGCTCCCATTGACCGTTGTAAGATATTACTATTCTAACCCGATTCATGATGCTGTCAAATTAATCAAAACTATTAATAAAAACTCAGGAGTACAAAATATTTTCATAAATTACATTTACAAAGGCTCGGGTGAGGATATTTAAAAGGCTCGGAGAACACTAGCAAAGTCTCGAAGAATACATGAAAGTTTCGAAAAAGACATTTTTGGTCTCGAAAAAGTCTTTAAAAGACTCGATTAGTAATTCAATAAAAAGTCTCGGAGAAGACCTAACAAGGCTCGATTAGTGATTATTTGAAAAGTCTCGGAGATGACTTGAAACGTCTCGGAGAAGACTTGAAAATGCTCGATTACTGATTTTTGAAAAGTCTCGGAGATGATATGAAAAGGCTCGGAGAAGACATGAAAAGTCTCGATTAGTGATTTTTGAGAAGACATGAAAAGGCTCGGAGATGACTTGGAAAGGCTCGATTAGTGATTTTTGAAAAGTCTCGGAGAAGACATGAAAAAGCTCGGAAAAGACTTGAAAAGGCTTGGAGAAGACTTGAAAAGGCTCGATTAGTGATTTTTGAAAAGTCTCGGAGAAGACATGAAAAAGCTCGGAGAAGACTTGAAAATGCTCGAATAGTTATTTTTTAAAAGTCTCGGAGAAGACTTGAAAAGTCTCGGAGAAGACTTGAAAAGTCTCGGAGAAGACATGAAAAGCTCGGAGAAGACATGAAAAAGCTCGGAGAAGACTTGAAAATGCTCGAATAGTTATTTTTTAAAAGTCTCGGAGAAGACTTGAAAATGCTCGGACAAGACATGAAAAAGCTCGGAGAAGACTTGAAAAGGCTCGGAGAAGACTTGAAAAGGCTCGATTACTGAATTTTGAAAAGTCTCAGAGAAGACTTGAAAATGCTCGAATAGTTATTTTTTAAAAGTCTCGGAGAAGACTTCAAAAGGCTCGAACAAGACATGAAAAAGCTCGGATAAGACTTGAAAAGGCTCGATTAGTGATTTTTGAAAAGTCTCGGAGAAGACATGAAAAAGCTCGGAGAAGACTTGAAAAGACTCGATTAGTGATTTTTGAAAAGTCTCGGAGAAGACATGAAAAAGCTCGGAGAAGACTTGAAAATGCTCGAAGAAGACTTGAAAATGCTCGAATAGTTATTTTTTAAAAGTCTCGGAGAAAACTTCAAAAGGCTCGGAGAAGACTTGCAAAGGCTCGGACAAGACATGAAAAAGCTCGGAGAAGACTTCAAAAGGCTCAATTACTGATTTTTGAAAAGGCTCGGAGCAGACATAAAAAGACAAGACATGAAAAGGCTCGGACAAGACATGAAAATGCTCGATTAGTGATTTTTAAAAAGGCTCGGATAAGACTTGAAAAGGCTCGATTAGTGATTTTTGAAAAGTCTCGGAGAAGACATGAAAAAGCTCGGAGAAGACTTGAAAAGACTCGATTAGTGATTTTTGAAAAGTCTCGGAGAAGACATGAAAAAGCTCGGAGAAGACTTGAAAATGCTCGAAGAAGACTTGAAAATGCTCGAATAGTTATTTTTTAAAAGTCTCGGAGAAAACTTCAAAAGGCTCGGAGAAGACTTGCAAAGGCTCGGACAAGACATGAAAAAGCTCGGAGAAGACTTCAAAAGGCTCAATTACTGATTTTTGAAAAGGCTCGGAGCAGACATAAAAAGGCTCGGACAAGACATGAAAAGGCTCGGACAAGACATGAAAATGCTCGATTAGTGATTTTTAAAAAGGCTCGGAAAAAGGTGACAAAGTCTCAGAGATCCACAATTGTCACAATGGAAATGTGAACAAATGAAAAGAAGTATTTACACGAAATATTACCTTGTTGTAATGAAGCACGTCTAGTTGTTTGGATCTTGAACTTCTATTTGTATTGAGAGAGAGATAGAGGGAGAGAGAGAGAGAGAGAGAGAGAGAGAGAGAGAGAGAGAGAGACTAACCCCGTTATCGTTTTTGTTGCAAGTGTGGAGAGAGAACCAGACAAACACAATAACATAAATGATTATCTAAGGGCAATTTTGGTAGTTCACCATAATAGGTGCCTTTTAAACTTAAGTTATTAAACCGGTCATAGAGTCACCAAATGAGTTGGAAAAGGTGATACTTTCCATCATTTCCACTGTAAAATAAATTGACATTTCACAAATTACGATTCAAATTGAGATATGATTCAAATTGAGATATGATTCAAATTGTCAAAATTTGACGGCTTTAATGTTGTACATAGTATATAGAATAAGGATATTTTATAGGGAAAATATCAAAATCATTCATGTTATTTAAAGAAATTATCAATATAACCTAAGGATAAGAAGAATTTGGCAATTTAATAATATTTGTTGTTTCATTTAGTATCAATATAGTCTTTATTGTTTCGATTTGTATTAAATTAGTCCCAATAAAATATTACCGTTAGCATTTCCATCAACTTTTATTTAAAAAGACTATTATACCATCTATATAACACTTAAACTAACCATATGATTGAGAAGTACAATTAACCTTGAAATAATTTTATAGAAAAAAATCCCTATAGGATTTAAGCCTTTCATAGTCGCATCAATATATATTTTATAGTTTAAATCTACTCTCAAATTTGTAATAATACAATAGAAGGAAAAAAAAATACACTCGAGCAAGAGAGTGAGCTGGTTATATAGTAGTCAGCCATATGAGACGAGTCCAGCACACGACCAGACCTCATTTCTAACCCAATGTCGTTTCCTTAAGACTACTATATAAAAAACAAGTCCAACATTAGTCAAATTAATAAATCCAAATCACCACCTTATATATATACCAATCAACCTTTCCTCTCATATTCTTCAATTTAAAATTCAAAGTTGCAATAATTTCAAGTTCTTCTAAAAAAACAAGTTTTTTAATTACAAACTTTAGGTGTAGCTGTACAAATTACATGAAGAGCAAACCAGATAATGAGAAGCAAAGTAAATTGAAGTTCTGTGTGGAGAAACACAAAAAGATTCTTCACAAGAGTAGAGACTTTTATGTGAAGAGCATGGAAGGATTGTGCTAGTAAGTTAGCTTATGGTGGTGTAATGGGCTGCCTCACAGCACAAGTCTTTCGTTTTAGCGCCGGTTTTTCAAAGTCGAACGATGAAAAATTTAGACAACTTTTGGAAGCTGTGACTAAAAAATTGGAGATTCAGGTGGATTTGAATGAGAGTGAACAAGATTTGAGATGGCCTGATGCTAAGGAGAATGGCGCGAAGAAGAGGAGCTACATGAGTATCGGATTGGGAAAAATCGGGAGAATTAATGAGGACAAGCCTTGTTACTTTGCAGATGATACGGTGTATGATGCTAGAAGCAAAGGATCAAACATTATGTATATATATAAATAAACAAGTAGTGAACAAGAACACAAGATGAGGAGACCATTTTGAATTGATTTTCTGTAGTATGTAAACAACTATATATGTGTTAAATATTTGTTTCGTTCATGTAAAGATAGAAATGAGTTATATTTGGTGTGTGAAAGTACTGTCCTGAAAGAAGAAGTTATGATTGGATTCCCACTCTTGGCAACCTGGAGAAGAGAAAGGTTCCGGTTAATGGTTTGTGCCCTATCTGCTCCAATTCTTTTGAGACCACAGTACACGCTTTATGGGTTTGCTTGGATTTAAAAGTTGGGCGACCTATGTTTGGCATTTTAAATGGCTAGAACCGTGACACACTACAAGAAATATGATCTTTTACGACATCAGATTCTTGGCATTTTTTAAGAAATGCTATAATTGGTGTCGATTACGGTGTTTATTATTGTAAATGTTGTAAGGCCAACTCCAACCATCCTTTATTTTTTCAATTTAAAGAAAATATTCACTCCAATCAATCTTCAATTTGAAGATCACAAATTGAAGATAAGTTTTGGTTTTTCAAATTTGAAGACTCAAAATTGGTTTTTCATTTCACTATTTGTTTAAAATATTATTATTTTCTCTTTCCATCTCCTTTTTCATTTTTTTAATTAAACTCAATTAATTATATATAATTTTGGATTTATAAATGTAATTGGTATAAAAATTATACAATTAAAAATATTTTGTTGAGATCTTTCAACCGAGTATAATATTGACTATATTTTAATTATTCTCTAATAAGATAATGTAAAGAAAACCATTTTATTAAAAAAAGTTTGAAATATTATTTATAAAATAAAATAATAATATTTTATTGTTTAGAGATTGTAAAATAAAGAATGATTGAAGTAGTAAAATTATGAAGATGGAATATTCCTAGAATATTTCACTTCTAACCTTCAAATTGAAGAAAAAACTGAAGGCTGGTTGAAGATGGCCTAATTGGGAAATATCAATATCTTTTACGATATTTAGTAAATGCTGGAATGTTAAAATCGATAAAGTAAAGAATAGTAATTTTTTTCTTTTTCAACATGGCCCGTATTTGTACTTAAATAATTTTATAACTTTTTCAGCATGCTCCAACTTTCGCTCTCTCGCCTCATCAACTTTCTACTCCAATTCTCTTACTCTCTCCGCTCATCACCTCATCCTCCGCCCCTCCTCACGTCGCCGCTTCTCCCATTGTCAGTTGCCTTAGCGAATTCTCAAACATACTTCTCTCTTCATTTCCTAATTTCACCAAACCCGAATTTCTTATCAAACAGACAAACAAATTTAAAAAATGAAAATTAAAATGAATTCTTCTCCTCTGAAAACTATGATGATTGTTACTCTCAAGTAAGTTAAAAAAATCTAAGTCGTTCTTCTTCTTCGTTTTGCATTTTATCACATTAAAATCTAAGTCGTTTTATCGTTTGTTTGCTGCTTCTCATGTTGTTGAGAGCCGAAGAACAAAGTCACTTACAGCTTATGGAGCAAGAAGATGTTGATAACGAAGAAGACTTTTTTTGAAGCGATCAATTCATGTAGGTAAGCCTTAGAAAATCTTTGATTTCCATTTTGTTTTGATTAAAGTTGTTGATTTTCAATTCTCGTATAGTTTTGTGCGTATTTAGTGAGATTCAACATCATATAGTTGAAGCTGACTATTCCTGTTGCTAATCCATGGTAGTTTGTCAAATTGTTATTTTTATAATCGTTTGAAATTTATTGAATTTGACTTCTGATTTTGTTATGTAACTTGATTTTCTTTGTGTATATGTATTGTGTTTGATTTGATTGATTATGATTGTAGGTAGAGCTGCGACATAGTTAAAAATTGTAACATCGTGATTTAACTTTGAGTTTGTATCAGAGATTACACCTTATTAAAACTTTTGTGTCAAACAGCTTCAAATGTGCTTGCGACTTCTCTGATTGGGTGGGTCATTATAGAAATGTATGTTTCATAGCTTAATACTTCAACATATATATTGACCTGTATGCCCAATTCAGGGGACCATAAACTCTAGCTACTTTCGTAGCTGTATATGCACTTTTCAGATCAACATTTCCTGGAATTTATGATAAAGATCGAGGTGTTTATATGTTATTCTACCCGGTATAACTTTAATGTGTAATTAGTGCTTTATTATATTTTTGCAAATACTTGTACTTCGCTGGCATTCATATGATGTATATATTTTGTTGGGTCTATCCTTCACTTTTCCAATTCCCAGCCAGTATACAGATTGCTACCATGACCCATGATAGAGAAGGTACTAATATACTATTTTATATCTCATAAACTACTTTTACATAGTCTTCAACTTCCAATTAATTAACAATTTAATATCATCCCTATTCTTTTGGAAGCAGAATTGCCATTAGAGTTTCCTAACTGCACTACACCAGTTTCATATCGTGTTTCTATATATGATGGTTCTACAGATGAAAAAGTTGGTGTTGGATCGTTAATTGCTAAGGCGGGTACTCTTCCATTACTTCTTGGAAGCTTATACATGGAAGAGATGCATGTTAAGGTTTGAATTATTTCATAATAAGCCTGACATTATTTCTGTTTCATTGGTTTGACATACTAGTTCTGATTAGCTTTCATCCTACGACATCCTGACTAAGAGAAAATGTTTAGTTGCCCTCATTTACTACAATGCCCAGATATAACATTATGAGCTCAACATCATATAGTTGAAGCTGATTATCCCTGTTGCTAATATATGGTAGTTGTCAAATTGTTATTTTGATAATCATTATGAGCTCGTTAATTGTTATTTTAAATGAGTCAAATGACATAAGCTATATTATAATGCCATAGGATTTTCTTCCGTTTACAGTAGTTATAATTTGTATTCCACTATTCCTATATTCATCTGTGTAGTTTATTGGAGGTAAAGTTGCTTATACATTTTCTCAAGGCTTGAAAGTGATTGCTTTGTTGGAGAGACTCTTCAGCAATGAGAATCAGAATATAGAGTGGCTGTTGTTGCTGTATAAATAAAAGCAATATCAGGTACTTCCATTAGGAAAAAAGTTATCATTTCTAAGTTGTTAGGTATATTATGTCTGTAATCAGTATTGGCTTATCATTTCTAGCTGCTATGTTTTTATTTTGGTGTCTGCTTTAATAACATTTGCTTTGAGAGTTTTGTGTATTATTTGTTTGGGAGGATGTTTATGTTGTTTGGGTAGTTATCTAAATTCACTGTACTCTTTTTTTCAATGATAGATGCAGTGAAAAGCATAGAAAATAAGCCTCCCCACTTCGGACAGTGAATAGGAAGTTAAGTGCCATGAGCAAATTGTTGATGGAAGAGAATGGATACTTGAGATCACAACTGCAGAGTGTAAGCTCCTCCACCCATGTTTGCTTCTACTTCCCTTTCCTGTTTTTCTTTTATTCTTGGTTGTTAGGGTCATTGTAAAATAGGTATACAGTTTTTTACCTTGACAAGTTTTCAACATGTCTCCTATGATATGTGTTTTAGTTGTGTTAGTCTTCTCGCAATAACCGAGGAGACCTTGACAGAGTTCCTTTACAAGTCTTCATGAACCGCTGTTGACCGGGTCCAGATGATTGGGTTGAAGGCATGCCTCTTAAAACTTTGTTTGGTGAAATGGTTATATCGAGTTGTTTGTATGTATTAATTCGTGTGCTTGTTAATCATATGTATTTTGTTAATTTTTGTTTCCATGACAGACTTTTTCACCTACAACATTTGCAGCGGCATGAGACTTCTGGACATTGAGATATAGTACAAATTATGAATGTTAGCTAGGATACTAGATTCAAGATTCAAGTTAATGTATGTAACATTATACATATTGCTTTATTTGAAATTTGATGATCGTTATAACAAATAATGTTTCTGTTGAATCGGACATTTATGATGTTCATTTGAAGTTGGTTGTCTTGAAAAAAAAAAAAGATTGTCTTGTTTTTTAAAAAATCAAAAATCTGATCTTTGTTTTTTTTAAACTTCTAATTTGTTATAGGTTGCTCAACAGTTCTACTTCCAGCAAAAGTTGTTCAAGCACTGAATCTGAATTTCAAAGACATTCATTCTCATGTTCAAGCTCAACGACGCTTCAATGGCGACACTGGTATTGGTCCAAACTACGGTGAGTCTTATCAATTTTTTATTTTATTTTTTGACAAATAAATCACTTTAAAAATATTAATTTTTGTGTAAATTTTAAATCTTTTGTTTTCAGATGCGTTAATGGTAAGAAGAAATGCATTATTGATGCTGCAAAAGAGAAGCTTGAGAGCAAATCCTGCAATAAATCATCATCATCATGAACAACTACACCTTCCTCAAGATTGGACATATTGAAGATTTGATTTGATTTGTTTGGGACCCATCTCTGCTTTGGGTCCTCCGATGATGAAGAAAAAAAGAAAAAAAACCACAAGAAAAAAATTTAATAAAAATTAATTAAGTTTAAAACAGGCTGTGTAGTGGTGGTGGAATTTGATGGTATAATTATTATGATAATTGAAAAACTTTTGTGAGTGTAGTTTTAGTTAATTACTAGCAATAAAGATATATTTTTAGCTTTAATTAAGATCAAGTTAAATGAAGAAGAAATAGTGCTAGTGAAGTAGTGAGAGTTTTTTTTTTTTTTTTTTTTTTAATAATAATTTTATTATAATTATTTTTTGGATGTAAAAAGTGGGTTTATTTTGTATTTTGTGGATTTTGTTTTGTGGGCTTAAAATTCTTCTATATACTACTGGATGTAATTTTTGGGGATTGGATTGTTGTTGGCTGGTTGTTGTATATACTACTAGATGTAAAATTTATTATAAAATTATAAATTTTTTTATAAAGTATATATTAAAAGCAATTAAATATTAAAATTTATTAAATTTTACTCTCTTTTCTCTTTAAAATATTGTTCTCCTTGTCGAAATGATTCCAACAGTATATTATGGGTGAAAATCGGATATCGTTTGCCCTCTCAAAAGTCGTATTCAGGTTCACGTTTTTAAGCTGAAATCTTTGCACGCTGAAATGTCAATATCTTTATACGATGGAAATCTTAAAACGCTGAAGTGTCAACATATTTACACGATGGAAATCTTTACATGCTGAAATATCAACATCTTTACACGTTGAATGCATATTTACACAATTTCAACGTGTAATAATCCTAAAAACCTCCCTTTTTTCTAATTTTCAATCTCTCTTCAAATTTTCAATTTTTTAAAATAAAAATAAAGCATTTTTTTCAGACCTCCATTTTTTAAATAACAATTAAAATTATTCATATTTGTTCATTATATATAATTATTTAAATTTAAAATTTATTATAAAATTATAAATTTTTTTTATAAAGTATATATTAAAAGCAATTAAATATCAAAATTTATTAAATTTTACTCTCTTTTCTCTTTAAAATATTGTTCTCCTTGTCGAAAAGATTGTACTAGTATATTATGGGTGAAAATCGGATATCGTTTGCCCCCTTAAAAGTCGTATTTAGGTTCATGTCTTCAAGCTGAAATTTTTACACGTTGAAATGTCAATATCTTTACACGATAGAAACCTTTACACACTGAAGTGTCAACATCTTTACACGATGAAAATCTTTACATGTTGAAATATCAACATCTTTACACAATTTCAGCGTGTAATAATCCTGGAAACCTCCATTTTTCCAATTTTTCAATCTCTCTTCAAATTTTCAATTTTCTAAAATAAAAATAAAACTTTTTTTTTCAGACCTCTCTTTTTTAAAATAACAATTAAAATTATTCATATTTGTTCATTATATATAATTATTTAAATTTAAAATTTATTATAAAATTATAAATTTTTTTTATAAAGTATATATTAAAAGCAATTAAATATTAAATTTTTTAAATTTAATTTTAAATATATATATATATATATATATATATATATTAAAAGCAATTATGTATTAAAATTTAAATTGTTCCTAAACCTAATACAATTGTTCCTAGGCCTGTAAAATCTTTCATAGGCTCAGGCGTTAGTGATCGGCCACGTCATCAATATTGAGACTGATAAGAAGGAACTAAGCCAAGGAAGTTTAAGGCCTAGGAATCGGTATTTTGAGCCTAAAAATAACTCCTAGGCTCATGGTAGATTTAATTTCAAATTAAATATATATATATATATATATTTTTAAATTTTTTTTTCCGATTGCATGGGATGTTTTCAAAAAGCGGTGTGTACCCATCGAACTCAATTTCGGAAGTGTAAAGCTAATACGGGAGATCGAGTTAAGCAACGACAACAACTTACAAGTTTGTGAAAGGATTCTTAAGCATTTAGGGGTTCATATTTGAAAGGGTTGTTTGCTATATCTATTGTGATAGGGAGCGATGTACTTGTTTGACTGTTTGATGATGTCGAAACTTCACGTACAAATTTCCATTGATACCCTTTCATCATTGAACGATGCCGATCGTTGAGATTATAGTGGAGCCCCCTAAATTTCGTTTACGAAGGAAAATTGTAAGGCCTAGGAACCATTCATAGGCCCAGAAATAATTGTTCCTAGGCCTATAAAATTGTTCCTAGGCTCAGGGGTTTTTGTTCGCCACGTCATCAATATTGACACATGTTAAGACATTATAGGGTGGAAGTGGATTACAGATGGATCCCACTAAATGTTCTTCTTCTCATTACAGGCCGGATCCCATTTGTTGCCACATCATCAAAAATGGGTATTCCTATTTATTTGGGTCTCTTTTCTCCACAATCGAACTAAATTGAAAAAGAGAAAGTGGATCCCTTTTTTTTTTATACTTTTTTTTTTTCAAACAATCATTACTCTTCTTTAAATTATTATATGTATATATATATATATATATATTAATAAATACATTATATAATATATTTTAAATATCAACACTATCGATAATTATTTAACTAATTATAATTAATTTAAAATAAAACAATTTATTAATTTAAAATTAGCAAAACCGAATTCCAATTTTTTTTTTTACTCGCTTTTCTCTTTAAAATATTGTTCTCCAGCTCGTCGAAACGATTCCAATGGTATATTATGAATGAAAATCGGATATCATTTGCTCCCTCAAAAGTCATATTTAGGTTCACGTATTCAAGCTGAAAATCTTTACACGATGAAAATCTTTACAAGTTGAAATGTCAACATCTTTACACAATGTAAATCTTTACAGGCTGAAATATCAATATCTTTACACATATAATGCATTTTTACACAATTTCAACGCGTAATAATCCTGGATACCTCCATTTTTTCTATTTTTCAATCTCTTCAAATTTTCAATTTTCTAAAATAAAATAAAAAATAAAAAAAACACATTTTTTTCCGACTTCCATTTGTTTAAAATAACAATTAAAATTATTCTTATTTGTCCATTATAAATAATTATTTAAATTTAAAATTTATTATAAAATTATATATTTTTTTATAAAGTATATATTAAAAGTAATTAAATATTTAAATTTATTAAATTTTAATATTTAAATTTAAATAATAAAAAAATATACTTATATACATATATTAAAAGCAATTATGTATTAAAATTTAAATTGTTCCTAGGCCTAAAACAATTGTTCCTATGCTTGTAAAATCTTTCCTAGGCTCAGGCGTACTTCTTCACCACGATTTTCTATACATTCAAGGCCCAACTGAGGATACATTCGAAAATGAACCACCATTAATCAATCAATCATAGGCTCATGGCATCCATTCTCAGGCTTATATCAATCAATCATAGGCTCAAAAACATACATGCATTAATCTTCATCTGTTATGATCGATCTTTAGAGTAATGAAGAAATATTACACAAACAAGCAAAAGAAAACATAACCAAATAGTTTAATAATGATGTTAAGAAACTAGATAAAAATTATTTAAGAAAATAGATAATGACAACGCAACGTCATTTCCAAAAACTTACCGAATACATTTTCTTATATCAATCAATCAAAGGCTTAACAAAATACATGTATTAATTCCAAGCAGATGATTCCTAGGCTCATGGCATCCAGTTCCAAGTTTATATCAGTCAAACATAGGCTCACAAAATACATGCATTATTCCCAGCAGATGATTCCTAGGCTCATGACATCTAGTCCTAGTCTTATATCAATCAATCATAGGCTCCAAAACATACATGTATTAATTCCCAACTGATAATTCCTAAGCTCATGACATCTATTCTCAGGCTTATATCGATCAATCATAGGTTCAAAATCATACATGCATTAATTCCAAGTTGATAATTCCTAGACTCATGACATCCATTCTCAGGCTTATATCAATCAATCATAGGTTCAAAAGCATACATGCATTAATTCCCAGCTGATAATTCCTAAGCTTATGACATCCATTCTCAGACTTATATCAATCAATCATAGGCTCAAAAGCATACATGCATTAATTCCCAACAGATAATCATTAATAGAAAATGATTATGCAGTAATTATGGCTTGATTATACATTTATAACCTGAGTTGATAGAAAATGATCAAGCATACATGTTGATTGAAATAACCCGAGTTTTTGACTCGTATTTATAGTGATTGAAGAACAAGCTCAAAATTACTAATAGAAAATGATCAGACAGTAATTATGGCTTGATTATACATTTATACTTGTATACAAGGAAGTAAATATCAATAATCAATGACATTCCTCATATATTCAACGATATTGGAAATGGGTTATAATAGACTGATTTATTGGTGCCACAAAACCCCTCTCAACTTTCAGATGATCTCTTTTTCTTGATTAAGGAAACTATATAATTAAGCTCTCAAAATTGCACTATTTCCGGACAGTGCTATCAAAATCACATAAATATTCCACGCCATGAATTATGGACAAATCTAGAATTGCCTTTACATATGATTATAAATCGTTACGTTCCTGTCACTTGCTTCAATATACCAATTAATTAACATATATCATCATACTTAAAATCGGTGATCGTACTGAGTTTCGTAGAGAACCCATGCCCAAAAATCTCCTTAAACCCCTTTTGATGGTGATCGTACCTGTCATTGCTCGGATCATATACCGGTCATTGCTTGGATCATACACCACCCCCGCACCCACGCTTACCACCCCCTCCCCCCCCAACATCAAGCACCACATCAAGCTCATCCAGCATCTCCATTCCCAAAAATCAATTCATAAACTACCATCAAACTGAATACAAAAACAATCCCACAATAAACAACTCAAAAGGGAACCAACTTTAACAGCTAAAATAGGTCATTTTAGCTATAGAAACTTGAAAACCGAATGAAACTAATCACAAGCCAAAAATCCCACAACAAAAAAAGTTTCAATTTTTCAATCAAATAGAAAAGCGGGCACCTTTTAATCGCGGGTGAAGATGATTTGCGTATTGGAGAACTTGTCAATGAGGCGAATCATGAAGCAGCCGAGAGCCTCGTCACAGTGGAAGCTACCGTTGTGGGTGCTGACGCGCTTGAGAGGCGCTTTAATGGGAGAGGAAGTGGAGAACCCAGGAGAGGAAACGTGTGTAGTTGACGGGGAAAACATGGCAGCTGCTGTTCGGAGAGGATAACGAGAGCAAGTGAAGAGGTTTTTGTGAGAGTTGAAGTTGAATTGGAAAATTAGAGTTCCAAATAAAAGTGAGTTTTGTGGGAAATAGATTGGGGAGGGTAATTGAGTAAACTTTTACAAGTTTTATTGAATAAAATATTTAACAAGGGTATTTAGGGAAATTCCAGGTGAGAGGTCTTGAAGGGCATTGTGGTAAATAAGGTTGTCAAAGCAGCTATATATGTAAATTGTTTTTCCAACCGGTCATTTTCTAGAAAGTGAATGTTGGAAAAGGCTATTACCCTCGATTTCCAATATATATATATATGATTGATTAATTAAATTATATATTCTTTTTTGTAGAATTATAATTATATCTATTCATACACTTGGACAAATGATAAAACTGTTCAAAAGGCTCTTGGAATTCGAGAGGTACGTCAATTCTGGCTCTAAATTAATTACCAGATTTTAGTTTTGATTATTTTATTTTATTTTATTTTATTTTTACTTCAAATTTTTTTTAACTGTATGTTATTTGATAGCTTTACTACTTAAAATTGGTTCAATTATGGATTTCATATACTATATATAACGTTTTCATTTTATCTTTTCAATTTGGGGAATTCTCCCCACCTTTTCTAGCTCAAACTTGCATGGGTTATCACTGGTGTTCTAGAAATCGGCCGACCAGGTCGATTTTTTCTTGATTCGAAGTAATTGAAATTTTATTTTTCATTTTTGAGAAATTGGTCCCTCTTAACTTTAACTATTGTAGAAGTAAAATCGTATTTCACATGCAAAAAGACAAAAATAACATTTGCAGGTGGTTTCATTTTTTTTTTTTTTTTCAATCTCTTCAGTTATTTTAATACATTTTTTAATATTATTCATTACAATTTGCTTAAAATGAAATAAAAAACATAGGAAGAAATGAACTTATTTGGTACGGTAGTACTTGTGAATAACATAGGAACAAATTTGCTTAAAAATGAAATAAAATCTATCCAAACTTATTTACCAATTGCCATTTTGAAAATGTTTTTTACTAAATAATTAACAAATGAAGAGGAGCAGGGGACAATAAAGCAATGGGTGAGGAGCAACTCCAGCTTATCTTACACAAAAGATGTTCCAACTAGTCTCGTTTATCACCAAAACCTTATCAAGAAAGGCTATCAAATTTTAATTTACAGGTAATATTGCAGTCTAGGATCAACAATTCATTTATTTTTTATGCCAAACTAATTTGAACATAAATATAAAATGTAATGTTAGATTAATTTACTAATAATGTTTTCCATTGTTTCCTTTTATCGTGACACAGTGGCGATCATGAGATAGTAATTCCATACGTGGGGACAGAAAAATGGATAACGTCTCTAAATTTGACGATTCAATATGGATGGCAACCATGGCTTGTTGATGGTCAAGTTGCTGGGTTAGTATCCAACTAAACCAATCAATGATTTTGCAACATTTTAATCAGCATTAAAAATATATCTAACGATTGTTATACAAAATGTTTTCTGCAGATACTCTGTGGTGTATTCACAGAAGGATTACCATTTGACATTTGCTACAGTAAAGGCAAGAATTAATACTTTTAAAGAAAATTTATTTATAATTTCCGCCGATGATTAATAGGTTTATAATAATTGTGTAAATAATGCCTTAGCTTGTCATTGATAAGTCAGGGTATTTATAATCAGCAAATGCATGAAGGCGAAGTGGTGAGCTTCGGGAAATGAGCAGGTCGTGGTCAATAGAGCCCTTGAGGTACCTAAGCACACGTTTGACAGAAATCTAGTGGTTTGTGGTCGGTCGGTGTATAAACTGAGAAAGCTTGTTCGCTGCAAAGGAGACATCTAGATGAGTTAGGGAAAGGTATTGCAAAGAACCGAGCACTTGCCTGTACTGAGTTGGATCCGTTGGTGCACCGCCATTAGTTAATTTCAAGGATTCACTAAGTGAGAGCGGTGTTGAAACTGGCTTTGCCTCAAGCTTGTTAGTTTTGACAAGGAGATCTCGAATGTATTGCTGTTGAGAGAGATATAACCCTTGTGGAGAGCAGTGAGCTTCAACACCAAGGAAGAAGGGGAGTAATCCGAGATCTTTCAGGGAGAAATGATAAGCCTATGAAGTCACGGACCTGGGAGTCAGACAAGCCAGTGACAATAATGTCATCAACATAGACGAGGAGATACAATGTGTGACCATGGCGATGGCGAATAAAGAGGGAAGCATCACTTATGGAGTTAGTGAATCCGGCAGCTAATAGAAAGGTACAAAGTTCTGTGTACCATGCACATGGAGCCTGACGGAACCATAAATTGCCTTCCGTAGTTTGCACACATAATGCGGTTTGTTGGAATGAGTGAAATCAGGCGGTTGTACCATATAAACATCATCAGAAAGTGTTCCCTACAAAAAAGCATTATTGACATCTAGTTGGCACAGAGGCCAACCGTTGTGATAGCAATTGTTAGAATAAGACGAACCGAGACAGGTTTCACTGCAGGGCTAAATGTTTCATTGAAGTCGACGCCGGGGCATTGATAAAAATCCTTTGCCACAAGTCGGGCTTTGTACCTGGCCATTAAACCATCAGGGTGGCGTTTGATCCGAAAAATCCATTAAAAACCTACCACATTTTGAGACGGATGAGACGGAACCAAATCCCATGTGGTGTTTTTCACAAGAGCATCATATTCCGCACTTATGGCCTGTCGCCATTCCAAGTGCTTCATGGCTTATGCCAAGGATGTTGGTTCGGTTTATGGTGGGGTGTGAGCAATGGCATTAAGATCAAATATTTGTTTCGGTTTGAAGATTTGACTCTTTGATCTGGTGTGAATGACTCTAGTGGGTGAAGATGGGTTTTGGTCGGGTATAAGTTCATCTGAATCAGTGGTAATTATTGGAGTTGTGAGTGGTGCCGTATGTGGTCTACTGGAGAGGTCGGTTTGAGGCAAATGAGTTTGTAGTGGTATGAGGCATGTAATCTGGGTGGATGGGGTGTGTGTGGGCTGATTGGGTGGTGACAGTTGTGGTAGGGAAGTTTGAGCTGGGGTAGATACAGGTATATAAATGGTGTCATGTGTCGTTGTTTCATGTATGTAAGATTGCTCAATATTGGTGGTTTGTTGACAATTCCGTTCAGACCTGACATCAGGGAGAATGGACTGAAACCAATTGAGGACGTTGGGGGAAATATGTGAGGACACTCGGCTGACTTCTTTGGTGAACGGAAATTCTGTTTCAATAAATAGAACATGATGAGAGACATAGAATCTATTGGTGAGACGCTCTAGACAGAGGAACGCATTGTGTTCGTTGGAGTAGCCGACGAAGACACAAGGTTTTGAGCGGGGTTGAAGTTTGTGAGACATGTATGGTCGTAACTAAGGGTAGCAAAGGAATCCGAATACAAGTAATTTTCGGTAATTCAAGTCCTTGTCAAAGAGGAGGCGGTATGGGATTTGGTTGTTGAGAACTGGAGTGGGCATGCGATTTATCAGGTAAACTGCTGTTTGAAAGGCTAAAGACCAATATTTGATAGGCATGGACTCATGGTGAAGCATGGTTAGTGCCGTTTCCACCACATGGCAATGTTTATGTTCAGCTGCGCCTACATGCTCAGGTGTGTGAGGTGGAGATTTAAAGTGTTGAATTCCCATATTTTTCAAATCATTGCCAAAGGATTGAGCTTCCCCACTACCATCCGAATACACGGTTTTTATTTTGGAGTTAAAAAAATTCTCAACTAATGCTCTAAATTGTTTGAAGATGTGTGGAACTTCATATTTATGTTTAAGCGGATATATACAAGTGTATTTAGAGAAATAATCCACAAAGATAACATAATAACGAAAATTATCAAATGACGATAATGAGATAGACCCCAAACATCAGTAAATAAAATCTCAAATGGTTTATTACTAGTCAAGGTTGATTTACCAAATGGTAACCTATGACTCTTATTACACAGACATGCAGAATAAGAAGAAAATTGGGACCCGGATTTGGTGACTGGAAGGTTGTGAAACTGGATAAGTTTTTGGAGGACTTGGACTGAAGGATGTCTTAGACGACAGTGCCACTCAAGGTGGGATGCGACAGGGTGGACAGACACTGAATTTAGGTGGACTCTTGACACTGGTTGACGCGATTGACCGGATGTTGGCCAAATATAAAGATTTCCTTTATTCTGGCTACAGACCAAGGATGCCCCCGTAGTCAGATGACCCGTAGTCAGATCCTTCATAATAAAATAGTCAGGAAAAAATTCTATTGATGTGCAATTGTGAGAACAGAATTGAGACACAGAGACTAGGTTATGTGAAATTTTGTGGGAACACAAAACATGTTTCAATCGAAAAGAGTGATCAAAATTATGCAATAAAGTAGAGTTGTGTGAGTGATAGGGATTGTTTTACCGTCTCCAAGCATGGTGTCCTCTAGACCACCATATTCTGAATGTAAAGATAGATTCTGAAGATCCGATGTCATGTGGTGGGAAGCACTCGAGTCAAATACCCAATTGTTGTTGTTGCGGGAGCCAAGCTGATCGGATGTTATGTGGTTAGCCTAAGGCCAAGGTTGAGCTGTTTAAGGAGGACGAGAAGGGCAAGTGCGAGCTTTGTGCCCAATTTTGTCACACAGTTGGCATATGGAACGCGAGTTGAGATGAGAGGATTGGGGATGCCACTAACCTTGGTAAGTTGTGTTAGACTGATTGTGGCTACAATAAGAGCTGTTTTGATTGTGGTTGAAGCCACGATTGCCACCTGAAGAAGACCCTGAATTGTGGTATTGATTATGAGAAATGGAGTGAGTGAATTGTTGGTGTTGTCCACTATTAGGTGAAGAGTTTCCTTGTTGTCCATGGCCTCATTGATTGAAGTACCGTTGATTGAATTGAGCAGTAATTGTTGTGCCAGTTTTTCTTGATTCATCCCTGTGAAGATAGGCCTCATGGTCTAGTAATTTATCATACAATTCTTTAAAGGAAATTGGGGTGTCTCGGGCCCGAATGGCAGAGGCAAGAGGCATGTAAGCTGAACCCAGTCCATTCAATGTGTGAATTACGATTGCACCGTCATCAACTAAATGACCAATCAATTCAAGATTGTCAACGATGGTCTTGACCCCTTGCATGTAATCCGCTACGGATTTGTCTTATAGACTAACATTTGTTAATGAGTCAAGAAGGCCAAGCTTGCGAGCATTAGACCGGTTAGCATAAGCAACTTCAAGTTTCGCCCATGCTTGAGCGGAGGTGGTGGATCAAGTGACTATATATTGAGCGGATCCCATACATAAGACTTGTATTGCATGGAGAAGAAGTTGGTCTTGACGAAGCCAAATTTGACGATCTGGATTGGCTGCGATTTGGTCAGATTCTTGACCATTGGTGGCGTCAGCTGAGGTTGAGATAGAGGCTGAACAAAGGACACGGTTTGGTACCGTCTAGATATCCCATGAGGTCATAGCCAAAGAGCAGGTTTTCGAATTGAGATTTCTATGTTGTATAGTTCCCTCATTTCGTTAGTTTTATAGGAACTTGAGTGGAGTTAATGGCAATGAGAGATGGAGGCTGATTGTTGTTGTTGTTGTTGTTGTTGGTTCTCATTAGAGTGACTTGTGGAGCAGCGGAAAAAGAGGAGGCTACGGTTGGGCTAGAATTGGTCATAGTAGTCGACGGTTGTGTTTGGAGTTTAAAAGAAGAAAATTTGTTGTTGTTGTTGTTGGTTCCCATTAGAGTGACTTGTGGAGCAGCGGAAGAAGAGGAGGCTACGCTTAGGCTAGAATTGGTCATAGTAGTTGACGGTTGTGTTTGGAGTTTAAGAGAAGAAAATTTGATGAGAAGAAGAGAAAAATTTATGGTTGTAGGATCTCAGGCTATTTCTTAGCTGAGCTCCGATACCATAATAGGTTTATAATAATTGTGTAAATAATACCTTAGCTTGTCATTGATAAGTCAGGGTATTTATACATAATGCAACAGAGTTTAACATGAATTAGAATTGGGTACAGTTAACTGTTCACACTCCTACTTGTACATGGCAACATCTATAATTGAACTAATTGTTATCTTGAATATCTACTGTTAATAATGATGTGGTCTAGGTATGTAACTTATTGTTAATTGTGTAGGGAGGAGGTCATATAGCTCCAGAGTACAAGCCTAAGGAATGCCTTGCAATGATTTTCAGATGGTTTGTCGAATATCCGTTGTAGACAATATTTACTTTAATTATCCAATTGATTTGTTATTATACGCACAACACACTATAGCCATTCGGGATGTCAAAAACCCAGAATCCCACCGCATACAAGGTGGGGTTTTATCAAAATAAATAGGATTAGAACAGATTTGAGGTTGATTCCTACTCCTCGATTTAGAAACGGGGCTGGGTTGGGATTTATTGTTCCTAGCTACCCCGACATTGTCTCTCTTATTATTTATTTATTAATAGTATCAATATTTAATCAATAAAAAATCAAGTATATTCTTCTCTTCTTCTTTTTTTTTTATTTTTTAAATTTTTTTAAAATTTTTTTTTTTTTAAGAGGAAGAAAAATTCATTTACCAAAAGAGGGTTACAAAGACTACGAGCATCATCTCCAACAAAGTGAACAACATAAAGGGGAACTGTTTCCATCCAAAACATATCATGCTCGAGAGACAAGTCAAACTTTGCAAGAGAATGGGTAACCATATTTGCCTTCCTATGAGCAAAAACAATCATACTCAAAGGAGAGGCATCAAGCAGAGAGAAAATGTCACTAAAGAACAACACAACTTCAGTCAAGGGGGTTATATTCTTTTAATTAATAGAGTAATATTAAGATATTAAAAATTAACATGAATTCTTTTCATTCAATTTAAACCTAATTTTTATTCAAGTTAAAAACAAAAATCTAGTTATTATACAAACTTTAGTGGGCACGGCGCGGGGTAAGGATCCCCGACCTTGGTCTTCAATAGTCAAGGTTAGGGCGGGGTTGGAAGAAAACAATTTTTTTGTGGTTGGAGTCGAGATTTATTTTCCCCGCCCCATGTCTACGTTAGATAAAGTACATGTGAAGAATTTTTATTTATTTTTTATTAGTTAATTGTCCAATTAGGGGCGGCAATTGTTGACATAACACAATATTTACCAGTTTGGATTTGATCTTATTGGGTACGGGTCAATATATTACACAAAACTCGTTAAGTAAACGGGTTGTGTTTGGGTTGAAATTAACCTCTAGCTCCTAACCTACTAAGAGCATCTCCAATGGTATCCTCAAAAGTAGGAGAGTAATCAAAATTTGATTATTTATTCAAAAAACACTGTCCAATGGAGTCATTAAAATTTAGCAATAGCAATTATCAATAATCAAATTGCCTCTTCAATAATCAAATTTAAAGATTGACTTTCAATCATCAAATACAAACTGAACCCAAATTAACTATTGTAATTTTATTATTTCTCTCTCTTCTGTGGCCTTTTTTTTTTCCTCTTTTTTTCTCTAATTATCTATGTATTTCATCATTGTTTCAACCTTAAAAATTTCAATCAGGTAAAATCCATCTCTTCTTTATGAATGAATTAATACTCATATCATATACATTCTCTTGTCTTTTATAAATTTTTTTTTTTTTTTAACATAAAAATCTAATATACTATTGTGGTACCATTACAAATGTACCATTGTGGACGATACAATCATCAAATTTAGAAATCCCTGAAAACAATCCTCAAATGCTGAGGTGGCAACTTTTGAGGATTCAAATTTGCTTATACCATTGGAGATGCTCTAATCGATTTAACACAATTAAAGGTCAAGGATAAATATGTAATTTACAATTATATAGAAATAAAAAAAATAAAAATAAAAACTATTTTTACATTTAAATTGCTTATAGAAATTTTTAGCAAATTAAATTTATTCCTTTGATAAATTTTAAATTTTAAACATTTAAATTCAATTAATAGTTTAATCAAAAGTTTAAATGTTACTAGAGAATTCTTAACCGTTTAAAATTACTTTAACAAATAAACACAAAATACTTCATTACCTTAAAATTTTAAATAGGTAAATGAATTAATATAATTTCAATTTATCATCTATCATAGTTGATATAACTCATAAATTAACAACTTAAGTAGATCTTATAGAATAACCCGATAATTTAATGGGTCGTGTTTGTGTTTTAATTTATGACACGATAAATTTAAAGAATCATGTTTGAGTTGAGCAAAAATTAACGGATCATATTCGGATTGATGCAAACACAAAACGATAACTCATATTGTAAACCCTTAACTAAAAGGTTTTACAAATAGTTGTTAGATAAAGGGTTTGTAGTTTTATTTTATTTTATGACTCCCAAGTCGAAGCCTACCAATGACGGTAGCTTTTAAATAAATACCGAGTCCCGAATTAATAGATACTGTAAAAAAAAAAAGTTTTATTTTATTTATTTTTTGAACAAATGTTGTTACAATTTAATGAGTTGGTTTATAAGTCATTTGGACCATTTGTTTTGATTCTTCCACTTCGAGGACATAAAATGATAAAAACATAATATTTGCAGACTTTTTTCAAAATATAATTATAAATACCGTATTAACAAATCAAAACATAAAACCAAACGAACTCTAACAATATTAGACATTTAAGAGGGTGTATTCAATTAGGATTTTACAAGAATTTTAATGACTTTTATGAAATTAAAAGGTTTAGGTGTATTCATTGTAAACTTTTAATGACTCTATAAAAGTCATGGGGTATTCAATCAAGACTTTTTAACAGTCTATGTAAGTTATGAGGTATTCAAAATCTTAATGGCTTTTAATGACTTTTAATTATAACAAATCTCACAATTTGTCTTCCATTCCTGTACTTTGAATGATTTTTTTAAAAAAAAAATAGAAAGAATTTCATTTAAAAGAAAAACATAAAACTCTTTGAAAAACATCAACAACAAAACATATGTTCTATTTTCAAATAAAAGCATACCCATTCTTAACAAATTTCATAAATAAAATAAAACAAATAACTTTTATAATGAATAAATATTATCAACGAAAAAAATAAAAAAACATACAAACATTAACGATATATAATAAAAAAAAAAGTTAACAAAAAATAATAATATAAAACAACTCTCCATTAGATATGCAATTAAAGATGAGAGATTTCATATTTTTTTATCTATATTTTCAAACCAAGTAAACAACACCGAAACATATCAAATGAATTTCATTTATGTAAAATAAAAATAATAAAAGACAAAAACTACTATTTAACCATGCCAATATGCCATAATCAAAGTCGCGTATGAGTGTGGCTACATGTAATTATGATCAATATCAAACTACCCACTTTTAGACATGAGCCTTATTCAACAACTATATGCGGTTTTTATGTTTTATCTTTTTGAATGAATTTTTGGTAAATTTTTTATACTCATTGTTATACTTTCGTAGAGACATGTAAACGTTAATATAATTAAAATAAAAATAAAATTTTTCAAATCACGTATATAGATATGAATGTTTTTGTCAAGTTTAATTAACGATGATTTTTTTTTATTCATTTAAAAAAGTATTTTTATTTACATGATAAATATATATAATTTTTCTAAAACAAAGTATACATTATATTTAAAAGTCAATGATAGTCTATAAATGTCTATAAAAGTCTTTGAAAATGAAAGTCTATGAAAGTTTATGAAAGTCTTTTAAATAAAATTCTATGAAAGTTTTTTATAATCCTGTAAAGTCTATAAAAGTCTGTAAAAGTCATCCACTTCAAAAAAATCTTTTGAAATCATAACGATGGTTTTTTTTTTTTATTCATTTAAAAAAATATTTTTATTGACATGATAAATATATATAATTTTTCTAAAACAAAGTATACATTATATTTAAAAGTTAATGAAAGTCTATAAAAGTCTATAAAAGTCTTTTAAAATGAAAGTCTTTTAGACATGTGAAAACTCTAGTTTTTTGTATATATTTTTTGAAATACCAAAAGAAATGGTGGCCAACCACTTTTAAATTACCAAACTCTCGTTTATCGTCTCGGATGGTTCAATGGGATCGGGACTGGCTGTTTGAGACTCGTTTTGTGGTGTTTGTGGGTTGTTTTGTGGTGAACTTGGTTCATTTGATGTAGGATAAGATGTGGGTGTGCCACTGGTGATGTCTATGGGTATTGGAAGTGTGGGAAGGTCATTTGGATCAGAATGTGGTATGGTGGTATATGGGAAAGTGTTTTCTGAAAGATGACATCTCGAGAGGTAAGGATCATCCAAATCATAGACAAGATACCCATTTTGCCCCGGTAGATACCCAAGGAAGACACAACGACGTACACGACTATCAAACTTATGAGTGCAAAACATAAGCAGCTATAGACTCGTAGGTGAGAGTATGAGGGTGATTTTTTGTATAATCACTCAAATGGTGTTTTGTTGGAAAAGAGTTGTGTGGGTAAGCGATTGATGAGGTAGCAAGCTGTTTGGACATGTTCTCCCCTAAATTTTAAGGGTAAGCTAGCTTGAAAACGTAATGTCTGTGCTATATTTAAGAGATGGCGATGCTTGCGCTCCACAACCCCATTTTGTTGAGGCGTGTAAGTGCAAAATCTTTGGAAATTTGTATCATTTTCATTGAAAAAGGTTTGTAAGGAAAGAAACTCCCCCCACCCCCTCCCTCAATTGTTAGACCTAAAGGTTTTAATCTGACGGTTATATTACGTTCTAACCCAAAGAAAAAAAATTCTTAATGATTGATTGAGTTTCAGATTTGTAACGCATAAAATAAATCAAAGTGTATCTAGAATTATCATCCACAATAGTTAAAAAATATCGAGCCCCAAAATAAGAATAGATTTTGTGTGGTCCTCAAATATTACAATGTATTAAATCAAAAAGGTTCATGACTTGAAATACTAATATTGGAAAATGGTAACAAACATCACAAAATGTATGAGAATCAAAAGAAATATCTGAAATAGTTTTAGATAATAATTGAAGATGAGTGGTGGAAGGATGACCGAGACGTCTATGTAAAAGGTTGGATATGCGGTTTATAGTGTTGGATGAGGGTGGACTCCGATTCGTCGTGAGATAGTAGAGGCCATTACTCTGCCGCCCTAGTCCTATCGTTCTCCTTGTAGTTAAATCCTGCATCACACAAAAATCAGGATAAAACGTCACATTGCAACCTAAGGCTCGTGTAAGTTTGCTAATAGAGAGCAAATTCACTTTGAAGTTCATGACATATAGCACATTGTCAACAATCATATCATTGCAAAGTTTCATTGATCCAATGGATTTAATTTCAGCATGTCCTCCGTTTGACAATTGTACAAAGGTATGTTTAGAGGTGGATTTATTTGTAATGGGTGGATTTTTAGACACTTGATCGGTGGCGCCACTGTCTATTATCCACGTGCTATTTGTATAGATAGATGAGAAATCAGTACCTGAGGTATTGATAAAGGATTCAGTGTTACCGGTCTCCTTACGAAGAAGGGTCATGATTTGGTCATACTCCTTCTCGGTGAATTATTTGGTCTCTAGCATCTCTTCATTCGAAGTAGCTAGAGAGTTTGTGGATTTCTTCCCTCTTTGTTTGATATCATTGCCATATAACTTGTGCTCGGGTGGAAAACCATAAAAGAAATAGCATCGATCATTAGTGTGATAATCCTTACCACAATGAGAGTAGGTTTTCTTGACTTTCCCAATGGTAGTTGACCAATCCTTCTTATGTGATTGACCGGATTCTGGTGAATTTCTAGAGGTTTGCATTACCGCATATCCTATACTTTCACGTTGGGTAACCACATCAATCTGTCTTTCTTGTTGAAGCACCAAGGCATGAACCTTGCGTGTGTTTGGGAGAAGACTCATCATAAGAATTGAACCTCGCATAGTGGCATATGACTCGTTGAGTCCCATCAAGAATTACATGACCTTTTTCTTCTTTTCATGCTCAACAAGACCTTTAATAGCCCCACAACTGTAATAAATTGGGTTGTGATAGGAAGCCAACTCATCCCAAAGCGACTTCATCTTGGTGTAGTATGAAGAAATTGATTGTTGGCCTTGACGTAATCCCACAATCTCTTCCTGGATTTGACAGATTCGGGAATCATTCTCTTATTCAAATCTATCCTTCAAATCTCTCCACACTTCATTAGCAATATTTGCATAAATAATACTACTAGCAATATTAGGTTGAACCGAATTCAAAATCCAGGATAATACCATGTGATTGCATCGCTACCGTGCTGAAAATTTGGGGTTGGTTGATGGCGATGCTTGTATCGTCCCATCAATGAATCCAATCTTGTTTTTGGCACTCAGAGCATATCGCATCGCGTGGCTCCATTGTCCATAATTGTCTTTTTCAAGTGGTTTCGAAACCAAAACGAGACACGGGTGATCCAAATGGTGTATGGTGAAGGAATCCTTGTTGTCTGTCATCTTCTTCATAGAAACAATCTCCCCTCCTTCTTTCTCTTGTATAGCGGAGGTCATTTTTAGAACCGATGGCTCTGATACCATGTAAAACTTGGTATTTGGGAGAAAATAGAAGAAGAGAATTTATGAGAAAATAGAAGAAGAGAATTTGTGAATTTTTTGTATATTTCTTGAATAGAGAATTACAAATATTTATACAACTAATACAAATGAGAAAAAGGAAACTAACTTAATTACAATTAATTATAATTGATTCTAGTCAACTATACTAATTAACATTGATTGATTCTAGCCAACTGTACTAATTAGTATTGATTGATTCTAGCCAACTATACTAATTAATAATGATTGATTCTAGTCAACCATCCCAATGAATGTCCGTGTTATTTGACAATAATCAACGAGATTTTTTCCTTTAATATAAGGGATATTTCCATTCCCCCACCTTTTGAGGTTTTCCCTATTGTTAAGACAAGGATATGGTTTCGTTCTATTGGCCGATTTCCCCCCTAAAATCAAATAAATGTTAAAAATGCCCCTTATGTTACCTTTTCCATCCAGTCAATGTATTTTATGCCCCTTTGACCGTTAAAACCGAAGTAAATGACCGTTTTATCCTTCAATTAACTCCAAATAATTACCATTTAACCCTCAAAATATTAATTAAATACAAAATATATTTTAAAAAATAGAAAAATAAAATTAAAAAACAATAAAAAAGATGGATCTCCACCATCCATCTTTGAGATGGACGGTGAATATTTTTTTATTTAATTTTATAAAACAAAATTAAAATAATTTAAAAAGTATTTAAAAAAACATTAAAAAAAAACAAAAACAAAAAATAAAAAAAGAAATTGTGTTCTTGATGGAAGTTCAGATTAGATCTCCACCATCCATCTTATGAGATGGACGGTGGAGATCTAATCTAGAATTCCACCAAGAACACCAACCCAGAATCAAGATCCAATCTACCAACATCAACACCACAACCATCGGTTCTGTTCACCATTACCATCATCATCAATTCATCATCATTATCATCATCATCACACCAACACCAACACCAACACCAAACACAGATTTTAAAAACAAAAAAATAAAAAAACAAAAACAAAAAAGAAATTGTGATCTTGGTGGACTTCCACCAAGAACACCAACCCAAAAAACCCAACCGAGCCACCACCACCAAATCCACGCCGCCGCCGCCACCACCACCATCCAACCGCCATCACATAAAACTCGCAACACAATATATATTTTTTGCAAATTAAACAAGCAATAAAAAGTCTCATGATTATTGATTACTGCCATTACTAAAGAGCCCACAAAAGGGCTATTCTTGAAGCCTCTACCTCTTCCACAACCACCACACAATCCGACCAACCTACCACCACCACCGGAAACCAAACCGACCCACCACCAATCAAACACACAAATCGAACCAAATCGAACCCCAATCAAATCAAACCAAATCGAAATTGAACCCAAATTGAACCAAATTGAATCCAAACCAAATCGAATCAAACTAAACCAAATCAAACCCCAATCGAAATTGATTAGTTGTCGAACCCTAACCACAAATCAACCGGTGGTTACACCAAACACCCTGTGATGAGATCAGCCACCACCAGAACCCAAACCTCATCACCGCGGTGATTTGGATTTGGGTTTCGATCGGCGGCAATCGGTGTTGGTGTATGCGTGAGAAAGATAGTTGTGGTCTGAATACATTGAGAGAGATGGTGGTGGTGTGTGCATGAGAGAGATGGTGGTGGTTGGGTCGCTAGGGTTTGAGAGAGAAGAAGAATGATGATGATAATTGAACGTGGCCGTTAACTTGGAGAGAGAAGAAGAATTGTGATATTATTATTATTATTAAATTTGAATAACAAAATAAAAAAGAGATGGTCAATGACGTTAATGTCCTTCCCATTTAACGGTCAACGGTCTGACTGGATGGAAAAGGTAACAGAAGGGACATTTTTAACATTTATTTGATTTTAGGGGGGGAATTGGCCAATAGAGCGAAACCATATTCTTATCTTAACAATAGAGTAAACCTCAAGGCGAGGAAATGGAAATATCCCTTAATATAAACTGTATTTTTCCAAGTTATAGTTCCCTTCAAGCCACATTAGTCATTATATATTTTTTATTGTGGGTGGGTGAGTCAATACTGAAAACAAGCAGCAAGCATGGCGGCGGCTGTAGCTTTGTTATCATGTTCATGTGTTGTTGCTTATTTGCTTCTTGGAAACGTTTTTGCATCACATTCAATCATCAAAAACCTGCCTGGATTTCCCGGTGATCTTCCCTTCAAACTTGAAACCGGGTGAGTAATTACTATATTTTTTTTTTCTTTTGTAATTAATTATTAGTTTTTTGTATTCATGAAATCAAATCTTTATAATTATATGTTTAAAATGATATATATATATATATATATATATATATATATAATAAAGGTATATTGGGGTGGGAGAGTTGGATGAAGTGCAGCTGTTCTACTATTTCATTGAATCGGAGAGGAGTCCAGAAGATGATCCTCTTGTGCTTTGGCTCACCGGAGGCCCTGGTTGTTCTGCCTTTTCCGGCCTTGTTTATGAAATTGGTACTTTCTTAATTAATCATTCTTCTCACAGTAATCTCTTCTTCTTATCATTTTTTTTTTTTTGAAATATTCTCACAGTAATCTTTTGGTGGATTTATTATAATTAGGGATAATTACCCTGATGACCATCGAATTGATGACACTATCAAAATGGCCACTGGATTGGAAAGTTGTTCCAAAATGATCATTTTTAGCTAACTTTGTGACACTAATGACCATTCCATCAAATTTCATCAAATGAGTGACATTTTGGTAAATAAGGGGATGGCATTAATTTATTTTAGATTTTTTTTTCAAATCAATTTTTTCTTTTGTTTTTTTTAACGAATAATTATATTTAGTGTGTATATATGTATACACACTAAATATAAGATATTTTGTTTAAATTCTGATGGAAGAGATTAGAATTATATTAAGATAACATTTTGGCCTAAATTATTCTTCTTTCTAGCTAACTTGTATACTTTTTAATATATATTTCATTTAATCTTCTATCTCATTGACTATTCTTATCAATTTAATCGAGAGATATTTATTTAAGGGTAACTACTGTCATCTAAAGATATGATTTATATATATATATATATATTTATTAAAATAAATTATTAATAAAATAATCTTAAATAAATTGATTAAGAGAATAAATAACTTTATTAAAATTAAATAAATCAAAATACTTTCCCCATCAATGAAACCAACATTTAAACCATAATTTTATTTTAAGTATCAATTTTTTATTTTTTTATTTTGGTTCATCTTTAAGTCTTCTTCACGTACACATCATCAACTCTAATACGAGCCAAATTAAAGATAGCTCAATTTTCATTATGTAGCCACCCAATTATGCCATCTTCATTTTATGAGCGCCACATGATTTTTTGTAATTACTTCTCTTTGTTGTGTTTTGTGACTTTGTCAACAAAGTTGAAAACTGAAATAAGGATTTATTTTAGATTTTTTAGATTTATTTTAGATTTTTTTTTGGAAATCAATTTTTTCTTTTGTTTTTTGAAACAAATAATTATATTTAGTATCACTAAATATAATTATTCGTTTCAAAAAACAAAAGAAAAATTTGATTAAAAAAATCTAAAATAAATTAATATCATATCTTTATTTACCAAAATGTCACTCATTGCATGGAATTGATGAAATGGTCATTAGTGTCACAAAGTTCACCAAAAATGGCTATTTTAGAATAACTTTCCAATCCAGTGGCCATTTTAATAGTGTGTCATCAATTCGATGGTCACTAGGGTAATTATCCCTTATAATTACTATGATCTTTTAAGAAATGGAAAAAGTAAGAATATATATAGAAAAAGAGAAGCATATATTCAAAGTTTGTAAATTTGTTTTGGGAGCAAATACAATAGTTTGGGGGTTAAAGTTAAATTTTACAAAATTATATATTAAATATTAATTTTTTAAGAGATTGTTAATTTTATTTTTTATTTGGTGGTAAATACTAAAGAGTCCTTGATTAGTCCGACAATATCCCATGTACAGTAGTCTTACTATATATGATATACGAAATAAAAAATGATTTAAAACCAATATATTTTTTTTAATATACAAATAATGTGACGGTAACTCAAACTAAGAATATTATCTGACCGAAAGAACGTTATTATCATCGAATATTTGAATACTCAATATTGATTAATGTTATGTGCCTCAAGCTATATAATTGACTGATTTACACAAATACATGATTAATTGGTTTGATTTTAAATTATTAAGTTCCGTTTGAGGATTGAGTACGTCGCTGTCTAATTTTCCTTTCAGTATACATCTGAACATATATCTCAATCGAGTCGTGTTAACTCGTACCTGATTTATTACATAAAAATATATAAAATGTTTTTTTATTAAATCGGTCTGACTCATTACGCTTCTGGTGAAATTGACTTCAGGGCATGTACCCAATATTTTTTTGGATTATTTTCTCAAGTAATCAAACTAATTATTATTATGATGACGAGATTTCATATCATGAGCATGTGCCCCTAGATCGATCTAACAAGATCAGTACGCAGGTTTGACCAAAAATAAAATTACTAATAACCCAATAGGTTTTTATAGGATTAGGATTCTCTCTTATCTTTTTTTCTCCTTAGTTTTTTTAGTGGATTTTGACATTTGGTAGAGTGTAGATTCAATAGATATGATTAATTCTTATCTTCCTCTCACCTCCATTCAATAAAATCCACCGTTTTATATAAGATTTTTTTTTTCTCTCCTTCCGCTCTATTTGTCTGCTCGTCTTTCATTACTATCTCGCTTTCAATTTTTTTGATGAGATTTTTTTCTTCTCCACTCACTCTTTTCCGCCTTTCATCACTCTCTCCCTAAATTTTTTTGATGAAATTTTTATTTTTTTTTCTCTCCTCCCACTCTTTCATCTTTCATCACTCTTTCTCTAATTATTTTTACACCCTCATAAAATGTTGTGATTCTCTGTCTCTGACAATAATTTTGTTTTGAAGTGAATGTTCGACCTAGAATGCTTGACATTACTTTGAAGTAAAGCAACACTCTATTTTGTGTGTTATTTTCTTCTTCTGTTTCTATTAACATCTACTGGAAAACATAATTTATCTATAACTGGGAAAATAAGGGGACAATGAGTCTCCGATCTCTGACTTAGGAGCCAAAAAAAACCTAAATTTTGTTAACAAAAAACAACAACAAATGATGAATCACAACATTAAAAAAAATCTCATCAAAAAAAAAATTTAGAGATAAGTGATGAAAGACTAACAAACAAGCAGAGTGGGAGGAGAGAAAAAAAAAAAAAATTCTTATCCGAAAAAGGTGAGTTTCATTGAATGGAGGAGAGAGATAGACAAGAATTAAGTATGTCCATTGAATCAATACTTTGCTGGGTGTCAAAATCCCTTAAAAAGCTAAGGAGAACAAAGGATCTTGATCTTTATAATACTAATATAAATGATCTACCTCCTCCTTCTTCTTCTTTTCATATATCGACTTTTTTCCTACTTCGGTTCTTAATAACCAGATATGAAAATAATGCAGGTCCATTATCATTTGACTATGAAAACTCCAAGGGAAACATACCAAAGTTTTTATTGAACCCATACTCATGGACAAAGGTTAATTACTTTCGATTTCAATTTCGGTTTGATCGGTTGATGATAATTAGAAACGTATTGGTGATCATCTAATAACAGAGTAGTGGAAATCTGCAGGTTGCCAACATAATATTTTTAGATCAACCAGTAGGCACTGGATTCTCCTATGCCACAACTTGGCAAGCTTACAACATGAAGGACACACTTTCAACAAAACAAACCTATACTTTTCTTAGAAAGGTGACCTAAAACTTGTTATTTATACACTCCCAAATTTTATATATCAAAGTAAATTCATATTAATTATTCTGTTCAGTTTATTTTTACTATTGCAGTGGCTTATAGATCATCCCACATTCCTCTCAAATGAACTTTATGTTGCTGGTGATTCATATTCAGGCATAACTGTTCCGGTGGTTGTTCAGGAAATATCTGACGGTAACCAATTTTATGATAAAGGCCAGCTTCTTTTTGTTCCTTCTTCAATTTTAAAAATTATTAATCTTTTCCTAATTATAATTTATAACTTAACCAGTTACAAGCGAACTCTGTCTATGTCAGTATTTCATTAGAAATGCTTCTCTTCAACTTTTGAAGTTCATTAACTTAATCAATTTTTAAATTAATTACTACATAAATTGTCATGAGCATCTTTGAAAAAAAAAATTTTAAATTGTCTTGCGCATTTTATAATTTGTTGCAGGTATGGATATGGGGCATGAACCAAGAATGAATCTCAAAGTATGTTTAGTTTTATTTATTTATTTATTTATTTAATTATAAAGTATGTTTAGTTAAATAAAGTTTTTACGTGTTTTGTGCATTACCACGGGCTATGGACTAGTTTTGAAAAATAATGTTATCATTATATCATTATATAAAAAATGTGAAAATTTTGTAAAAATGTCTTTACTTTTTAAAAATATAATATCCATTTGATTTTAATTCATTATGAATTATACGATTGAAACATCAAAGCAGGAGCCAAAAAATTTATCTGTGGGGTGCCAATAAAGTAAAACAAAAAATTTAGGAGGGCCAATGTATAAAGTTTAAAACATTGAAAGGTAAATATATAAATTTTATAAATGATTTTTAAAAAAAATAAATAAATAAAAAATTTGAGGAACACCCCCTCCCCTCCTTCCATGCTTAGATTTAAATGTAAAATTTTATGACACATAAAATCTATTAAATAAAACTTAATTTTATTACAATCTTAAGTAATTATTGTTAAAATTGATTTAAAGCAGTCTAAATAAAAAATCATGGTTACACAACGGTAGTTGTACATTACTATTGTAATGTATTGAATAGCATCTTGGTACTGTTCACAGGGATACATGCTTGGAAACCCATCTACAGATGGACATAAAGACCTAAACTCAAGAATTCGGTTTGCTTACCTAACGGCACTCATTACTTATGAAATTTACAAGGTAAATTCCCCTTTAAGTATATATTGCTTACTAATACTGAAATTATCAATTGTTTTGTTGTCGTTGGCAAATCATTGAATTCGAATCATGTTATTGTAAGATTTCACAAAATGTTATTATTACAATTTACAAATTGTGTAATGCTTCTACTTTTTTTTTTTTTGTCAGTCAACAAAACGGAATTGCAAGGGTGATTACGTAAATGTAGATCCAAGCAATGGTTTATGTCTAGCCGACCTTCAAAATGTCACCCGGGTATGTAAACTTAACCAAACGGTGTCAAAGCTATCGAGAAATATAAAGATAATTAACTTTTTTATCATTTGAATTTCAATAATATTAAAGATCTCAACTTGAATTATAACTTGTAAGTTGTAACTCAACATGTTATGATATAAAATTTTACTTTTGCCGTCAAAGTATTATATTTTACTACATTAACCCTTCCAAATAAAATTTTCTAGCTCCGATCATGTTCAACATGGTAAATACATAAATTTCACTTACTATATAAAACTATCACATCATAAGTTGAGTTATAAGAGTTAGGATTCAAACAGAGATCTTTTTAACGAGATGAATCTAATTCAAAAACCCTCGCATCGACATCAATAAAGTTGGTTCAATACATATTCTCTTTTCCTAACTCCAAATTGTATGTGTGGGTAATAGTCAAAATAAAAATGGAGATAACTCTTTGAATTTATAGTGCATTGAACGAATCAATACGGCACAAATATTGGAACCTAAATGCACCCGACATTCCCCAAAACCAACACCACCAAGCTGGAATCGCAGTATTATCGTTGAACAAGACCAATATCACAATGATTTTCTTCTTTCGCCGACGGATGAAGTTTCTTCAAGACCCTGGTGTCGGGTAAATAAAATTTTACATGTCAATTTCTTAAATAGACATATATATATATATATATATATATATATATATGATTGATTAATTAAATTATATCTTCTTTTTTGTAGAATAATAATTATATCTATTCATACACTTGGGCAAATGATAAAACTGTTCAAAAGGCTCTTGGAATTCGAGAGGTACGTCAATTCTGGCTCTAAATTAATTACCAGATTTTAGTTTTGATTTTTTTTTTTTTAATTTATTTTACTTCAAATTTTTTTTTAACTGTATGTTATTTGATAGCTTTACTACTTAAAATTGGTTCAATTATGGATTTCATATACTATATATAACGTTTTCATTTTATCTTTTCAATTTTGGGAATTCTCCCCACCTTTTCTAGCTCAAACTTGCATGGGTTATCACCGGTGTTTTAGAAATCGGCCGACCAGGGTGATTTTTTCTTGATTCCAAGTAATTGAAATTTTATTTTTCATTTTTGAGAAATTGGTCCCTCTTAACTTTAACTATTGTAGAAGTAAAATTGTATTTCACATGCAAAAAGACAAAAATAACATTTGTAGGTGGTTTTACTTATTTTTTCAATCTCTTCAGTTATTTTAATACATTTTTTAATATTATTCATTACAATTTGCTTAAAATGAAATAAAAAAACATAGAAAGAAATGAACTTATTTGGTACAGTAGTACTTGAGAAAAACATAGGAACAAATTTGCTTAAAAATGAAATAAAAACTATCCAAACTTATTTACCAATTGCCATTTTGAAAATGTTTTTTTACTAAATAATTAACAAATGAAGAGGAGCAGGGGACAATAAAGCAATGGGTGAGGTGCAACTCCAGCTTATCTTACACAAAAGATGTTCCAACTAGTCTCGTTTATCACCAAAACCTTATCAAGAAAGGCTATCAAGTTTTAATTTACAGGTAATATTGCAGTCTAGGATCAACAATTCATTTATTTTTTATGCCAAACTAATTTGAACATAATATATAAAATGTAATGTTAGATTAATTTACTAATAATGTTTTCCTTTGTTTCCTTTTTATCGTGACACAGTGGCGATCATGACATAGTAATTCCATACGTGGGGACAGAAAAATGGATAAAGTCTCTAAATTTGACAATTCAATATGGATGGCAACCATGGCTTGTTGATGGTCAAGTTGCTGGGTTAGTGTCCAACTAAACCAATCAATGATTTTGCAACATTTTAATCAGCATTAAAAATATATCTAACGATTGTTATACAAAATGTTTTCTGCAGATACTCTGTGGTATATTCACAGAAGGATTACCATTTGACATTTGCTACAGTAAAGGCAATAATTAATACTTTTAAAGAAAATTTATTTATAATTTCCCCGGATGATGTGGTCTAGGTATGTAATTAAACAACTTATTGTTAATTGTGTAGGGAGGAGGTCATACAGCTCCAGAGTACAAGCCTAAGGAATGCCTTGCAATGATTTTCAGATGGTTTGCCGAATATCCGTTGTAGACAATCTTTACTTTAATATTTGGTATTATACGCACAGCACACTATAGCCATTAGGGATGTCAAAAACCCGGAATCCCACCCCATTCAAGGCGGGGTTTTATCAAAATAAATGGGATCAGGATAGATTTGAGGATGATTCCTACTCCCCATTTTAAAAACAGGGCTGGATTGGGATTTGTTGTTCCCGGCTTCCCCGACCTTGTCTCTCTTATTATTTATTTATTAATAATATTAATATTTAATCAATAAAAAATCAAGTATATTCTTCTCTCTCTCTCTCTTTTTTTTTTTTTTTTTTTTAAGGAAGAAAAATTCATTAAACCAAAAGAGGGTTACAAAGACTACGAGCATCATCTGCAACAAAGGGAACAACACAAAGGGGAACTGTTTTCATCCAAAACATATCATGGTTGAGAGACAAGCCAAACTTTGCAAGAGAATGGGCAACTATATTTGCCTTCCTATGAGCAAAAATAATCTTACTCAGAGGAGAGGCATCAAGCAAAGAGAAAATGTCATTAAAGAACAACCCAACTTCAGACAGAGAGGTTCTATTCTTTTAATTAATTGAATAATATATATTTTTTGAGTAATATTAAAATATTAAAAATTTACATGGATTATTTTTAGGGTACAAATATTGATACCCATAAAACGTATTAGTACGCCCATATTTATAAGTACACCAATGTCTAAAATTTAAAAATTAAATATTACTATAAACACTCATCCTAATGCCAACAGTAGCCTTATTGAAATAAATAAATTCATTTTAATACATATTATTTATAAACACTCTTAAATTATTACCACATCCGATCTATAAAATTAAAAAAAAAAAATCATATTATTTTTGGAATCAAATCTTTTTTTAATGATGGTCCAATTTACTTTTGAAAATATCTCGAATGTAGGAGCCTTATAAAAGGGAATATGTATATGAGGTCAAAAGATTTTCAATTTGGAATTCTCTTATTTATACAGCTATTTTAAATAAAATTCTTATTGGTATCTATGGCTATCTTAAAAAAAAAAAAATAATTAAAAAAAATTAAAAATTAAAAATAAAATAAAAACTTGTTGATATTTACAGCTATAGTTAAAAAAAAAAAAATTAAAAATTTTTAAAAAAAATTAAAAATAAAATAAAAAAGAATGAATGAGCACACGTCAGGCTAATCGTACATGCTTGGTGCGTTTAGGTCAGTTTCAATTTCAGCCATGCGTTGCCCACATCCCTTCCCTCTTTTTCGATCACCGCTTAGATTCGTCGTAACTCTTTGCCCATGGAATCTATTAGCGAAAAGTTTATCTTCTCTGCGCAACCTCAGCCCCTCACGAACCTAGTCATAAATTCCACCCAATCTTTTGAGATCTCAAGTTCCGCCAAATGAGCAAGAACGAAATCAAAATTTATGGCCGTAATGATGTGCCAACTGAGACTGTTAGGATAGACGCCATGAGTAGCTTCAAGTCAAAACTTATGAATATGGCTAACCCAAGCTCGTGGTTAGGTACTGGAAACTCTAAAGAAAAATTGAAAATTGATCCGAATGACATTTTGGTATCTGAGGGACCCATGGACCAAAGATGACTCTATCGACAAATTTGAAGAAACAATTGCAGAAGCCTTGGGAGAACGGTTTGATTTTGATGAATATGGGCCGTGCCCATACGTTAAACTTCATGCTTGCAAAGCTTTCATAGAAGTGGTCCTTTTTGGGTAAGTGGCAACTCACGGATCTGGGTGATGGGTACTTTATGGCTTGCTTTCAAGTGAAAAAGTACCTAGATTATGTACTTACTAGTGTTCCCTAGATTATCTCAAACCAATATTTGGTTATGCTAAGGTGGAGGCCAAAATTTGTTCCAAGGGAAGATAATATCCAGAGTATGCCTATCTAGGTCAGATTGTCAAAAATTCCCATGGAGTGGATGGATTATGAGTTGCTCTAGAACATAGGCGGAATGTTGGGACAGATGTGTAAAGTTGACCCGGTAACTTTGAACCAAGCTCGAGGTAGATTTGCCCGTATATGTGTCAAAATTGACATTTCTAAACCTCTTTTGGCTTCTCTAGATATAGAGGAGAGGTCCATTAGAGTGGAATATGAAAACCTGGGGTCAATTTGTTTCAAATGTGGTCACTATAGACATGGTAAGGATGCTTGTAGGAAGGGTGTGGTTGTTCTAATTCAAGAAAATGTTGTGGTTGAAAACATAGTTGTGAAGAAACCGGTTGAAGAGATACCTGTGTATGGACCGTGGATACTGGTATCATACAACAAACAGAATAACAGAATTTACAAGGGTTGTAGCAGTCGGACAAGTAAGGGCAACGTTGGGACTTCTGGAAATTCTAGTATGGTTGGGATTCAGACTGGCAGTGATCCTATGAGTGATAAAAAAAAATAAATAAATAAAAAAGCGATGGAACTGGGGGTCTTGGAATGGGTAAATTTGGTCAACATAAATTGGTTAACAAAGCCAAGGGTGGTAATTTGGTGGCTGCTCCGAGTGCCAAGCCTGTTAGTGGTTCAAGGTTTGATGTTTTAAATGAAGATGTGGATGTCATCATGGCCGAAGATTATGCTCAAACAGTGAATAACAATGTGGTTGGGAGTAAAGATAAAGGGAAAGTAGTGCTTACGGAGGTCACCAATCAATCTAATTTTCATAACAAAAAAATGTCCAGACCTCCTTCTTAGACTAGCAAGAAAACATCCAAGAAAAGTACCAAGGTGATTTCGAAGGTTGGGCTTCCAGGTAAGTCTTACGAGGGGATTTTAATAGCAATGAAACCTGCAGATGTTACGAGGTCTGTTCTCCCCTCTGATGCTGAACCACCTGATTCGGTACTTGAAGAATTAAATAATGTTGTGATGCTTAGACAATTTCATATGGATGTTATTAATTTTGAGGGCCAACCTCCTGAGTTGAATGAAGAGGGTCAAGTGAATGAGATGATTCCTATTGAGATAGTGCTAACTATTGAAAGCTTCGAAAAGACTGCCTCTGACCTTGTAGAGGTAATGGTTGTGATCTCAAAATAAGGATCTTTTTTCTTTTCATCTTATTTATGATTTGTGTGTAGAACGTAAGATTAGTGAGAAAACAGGTGTTCTTTAGGAACATTGTTGACATTCGTGGGTGTTATCATTTTGAGATTTTGGCAGTTCTTGAACCAAGAATTAGTGGCTCTATAGCTTTATGTGTCACTAATAAATTAGGCTTTTCTAATAATTTTGTTGTGGATGCAGAGGGCTTTTCAGGGGGTATCTGGCTTCTATGGAATGAAAGCAAAGTTAAACTTAATGTGATTGCAAGTTCAAGACACAACGTGACTGCTTTAGTGTTTGACAATAAGGCTTTTTGGATCCTAACGGTAGTGTATGTAAACCCATGTGTTACCACGACGAAGTTACTCTGGAATTATCTGGATGCTATTAGGAGTTGTTTTTCTTTGCCTTGGTTAGTTGCTTGAGATTTTAATGAAGTTATTAACAACTCTGAGAAGAGAGGGGGGGAGACCTAGGTTCATAAACACTGGTTTTGGTAGCTAGGTGGATAGAAATAACCCGGTGGATTGGTGGATTTGGGTTTCCTGGGTCCTAAATTCAAGTGGATGACGAAAAGAGGTATTGGTGAGGAAATTTGGGAGAGGCTTAATAGAGCTCTCTATTCAATGGACTGGAGAATTCAATTTGGTAAGGGGATTGTGAGACATCTTCCTAGAATAATGTCTGATCATTGCTCTATTCTTATCCAGCTTCACAGTAACCATTTTCCTAACAGTAGTTGCAAGCCTTTCAAGTTTGAGGCTATGTGGCTTAAACATAAAGATTTTGATAAGTTTATTCAGAATAACTGGCGGGTGCAAGTGGATTCAATGACTGATAAAATCACGAATCTAACCGGATTGCTTTAGATTTGGAATAAAGAGGAGTTTGGAAATATTTTCCATAAAAAGAGAAGATTGATAGCCAAGATTCAGGGGATTCAATTGTCTACTAGCAACAAGCCTTCTGTTTTTCTTTCTAACCTTGAGGAGACACTTCTGAATGAGTACAAAGCCATCCTTGAGCAAGAGGAAATCTTTTGGCAACAGAAATCGCGTAACTGTTGGCTCAAGGAAGGTGATAGAAATACTAGATTTTTTCACCTCTCAATGGTTATTAGAAAAAGAAGAAATAAGATAAAGGGTTTAAGAAAAGTGATGGCAACTGGACTGAGGATATTGAGGAAATGAAGAATGAGGTGGTCCATTATTTCAAAGATCTTTTCATGGAAACAAAAAGCATTGGTATGTATTCACAACTTCCCATGCTTTTTCCCTAGGCTTAAAGAAGCTGATATCTCTAGTATTTGTATGACTGTTAATAAGTCTGAAGTAAAGCAAAATGTTTTTAGTATTGGGGAGGATTAAGGCTCCTGGGCTTGACGGTTTCCCAGCTATCTTTTTCCAAAAATTCTGGATCACTTGTAAGGATGATTTGATGCACTAGGTAAATGAGTGTTTTAGAAATGGCAGTATTCCTAGTGAGGTGAACGGTACGTTAATTTCGCTTATTCCTAAAATTCCTAATCTAACTAGCTTATCTCAATACCGTTTTATCAGCCTTTGCAATACTTCTTATAAGGTTATTAGCAAAATTCTGGTCCAAAGATTAAGAAGTTTCCTTCCGGATCTTATGAGCCCTAATCAGGTGGCCTTTGTGCCTGGTCGTTAGATTCAAGGCAATATTATTGTTGTGTAAGAAATGCTCCATAAGTTCAAGACTGTGAGAGGGAAAACATGATTCATTGCATGGAAGATTGACCTTGCCAAGGCCTACGATAAGCTCCAGTGGGGTTTTATTAAGCATGTTTTGGAAGAAGTGAGAATTAATGGGGATTTAAATAATCTTTTCATAAGCTGCATATCGAACGTTAATTATAAGGAGATTGTCAATGGAGAAATGACAGAAACCTTTATCCCGAATTTTGGTATCAGACAAGGAGATCCTCTTTCTTGTTATATCTTTGTTTTATGCATGGAGAAGCTTTCCCACATCATTAATCAAAAGCTGCTTGATGGAGTTTGGAAGCCTATTAAGGTTTCAAGATGAGGCTTGGAGATCTCTCACCTCTTCTTCGATAATGATCTAATCTTGTTCGGTAAAGTCTCTCCTCATTAGGTCGCTACCATGAGGGAGGCTCCGGATTTGTTCTGTGATCTTTCGGGCAAGTCTATGATTTACTATTCTAATAATGTTAATCATAATTTTGCTAAATCTCTGACGGAAGTTTGTGGTTCTTCTATTACTCATAATCTGGGAAATTATCTTGGTGTTCCTCTCATCCATGGACGGGTCACAAGAGGTACTTACAATGATATCGTTGAGAAGACTCAAAAACGTTTGGCGGCGTGGAAGAGTGCTTCTCTTTCCTTCACTAGGAGATGTACCTTCATCAAAGCTGTGACTTTTGCTCTCCCCACTTATGCTATGCAATCTGTCAAGCTCCCTTCGGAGGTCTGCATTAGTCTTGATAAAATTAATAGGGATTTCTTATGGGTAGTACTATGGAGAAAAAGAAAATGCACCTTGTGAATTGGAAGACTGTCTGTCTTTCTAAGAATTTAGGTGGTCTTGGTATCGGAAAGATGAAAAGGATGAATCAAGCGCTTCTTGCTAAAACTAGTTGGAGATTGTATCAGAATAAGAGTGATCTCGGGAGTAACCTGATTAAAGCTAAATATCTCAAAGGGGAGAACATGGCCACCCATGATAACTCTAACACGAAGCTTTATTCAAGTACTTAGAGGAGATTTTCTTTTAGGGCCAAACTTTTTTCGGAAGGGGTGCATTTGAGAGTTGGTAACAGTCTTAATGTTTGGTTTTGAGAGTCGGTAACGGTCTTAATGTTTGGTTTTGGATGGATTCTTGGATTCCTAAACCGGGGAGACTCCTTAATTACTCCTCTTGTCCTCTTTCTAAGAACCAAGTCAATGAAAGGGTTTATGAGTATCTAACGAATAGGGAATGGGATCTTCAGAAGTTGGCATCGATGTTACCTTGGCATATTGTGCACTGCATTTTTAGCATCCAAACGAGCAGCCACTTTATTAAGGAAGACTCTGTCATCTAGGGGTTTGCTAGGAATGGAAAATTCTCCGTGAAGAGTGCTTATGATATTCACTTTAATATGGTTGAGGATAGTCTTTGGAGATGGAACTTTATTTGGAAGCTGAAACTTCTGCCAAGAATCCTCCATTTTCTCTGGATTCTTCTACATGGTAAACTTTTGACAAATGTTAACAAGACTTCTAGAGGTATGTCGGTGGATACTAGTTGCGGTAGATGTCTTGTTGGTTGTGAAGATGCTGAACATGTTTTTAGAAGTTGCAGTAAGTCTTGCCGAATTTGGGAGGATTTTTGCAAGGGTCTAACCACAAGCGCATCTTATAGAACTGAGTGGAAGGAATGACTGTTTGAAAACCTTAAATGCAACGATCTGTGCTAGAATAGGGTGCATGGTTATCTTCTCTTCGCGATTTCGCTTTGGTTCATTTGGAAATGGAGATGTGAGGAAATTTTTTACTCTAAATTTCAGCATCCTCACAACCCTGGTAAGGTCATTTTGAACTATGTGACTAATTGGCTGTCTACTAATATGGTTATGGAGACCATGACTACTAAGAAGATCTGCTTTGTTGCTTGGAATCCTCCTCCGCCAGGCTAGGCTAAACTAAATGTGGATGGCAGCTGGAACTTTGATGTGGGCTCAATCTCGACTTGTGGTGTTATCAAAGACGAGAGGAAGAACTGGTTGGCTAGATTTTCTCTCAACCAAGGTGTCGGTTCTGTGCTGGAGGCTGAGATGTGGGGGGTTCTCAAAGGCTTAAAGTTGACATAAAAGAAATGATGTAGGAAAATTACGATGGAATGTGACTCCAAATGTGTTGTTCAGCTTGTGACTGATCCTATTGCTCAAAATCATCCTCTTTTCAACATTATTCTTGAGTGCAAGCGCATGATGGAGAGGGACTGGAATTGCACTATCAACCACATTTACAGGGAAAGCAACAAGGTTGTTGATTGTTTGGCCAAATTTGGTCATTCTTTAGATTTGGGGGTTATTTCTTCGAGGATCCCCCTCCTCAAATCTCTAGTCTTTTAGCTGATAACGCTAAAGGTTTTGTTGTTGCTAGGATGATTCCTAGCTCTTAGTTTTATTTTTTTCTTGTTATTGGGCTTTGCCTTCCCTTTACCCAAAATAAATAAATAGATAATGTTGTTTTTTGATAGAGTTTATAACCATATATATAAATAAAAAAAATAAAAAAATAAAAAAAAAGATAAAAACAATATGATAATCATGTGATTATGAGAAAATTTGATGCTTGAAATAAAATTAGAGTTTGATTAGAGTTTATCATAAAAATTAGGGTTTATCATAAGTTTTTTTTTTTTTTTAAAGGTAAGTTTTTTTTTTTTAATAAAGAAATATAGTTGAAGATATGAGTGTAATTAATGAGTGTATATAGTATTTGGTTTATTTTTAATTAAAGTAACTTGTCCTTATTGGTAAATTTCTATTGGGATATTTTTGTAAATTAAATTTTTTAATAAAATATGGGTATACTAATAAGTTTTATGGGTATCAATATTGGCTCCCTTCTTTTTATTCAATTTAAACCTAATTTTTATTCAAGTTAAAAACAAAAACCTAGTTATTATACAAACTTTTGTGGGCGCAGCGCAGGGTATGGGTCCCCGACCCTGGTCTTTAATAGTCAAGGTTGGGGCAGGGTTGGAAGAAAACAATTTTGTTGGGGTTGGAGTCAAGATTTATTTTCCCCGCCCCATGTCTACGTTAGATAAAGTACATGTGAAGAATATATATATATATATATATATATATATTTCAGCAGTTAATTGTCCAATTAGGGGCGGCAATTGTTGACATAACACAATATTTACGAGTTTGTATTTGATCTTATTGGGTATGGGTCAATATATTAAACAAAACTCGTTAAGTAAACGGGTCTTGTTTGGGTTGAAATTAACCTCTAGCTCCTAACCTACTAACCGATTTAACACAATTAAATATCAAGGAAAAATATGTAATTTACAATTGCATAGAAATAATAAAAAAAAAAAATTAAAAATTAAAAAAAACTATTTTTACATTTAAATTGCTTATAGAAATTTTTAGCAAATAAAATGTATTCCTTTGATAAATTTTAAATTTTAAACATTTAAATTCAATTAATAGTTTAATCAAAAGTTTGAATGTTACTAGAGAATCCTTAACCGTTTAAAATCATTTTAACAAATAAACCCAAAATACCTCATTACCTTAAAATTGTAAATAGGTAAATGAATTAATATAATTTCAATTTATCATCTATCATAGTTGATATAACTTATAAATTAACTGTTTAAGTAGATCTTATAGAATAATCAAATAATTTAATGGATCGTGTTTGTATTTCAATTTATGACACGATAAATTTAAAGAATCGTGTTTGGGTTGAGCAAAAATGATCCGGATTGATGCAAACACAAAACGATAATTCATATTGTCAACCCTTAACTAAAAGGTTTTACAAATAGTTGTTAGATAAAGGGTTTGAAGTTTTTTTTTAAAAATTTATTTTTTGAACAAATGGTTGTTACAATTTAATGAGTTAGTTTATAAGTCGTTTGGACCTTTTATGTTGATTCTTCCACTTTTGTTTTGATTCTTCCACTTTGAGGACATAAAATGATAAAAACATAATATTTACCTAGCTGCAATCATTTGTAGACTTTTTTAAAATATAATTATAAATACCATATTAACAAATCAAAACATAAAACCAAACGAACTCTAACAACCATTAGACATTTAGATTTTAGACATGCGAAAACTGTGGTATTTTGTATATATTTTTGTAAATACAAAATGAAATGGAGGCCGGCTACTTTTAAACTAAGACATTGCCAGGATTAAGGGGGATGTATGGGGGGCTATAGGGGCCATGGCCCACCAAAGAAAAAAAAAATTCAAAAGTTTAAGTTTCAATGCTTTTTATAAGAATTTGGATTATCTATTGATCTTAATTTTTTTTTTAAAACATGCAATTTATTATTAATAAAGTGGTTGTTGAAACCAATAACATATTAACCATACATTCATTACAGTACTTATATATCATGAGATTAAGTGAGGTTAGGAAAAAAATCAAATCAGTAGACGATTCAAATTATTTTTATAATATATTATGCATTCAAAAAATAAAAAATATTATTATTATACTTTCAAATATATATATATATATATATATATTATTATAATAATAAGGGTAAATTACACTCACACCGTTAAGGTTTGAGGTAAAGATACTTAGATGGAAAAGTTTATTTATTCTACACTCACACCCTTATTTGATCATGGTAAGGTCCAAAATGCCTTTAGGTGTTAATGTAAAAAAACTTTATTTTTTATTATTATACAAGGGCATTTTCGACAATACAGGGGTGTTAGTGTAGAACAACTAAACTTTTCCATCTAAGTGTCTTTACCTCAAACCTTAAAGGCATGAGTGTAATTTACCTTTATAATAAATAAAAAAAGTCTAATTTTATGTATTCCTTTTTAACTTAGAAGAGAAAATATTTTCCTCTTAAGATTTGATTTCCTAGATATCATGAACTAGTCTAAAATATATATATACTTCTTTATTTTATTTTTTTCTAGTTTTTCACTTAAGCAATTTTATTCATACTGCTACAATTGAATTCTTCTTATTCTTCTGCTCATCTATCAAAATAATTTCAGGTACAAAATTACAAATTAATAAATATTTTAATTTTTTTATATTTGTTATTTTCTTAGGTAATTATTTATTAAAATGATTTCTTTAATGAATTCTTCTTTCAATATATATATATATATATATGATTTTGCTATATTTATTATACTATTTTTTTATTTAAATGTTTATTTATTTAAATTATTTTGATTTTTTCATTTGATTTTCAGATGAGAAACCCATCGACAATTGATGAATTTTTCAAAAGATTTAAAACCTCAGAAGCTAGTTCATCTTCGTCAACATCTAATATTAATATTCTAGCTTCTGAAAATCAATCCACGGAATCTCCAACAAAGGATATTAACCAAAATAATAAATCTTTGGTGAGTGACCCAGGATTACGTTGACAAATATGGGATTAACCGGTCAATGAACGTGATGAAATTCGTCGAGCTTATATTAAAGCTCGTCCATTCCAACCTATTCTTGATGATTATAAAAAATCTGGATGAGATTCTTATGAATGCAGCTTCCATAGTTCTTGGTTTTATACTATTTCCTACATGGTTAGAATATTCTCCTATAACAGATGCAACTTATTGTTTACATTGCTTTCTCTTTAGTAAGCTGACTAGACACCTTGCGACGACTGCTTTCACTGTTGATCGATTTAAAAGTTGGAGAAAAGTTAGGGATGGCAAAAGTTGGAGAAAAGATTGAGTAAACCACGAACCAAAAATTCGTAGTAGGGAAGGTTGAGGATTTGGGCCTGAAATTCCTAGATTCGAGATGAAAAAATCACGGAATATTAAAAAGTCTGGGCTCAGAATGAAGAAATCACAAGGCTTAGAATGAAGAAGTTGTAGAAGGTTTGAAAAATTATAGGATTAGTACTTGCAGAAACTGGTGAAGAATATAGAAGAAGAATGTCAAAAGCTTAAATATTGGTGAATATAGAAGAAGAATGTCAAAAGCTTAAATATTGTTGGAAAAAGTTTTCGGTTTTGATAATCAAAAACCCTAGATGACATCATAAAATAAAGAAACGGAAAATAGAGCGACACGAACGGTGACGCATGAGTCTGTACAAGGTCATGTCTCCATAAATTGTGCCGGGAAGACTTCAAACCGCTAAACGTCGCCATCAAAAGATTTCGATCGTTGGAATGATCGAATATAAGCGGACAACATTAAGATACGACATTAGTATTTTGAATTAAATGGAGTCATAAGTACTACATTTATAGGGATAGCAACAAAATTCAAAAGGAATCTTTTTAAATACCTTTTCACTGAGTAAGGAGCAATCAAGACAAAAGCAATTTTTCAGGATAAACGACAAATGCAAAGAAAGATACTCAACTCAGATATTTATAGGGGTATTGTTGTATATAATATTCGTTGGAGTGACGTCACCTAAATAAACAAGAAGTATAGGACTAGCCGTGCCACATAAGCAAAAGTCAAATGGTCAATAAATAGCACGTTGGCAAGTGACACATCATCAAACGAAGATGTGTCATCAATGGAATCCTTATGAGATCTAAATAGGACTAGCCTCAGTGAATAAAGACTTCGCTCGCTCTACTCGACTAAAACATGAAACATCTATACTAAGATTTCCTCCACAAGTATGGCTACTCGACCAGAACAGGCAATAGTAGATCAACTAGGATACAACTGCCAAAAGAAATCCAATAAGGAAACAAACAGACCTTCTTCGAGACATTAGGAATCCTAAACAGATTTGGAATCAACTACATTAAATGCGTAGCAAAGAAGAACCCTAAAAAGGACTATGCAGTCCTTTACTTGTACGCCAAGGTTCAGGAAACCCTAGAAAAACCATATAAATACACTTGTAAAAAGCATTGTAAAGAGATATAAGCATCTTGCAAGAGAGAGAGAGATCAGAGTGTGTAAAATCAATTTACAAATAGTGGATTTGTTTCTCAGTTACCAAGCGACAACCTGTGGATTTTTCTCCGATTACCGGAGTTTTACCACGTATTATGTTCTCTTTGATATTCTTGTTTTTATTACATTTATTTTGCAGGTTTTATTAATCGAAATCGTTGACCGATTGACTTACAAGAAATACCGTCAACACCACCTAAAAAAATCAATTCAAAATCCCCACAACCATACCAATATCCATCTCAATCACTAAACCCAACTACCACCAGCAGCACCAACTCTTTTGGTTTCAATTTCCTTTTTCGAGAGAAAGTGAGAGACCAACCGATTAGACGTCGTGCATCTTCATGGAAAAGATGTGATGATCCCGTCGCAGTTCAAGAGACGGCTTTTGCTGAGCATGGAAGGGCCATCGATATGGTTCTTTGACTTAGGGTGATGGCAAAACGTTGATATCCATTTGCTTGATTTCTTCAAAGTTTCGCAAAAGAGAGAGATAAATGGTGGGGTTGGTGGTGTAAAAGGGGGAGATGAATTAAATATAGTGGGGTTCATATATAAATAGTCCTAGCTATGACTAATAAAGACAGGGTTGGATGTTGTATTATTATATCTCATGTTTCTAGGACTATTAGCTTTTGGGACTAGTAATCCCATCTTCCAAAACAACACCAAACACCGGATTGGGACTAAGGTTGTCCAATCCTAGTCCAATCTGATGTGCCAAACAGGGCCTTAGTGCTTTATATTCAAAAAAAAAAAAAGTTCTAATACTCATCAAAATTTCAAATTATTTTCACTTATCGTCCAGAAAAAGATCCCGTCAAAATTTATTGACATATATTGGATTTCACCAAGACAGTTACGGTCACAGATTTTAATATAAAGTATCCCTTACTAAATCTATAAGGTCCTTGATTAAATCGAGTAAATTTCAATGAATTATAATGTTAATTTCTTTTATGGGTACAGATATTGACACCCATAAAACTTATTAGCATACCCATATCTAAAATTTAAAAAATAAATATTACTATAAGCACCCATCATTATGCCAATAGTACCCTCATAGAAATAAATATATTCATTTTAATACATATTATTTATAAACACTCTTAAATTATTATCACATCTAATTTATAAAAAAAAAATCTTATTATTTTTCGAATCAAATCATCTTTTAATGATGATCCAATTTACTTTTGGAAATATTTCGAATGAGAGTCTTATAAAAGAGAATATTTGGAACCACATATGAGGTCAAAAGATTTTTAATCTGAAATTCACTTATTTATACAGCCATCTTAAATAAAAATAAATAATAATAATAAATTATTGATGTTTATGACTATCTTTAACAAAAAAAAAATGTTGATATCTACGGCTATCGTTAAAAATATATATATATTATTTATTGATTGAGTTCATAACAATACATAAAAGAAAGAAAAAAGAAAAACAATATGATAATCATGTGGTGATGAGAAAGTTTGATATTTGAAATAAAATTAGAGTTTAATCAGATTTTATCATAAAAATTAGGGTTTATCATATGTTAGGGTTTATCATAATTTTTTTTTTAAAGGTAAGTTTTTTTAATAAATAAATATAATTGAAGATATGAGTGTAATTAATGAGTATATAATATTTGGTTTATTTTTAAAAAAGAATGCTACGTACAACTGTGGTCGCGGCCCCGTAATGCAAAAAAATGAAAAAACATGTGGGATCCGCATAATAAATACATGGGACCCATGTGTTTTTTTTTCTTTTCCTTTTTGCACTACGGGGCTGCGACCCCGGTTGTACAAAGTGTTTCTCTATATTTAATTAAAGTAATTTATCCTTATTGGTAAATTTTTAATGGGATATTTTTGTAATTAAATTTTTTAATAAAAGAGAGATTCTCCTTACAATCCACAAATTATCTATTCACACTCCAATTTAATTATTTTTATAAATGACAATTTTAACCTAAATTAAAATTACTAAACAAGACAATAAAATTTAAAGACACTCCAAACTAATTAAATTATATAAATAAAAAAATTAACTCTCCTAAATCATTAAATTAAATATTACGTATTAAACTTTCTCTTATAAATCTGTTATTATCATATTAAACACTCTCTCATAATTAATCTCTCTCCATTTTTCGAAAAAAAAAAAAAAACATATTTCCATATTTTCTTGATTAATATCTGATTAATAGTTAAAGAAAAAAAATTATAAATATTTTAGTTTTTTACTAATATATATATATATATTAAAAAGTCAATTTTCAAAAAATATATATATATATATATATATATATATAAAAGCTAGAATTGTTTCAACTAGATTCAATTAAACTCAAAATTTCTAAGATTAATGAAAAAATTAAAGTTCTCTAAGCAATCATATGCCTACAAGAGTAACAAAAAGTATTTTCATATTTCGATTTTTTTTTTTAAAGGTACTTGTTTTTTGAGTTTTTTTTTTTTTTTAATAAATAATTTTTTTTTTCTTAACTGTTAGTCTTGCTTAAGAAAGAATGGAGATAGAAAATTAGAAATATGTATTGGAGGAAAGAGAGTTTAATATGGTAATTAAAATTTTAGGCAAGATTATTTAATATGTAATAATTAATCTGATGATTTAGGAGAGACAATTTTTTTTTTTAATAAAATGAACTATCCTTAGAATTTTTTAAAATTTAAATTTTGAGAATGAAGTGTTTTTAGAAAAGAAGTGTAAAAAGAAAAATTTGGATTGTCAAAAGAAGTTCTCTTAATAAAATATAGGTGTACTAATAAGTTTTATGGGTGTCAATACCCACATTCTCTTTTTAAAGTTGATATTAACAATAAAATGCACAAGGGACCCTTGGTTGTCGGATACTTCAATTCAAACTACACTTTTGAACAAAATTTGAACATTTTCAAACATTATATCTTTTTTTTTTCCCGATTTTATTTAATATGAATCATCAAAAAAGGAGGAAAGAAGGAAAATGAAAAAAAAAAAAATATATATATATATATATATATAATTGTTACAATAAGTGTGCAAACGCTCGGGTGGCTTTTCACCATATATTTCCATTTTGGCTTATTGAAGAAGGCAAAACAGATGGAAGCCTTACATTTTTTGTCTTCATGCATTTTGAATTGTTGCAAATGTGTGTTGTAATCAAGGAACTTAATATTAGTATCAGTATCAATATCGGCCTTCTAAATTTATAGATGTTTTAAGGATATTATCGATATCGGTGGATATTCTGTCAAAAATTTAAAAAATGATGGATATTTACATCTAAAGTTCGATTTTTTTTTTTTTTTGTGAAATTTTAAGACAAACTTAAACAAGTAATTATACATAAAATTAATCGTATTTCAACGATAAATTAGCATAGTTATGAGTTTATTATAAATTATAACATAGATAGTGTCTGTATATAATTTTTAAAATTAAGTATTTAATAGAATAATATTTTGTTTCACTTTTAAAATAGTATATACAATATAAAGAGATTAAATATTTAATAATCAAAATTATCATTAAAATATATATAGTTTCACACTTCCAAGATTCTATCATAAATCATAATTCATACATAATAATACATTGCGTGTCTGAAATTTAAAACCAAAATGAATTCCTTGTTGGTTCAAATACATAATATACATTTCTATCTTGATTTGAACAATAGTTTTCCCAAGAAAAAGTGTTTGCATAGTTTTCAATGTAGTTATTAATATGTCACACGTATGTTACTTGATCTCTTCCAACTGATCTACAAATTGGGTAGTTTAGATTTATCCATCTTGGTGGATATTGTTGATCTACATGTATAGGTATTGCATATGGCATTTGTGAAGAAGGATAATCAAATATATTGCAACCACCATAACTACCATAATATGGTACATGAGAACCAAACATTGTCTGCGAATTACCCAAAAAACTATTTTATATGTCTATACTCATTGATGAGAGATTCATATTCAAACAATCTTCATCAATTTGACTTGTTCCTCCATGTTGCCTATCACGATTTTGATCAAAATTACCTACATGAGCATCTCAACATGCCGCACTAGCATTCCAACCACCAACATTCCAACCTCCAACACGAACATTCCAACCTCCTACACCAGAATCTCAACCTCTTGCCTCATCCTCACCATCCTTATCATCTCCATCATCTTTTCCTCCACTATTTACATCAGAGGTATGTTGGTCATCGGAAGAGCTGGTAGCAATAACTCCACAATCTACACTAACTTTTTCTCTAATCACTTGTTCAACATTTATTTCTATGTTTCGAGCATGAGAAGCAATATGTGAATCATGATTTCCCTCATCATCATCCAAGGAGGCAAGTCTAACCCAGTTAAAAATAGGATTCTCGTTATTGTCTCTTGTTTCAGTAGCAACTGGAAGTAGATCCATAAAATAAAGTCCTCAATAATTTTACTATTGACTATTATGTTGGAAATTTTTATAAATTTGTTAATGCTTCCTCTAAAATAATTTTCAATCTAAATTATTTTAACAATAATTTAATTGTTTAGGATTAAAAAATTATTTTAATAATATGCAATATATCCATGGACTTTCGGGGTGAAATTCATGAAATTTCAGGAATTTCGGGATATTTCGAAAATATCGGGAGATTTTTACGGATATTTCGAAATCGGTCGATTATCCTGTTGGATATTAGATATTTACCTGTTTTGATATCGGTACTTCCAAAATACAGATATATCGATGGATATTTCGGTATACCTATCGATTTTAAGTTCCTTGGTTGTAACGTGATTGGGTCGCTTGCTCTTTAAATATAAGTTCAATTTGTTTGTAATTGTTTTTTCGGGGATCCTCACATCAATAAAATACTGAAGCAGTAATTCTTCTCCTTTAATATTTATGTTATTGTTCTTCTTCATCTCATTTCTATACTTATTTAATAATCTCATGCTCTTATTATCTCGTTTCTTGTTTTATTTCTATCATATTATCTGTTGCTTCAATTTTAATTTACAATATGTTATCAGCGCGAAGAACTTGAAGTTCTGAATTTATTATCACTGGAGCCTAAAGTTCCTAGATTTATTACCAGAACCTAAAGTTCTGAATTTACTTTCTCGCACTTTATTTACTTTTACGCGATTTACTTTCTCGTATTTATTTATTTATACACTTTTATGAGATTGGCTATGCCAACCTACCAGAACCCGTAGTTCTAGATTTACTTTTTCGCATTTATTAATTATGTATTTTATTTTGCAATTTTTATTTAAATAATTTGGGCACCCATCTAGAACCTGAAGTTCATGGATTTATTTTTCATTGTCTGAACCTGAAGTTCATGGATTTATTTATCATTGTCAGAACCTGAAGATTCTGGATTTATTTACTTACAAATATTTCTCTGTATATCTAAAGATTTAAATTCCTCGGATTTTTATCAGACCAGAAGTTCTGACTCCGATTATAATTTTTAGATAACCAGAAGCTATAACAATGTCAAAGCTTGCAAGTTTGAAATTTGCTGCACTTGAAGTGTCTTGTGACAAGTACATGTCATGGGTTATTGATACCAGATTACTCCTAAAATCAAAAAGCATGTATTACAAAATTGAAAATGCAGCTGAGGCATATAAACAAGACAAATCTACAGTCATGGTTATTATCCGTCACCACTTGCATGAGGACCTAAAAGCCCAATACATGATTGTCACAAAAACAGATGTTCTATGGCAAGAGCTGAAAGACCGATTTGATAATCAACCAGATGTTGCATTACCAAATGTCAGGTATCAGTGGCAACATTTACGTTTTTAAGACTTTAAATAAGTATCTAAATATAATTATGTTTTATTCAAAATCATTACACAGCTGAAATTGTGTGATCAAGATATGACCGAAAATGATATGTTAGAAAAAACATTTACAACCTTTCATGCCTCTAACATGATATTACAACAGCAGTATCGAGAACACCAATTCTCAAAATATCCAGAGCTAATCTCATGTCTCCTGGTTGCAGAAAAAAATAACGAGCTTTTAATTAAAAATCATGAATCACGCCCGACCGGCTCTACATCATTCTCAGAAGCGAATGCCAACACTATTGGAGGACATACTCGCGGTCGTGGTGAAAGATCATATGGTTATTTTGGTCCGGGTGGTTATAATCAAAACACTCCCCAGAAGTGGAATGTTTATAAGGCCAGACCAGATAAAGGGAAGAGTATCCAAAACGGGCCTAAGAAGGATGATAACGTTTGTTTCAGATGTGACTGTCATAACCATTGGTCACGTACATGCCGCACACCTAAACATCTGATTAAGCTTTATCATGCATCGATCAAAGAAAAGGGGAAAGAAAAGAATCCTGAAACCAACTTCATGGAAGATTCAGATTTTATGGATATCACCCAGTTTAATATTTCTGATTTCCTAAATGATCTGACTGATAAAGTGACCACTACAATTGGTGATGGGAATGTCCATACCAATTAAGTACTGCTTGTAATCTTTTTTTTTTTTTTTTTTTTGTTATCATGTGAAATGTTTATGTAAATTTTTCTTATGTATGTATATATTTTTGACCACTCTATCTGATATGTACTTTATTTATTTTTTGTTGTTGTGAAGCACAATATGTCTTTAAACGATCAGTTAGATGATATTGAAAAGCAAGATGCAGGAGATATATGTCTAGCAGATAGTGCAACGACGCATACGATTCTGGGGGATCAAAAATGCTTTCTGAATTTAACCCTGTTGAAAGTAAATATTAATACAATATCAGGTCCAGCAGATCTGATAGAAGGCTCCGGTAGAGCCATGATATTGTTACCAAATAATACTAAAATATGTATCAATGATGCTTTATATTCAAGCAGATCCATAAGAAATCTGCTCAGTTTCAATGATATACGATGTAATGGATATCACCTAGAAACTATAAATGATAAGAATATTGAGTATCTGTGCATTACTTCTCATGATTCAGGCCAGAAACTCATTATGGAAAAGCTGCGTGTTTTATCATCTGGATTATATTACAATCATATAAAAGGTGTAGAAGTTTATGCAGTTATGAACCAGAAGTTCTAGAATCCAAAATTATTTATGCTTTGGCATGACCGTCTCGGTTACCTGGGATCTACAATGATGCGTAAAATCATTGAAAATTCTCATAGACATCCATTAAAGAACTAGAAGATTCTTTTATCCCATGAAAATTTATGTACTGCATGTTCACAAGGGAAATTAGTAATAAAACCATCTCATTCTAAGGTTGGTTTTGAATCCCCGTTATTCCTACAAAGGATTCAAGGGGACATATGTGGACCTATTCATCCACCAAGTGGACCATTCCGCTATTTTATCGTCCTAATTGATGCATCCATCAGATGGTCACACGTTTGCTTATTATCAACACATAATGTTGCTTTTGCAAGGTTACTCGCACATATTATCAAGCTTCGAGCATATTTTCCTGATCATCTGATTAAATCAATACGTCTTGATAATGCGGGTGAATTTACTTCCAAGACATTTGATGAATATTACAGATCAGTTGGGATTGATGTTGAACATCCAATTCCACATGTTCATACTCAGAATGGATTAACAGAGTCATTTATCAAGCGTCTCCAGGTAATTGCAAGAACTTTATTATTACGAACACAATTACCAATTTATGTTTGGGGACATGCTATTTTACATGCTGCTACATTAATTCGCCTTCGTCCCACTTCTTATCATCAATATTCTCCTGTACAACTTGTATTTTGCCATCAACCAGATATTTCTTATCTACGTACTTTTGGTTGTGCAGTATATGTCCCAATTGCACTTACACATAGAACTAAAATGGGACCCCAACAGCATTTGGGAATATATGTTGGTTTAAATTCACCATCAATTATTAGATATCTAGAACCTTTAACAGGTGATCTTTTTACTGTACGATTTCCTGATTGTCATTTCTTTGAGAGAAATTTTTCATCATTAGGGAAAGGAAAAACTTCTCTTGGAGAAGCGTGAATTTTTTTAGAAATTTCCTAGTCTAATTCATCTTAACCCATACACATCTCAATGTGAGAATGAAGTACGAAAGATAGTTCACCTTCAAACAATAGCAAATCAGTTACCAGATGCATTTACAGATGCTACTAGGTTAACAAAATCACACATCCCAACTGCTAATGCACCAGCGCGGGTGATTGTTCCAAAAGAAGGATCTAAACAAATAATAGCAAAAGAATTTACCGTACGCCAGAAACGTGGTAGGCCACTTGGTTCGAAAGATACTGTTTCCCGAAAGAAGAAAACAAAATATCAGGATCATATTCTTAAAATTATAAATAAATTCACTTCCTTTAAATTAACTCCACAAGAGTTAGATGCCACTGAAAGGACACAAGAAACCCTTATAGGGGAAGAAATCTCTGAAGAGATACAAGAACATAGAAATGAGGAAATTTCTATAAATTATACAAGAGGAATGTGGAATCGTGAAGAAACAATCATCGATGATATATTTTCGTACACAGTGGCTACTGAAATTTTAAATGATGATTATGAGCCTCATAACCTTGACGATTGTAGGCAAAGGTCTGATTGGCCTAAATGGAAAGAAGTAATTCAAACAGAATTGGCTTCATTAACCAAACGTAAAGTATTTGGACCAATAGTTCAGACGCCTGAAGACGGCAAACCTGTTGGATACAAATGGGTTTTTGTACGAAAACGTAATGAGAAAAATGAGGTGGTGCAATATGAGGCACGACTCGTAGCACAGGGTTTCTCACAGAGACCTGACATTGACTTTGATGAGACGTATTCACCAGTGATGGATACAATTACGTTTCGATTTCTGATAAGTTTGGATGTCTTAGAAAGACTTGAAATGCATCTTATGGACGTAGTAACTGCTTATCTATATGGCTCACTCGATTAAGATATTTATATGAAAATCCTTAAAGGATTTAGAATGCCAGAAGCATACAACTCGAGACCTCGCAATTTGTACTCGATTAAATTACAAAGGTCCTTATATGGATTAAAGCAATATGGGCTCATATGGTACAACCGTCTCAGTGAATATTTGATTAAAGAAGGATATATTAATAATCTTATATGCCCATGTGTCTTCATAAAGAAATCTGAATCTGTATTTGCTATCATAGTAGTTTATGTTGATGATATGAATTTGATTGGAACTCCTGGAGAGCTCATGAAAACTGCTGAAAATTTAAAAAGGGAATTTGAAATGAAAGACCTAGGAAAGACAAAATATTGTCTTGGCTTGGAAATCGAGCATAAATCAGATAAAATACTTATCCATCAATCAACATATATTGAAAAGATTCTGAAAAGATTTAATATGGACAACGCTCATCCATTAAGTACCTCTATGATTGTTGGAACTCTTGATCCTAAGAAAGATCCATTCCGGCCAATTGAAGATGGTGAAAAGATACTTGGTCCTGAAGTACCATATCTTAATGCAATTGGTGCTTTATTATATCTAGCTTAATGTACTAGACCAGATATCACATTTTCAATAAATTTTCTTGCTAGATTCAGTTCAGCACCAACTCGAAGACATTGGAATGGGATTAAACATCTTTTTCGTTATCTTCATGGAACAAAAGATTTAGGATTATATTATTCAAAATCTAATAAATTTTCAGGTTTACTTGGTTATGCTGATGCCGAATATCTATCTGATCCCCATAAAGCTCATTCACAAACGGGATATGTTTTTACCTATAATGGCACAACAATCTCCTGGTGCTCCACAAAGCAAACTCTCGTGGCTACCTCCTCTAATCATTCAGAGATCCTTGCACTTCATGAAGCAAGTTGAGAATGTATTTGGCTAAGGTCAGTTATTTATCATATTCAAAATACATATGGATTTTCATTATGTATAGAAATGCCGACACCGATATTTGAAGATAATGCGGCTTGTATCGCTCAAGTTAGAGGGGGCTATATCAAAGGAGATAGAACCAAACATATTTCTCCTAAATTCTTCTATACTCATGAACTTCAACAGAGCCGACAAATTGATGTTAAACAAATACGGTCTATAGATAATCTTGCAGATCTATTTACGAAAGCATTGCCTACATCAACTTTTGAGAAACTGTTATATGGAATTAGCATGCGACGGCTTTGTAAATTACAGGATTGATATTGAAGTTTCATTTAGGGGGAGCATTCAATCAGGGGGGCAAAATTTTGAATGGACATATGTGCACTATACGCTTTTTCCTTCTACCGGATTTTGTTTCACTGGGTTTTATCGAAAATGTTTTAATGAGGCAGTTCTAAACACATCCACATCACTTGATCCAGAAGATCATTGTCTATATTTTTGCTAAGGTTTTTGTCTCACTAGGTTTTTCCTAGTAAATTAAATACAAATTGTGGAAATTCAAAGGGGAGTGTTACAACACGTGTGCAAACACATGGGTGGCTTTCCACCATATATTTCCTTCTTGGCTTATTGAAGAAGCCAAAACACATGGAGGCCTTACATTCTTTGTCTTCATGCATTTTGAATTGTGGCAATTGTGTGTTGTAACACGATTGTAACGTGATTGGGTCTCTTGCTCTTTAAATATAAGTTCAATTTGTTTGTAATTGTTTTTTTCGGGGATCCTCACATCAATAAAATACTGAAGCAGTAATTTTTCTCCTTTAATGTTTATGTTATTGTTCTTCTTCATCTCATTTCTGTCCTTATTTAATAATCTCATGCACTTATTATCTCGTTTCTATCCTGTTTTATTTCTATCATATTATCTGTTGCTTCAATTTTAATTTACAACAAGTCTTAGTCCTCGAAAAAAAAAATTGTTTTTTGCAACTATATTTCACTATTTTGATTATCCATAAAAAATCTTATAAGAAAAAATCCTTTGAAATTGATTGTTTTTCATAAAAATTCTCATAGATGTTAACACAAAAATTTATGTATATACAAAAATTTATTTCTATATTCTGTTTTATCTTTGACCAGATTATAATTTTTGCCTTCCAAGTTTCAGTATATAAAAAAAATAAAAATTTAAAAATTTAAAAAAAAATTAAAAATTAAAAATTAAACTTCTGTTGAAAACCTCGTTTTAATTGTTTCAAAAAAAAAAAATCTCTTTTATATAATTTTGATCTCCAGCGGCAATAATATTCCTCATGCGAAGAGTAATTCAACACTCACATTTTGGTCGTTTTGTTTCTCAACAACAAATAATTAACTTTCTGATATAAAAACTGAGAAAGTTAGTTGAATTTTTCACAAGTAGAAAGGTCATTGTGCAATCGTGCACCAACAATTCGAACGTTGACCTACTGTTAATTAATAAATCATTTTCCACATGTGTCATATAAACCAAACAGATAAACAGATAAACAGATAAAATAAAATCATGCGATATAATATATAAGTGGTTCACATAGTCACTATCTTTGTTGTACTCGCCGAGTAAAAATATGGCAAAAACAACATCATCTGCGACTTATATTTTCTGTGCGATTGTTTTTGTTGTTTTAGTTATTAACTCAAACTTTGGTGAATCAAATTCGATTCTTCCGGGTTATGCCGGTAAACTTCCTTTTAGAATGGAAACTGGGTCAGTTCTCATATATACTCTTAATTTGTAGATGATCATTTTAATTAATTAGAAAATTATGAAACTGTAATGTTCAGATATGTAGGTGTTGGAGATTTGGATGAACTGCAGCTATTTTACTACTTTATAGAGTCAGTAAGAAACCCAGTGAGAGCCCCTCTTCTGCTGTGGCTCACCGGAGGCCCTGGTTGTTCTGGTTTCTCCGGTCTTGTCTTTGAATTTGGTATGTTCATATTCTGTTGACATGTCTAATTCGAGTCATACACATTTTCCCAAATCCTGAAATATTGTTATAATTAAATAAATAAATAAATAAGTAGTCTATATTCTGGCCAGTAAAGTTTAAAGTTGTGTGCATGAAGGACTAGTACCGGAGGGGTCCAATTTTTATTTATTTATTTTTTTTAAATATATATAGTTAGATTTATCTAATTTTTAACCCAAAGTTGTTTATATTTACATTTTTCTTTTAAATTTTCCATCATTGTCTTCAAAACCCTCCAAATTTAATAAAGCTGGTTTCGCCTCAATGCAGGACCATTAACTTTTGATTACGAGACATTCAATGGGAGCTTGCCATCGCTTTTGGATAATCCATACTCGTACACGAACATCGCGAACATGATATTTTTAGATGCACCAGTTGGCACTGGTTTATCCTACTCCAAAACCCAGAAAGGATGGTACAGCTCAGACACACTTTCAACTATAGCAATCTACGAATTTATACAGAAGGTGACAGAGCATTTTCTAGCTAGGACACAGATGTATATATCAGCAATTAATATATTTTTTTTAAATTAAAAATTAAAAATTCCTTCAATTCAGTAGATAAATTTCATGAAGTGAACCAAAACTATGTTGGATATATGCAGTGGATAATGGATCATCCAAAATTCAGCAATAATCCACTTTACAAAACCGGAGATTCCTATTCAGGCATGAGTGTTCCCATGGTTTCTCTAGAAATGGGAATTGGTAAGCCTTACTATTTTTTGTAAGATTGTATCAAAATCATTTTAAAAACTCTAAATTGATCGAATTGAGCAAATAGCTACGTACAAATAGCCAAAATAATAATAATAATAATAATAATAAACAATTTTCTATTTTTATCAACATTCAAAATTTTCTGCTGTTGACAGCTTTAGCCTTTGAAGTGATAAAAATACCCCTCTATTTTGTTTTCAATTATTTTAATTTTATTTTTTTTAATGAATTTTAAATGAAAATTAAAAAAAAAATTAAATGTTTAGAGGTCCATGATCTCCAACTCCAAACAATTTTTATTTTGTTTTTTTTAATGGGAAATTCATTCAGGGCAATTTTGTCCGAAAAATAAAAAAGCTAATAATAATAATAATAATAACATTTTTGGAAATTGATAAATTTAATATTATTTAAATACAATTTGGCTATTTTCTTATCAAATTAATTATATAATTTAGACAAATCGAACGGTACCCCCAAGTGAATTTTAAGTTCTGTTGGTGCATCATGTTTTTCTTTCTTTTAATTTCTTGAATTTTCCATTATCAAATTTTAATTATTAATATTGGTAATTCTGTACAGGAAACATGGCTAAACACCAACCATACTTGCATTTTCAGGTACATATCCGATTATCATTTACTAAAATAATTGCTTTCATTTTTGGGTTATCACAATTTCTGTTTATAATTAAATTTAATTTAAATTTATTAATTATATATTCTAAACTAGGGTTACATGGTCGGAAACCCAGTAACAGATCTACATGATGATGAGAGTTCAAGAGTCAAATATTTTCACAGGGTGGGGCTTATATCAACTGAACTTTATGAGGTAATTTTGTTTCGACTTTATATTCATTGAAAATAAAAATAAAAAATTCTCTCTAGTTTGAACAATTCTCTCTATCTGCTAATATTTTTCTACAACTATTATATTTTTTTTTCCAGTCAGCCAAACGGAGCTGTGGGGAGGAATATATTACACCAGATATATTGAATGCTGATTGCATGAACGACATTGAACTTATTGCAAGGGAATCTTTATCAACTTTTTTTTGTTGACTTAATAGGGCAAAATTTAGCTGATTTTGTGGACTAGCATCAGTTTAATAACTTAAGGTTTAATAGCACCAAAGTATCCAAACCGACAAAAATTTAATTACTTAAATTATCAAAATACTTGGGAAAAAGAAAAAGGAGCAGATTTATTATGTCTCAACCAAATGGAAATTAAGTCTCGATCAAAAGAAAAAAAAATCTCAGATTGAAAAAGAAAAGGCGTGAGTCCGTAAGACTTATTTTGTGCTTGTGTTTAAAACTATATTTGTTGGAAAAGCATTTTGAGTGTTATTAAAACTCAAGTTATTAAGTTGGAGTTAATCCCACGAAATGTTGTTTACCAAATTTTAAGAACAAAAGGATATTTAAAAGAAAAAGTATTTTGATTGGATTGTGTTAAAAAAAATAGTCTTATGCAATTTTAAAAATCAATTCAAATTCTAAAAATACGAAAATGTTATTTTTTTTTTTTCTGCTTTTAATAAGATTGTATTATAATAATTTATTTTAGAAATGGTAATAAGTTTTTTCAGAATGAAATGTTATAAAATTTGACATTGATGTTTTTTGTTTTAAATGACATTGATTCTAAAAACAGTATTTGTTTAAAATTGACAGTGTACTTTAAAAGTATGCGAAGCACAATTTTTGGAACCGAAATGTAGCATCCCCAAAACCCAAGGGCCTGAAATGGGGATCCAAATTTTTTGATGATCAACCTCTAGATATCGACTTCAAAGAACCTCAACGTGAAGGGAATTGGTGCCGGGTATTCTCTATCTCTGTTAATACACTAATGCTAGACGATTGGCAACCCAAAAAATTAACACAAAACACGATACAAATGATATGGCAACTAATTTTTTCATTAACCACATCATTCTATGATTTGTGTGGCAATGATAACTCAATTTTTATTTTTTATTTTTTTACAGTATCTATCTATCAACGGGTCTAAAATTTTTTTGTCACTATTTGGAGCGGTTTTTGTAAGAATATCACCACCTTACTAATTCAAGTTTAAAAGGCACCTATTTAGGTGATCAGACAAAAATACCCTTATTTTATCAGTTTGTGTCTTTTTGAGAGAAAACAATTGATAGAGAGAGAGAAAAAAAAAAACATCGGCTGCAAGAAATATGCTTAAAACCTTGTGAACTCACCGGCGAATTCACGGCGAACAACAAAAACCACATCAAAACAACAACTTTAAGCTGGTTGTGTGAATTTTGAATCAAATTAAAAAGGTTCAGAGACTATTTACAAAGTCTCGAAGCCAATGTTAAAAGTCTCGAAGCCAGTGTTAAAAGTCTCGAATACTATTTACAAAGTCTCGGAGCCAATGTTAAAAGGCTCAGAAAAGGCTAGGAGAAGGCTCGAAGACTATTTACAAAGTCTTGGAAATACAAAATTTAAAATTAAAAAAAAAAGTTGATGGTTAAAAAGGCTCGGAAAAAGGTTGAACAGTGTATGAAAAGTCTCTGAGAACTGTTGAAAAGGCTCAAATACAATGTTAAAAGTCTTTGTTCGAGACTTTTTGAATCTCCAAGACTTTTAACATTGTATTCGAACCTTTTCAACAGTTCTCCGAGACTTTTCATATATTGTTCGAGCCTTTTCCGAGCCTTTTTAACCATTAGCTTTTTTTTTTTAATTTTGTATCTCCGAGACTTTGTAAATAGTCTCTGAGCCTTCTCCTAGCCTTCTTCGAGCCTTTTAACACTGGCTCCGAGACTTTGTAAATAGTCTCCGAAACTTTTAACACTGGTTTCGAGACTTTTAACATTGGCTTCGAGACTTTGTATACGTCTGCATAGCCATTAAACTAATTATCTAATGATGTTCAACCTCCATTGGAGGTCTGTTAAACAGACTTCTATGAAGAAGATGAAAGAATAATAATAAAAATAAAAAATAAAAAAACTTTAAAGTAAGAGAATGTGTGTAAAGTGAGGGCATTTTTGTCCGTTCACCATAATATGTGCCTTTTAAACTTAAGTTATTAAAGTGATGACTTTCTTACGAAACCACTTTTAAAATGTGACATTTCTCACCATTTCCTCTTATTTGGGTTATATAGTATTATTCTTTTTAATATTTTTAATGTGATTACATAGACTCAATTTTTTAATAAATTTTTTTTAATTATTTGGTTATATAGTATTATTCTTTTTAATATTTTTAATATAACCTCTAGCACGCAACGCAATGTCGGTAGGAATCTTACCATGAAACAAGCGCAAAATGAGGACATATATATATATATATATAAAACAATTTTTATAAGCATATTAGATTTGCATTTTTGTGACTAAAATTTTATTATGGGTCTTATCATATTAATGTCAAACACAGTCTTATAATAATTTAATGTCGTTTCTAAACTTACAATTCATAATTAACTTATAGATAAATGGAATACTAAGAATAATAGTTTGGAGTACATTGACGAGAAGAGGTTAGTCTGGTGGGAAACCTCTTATACCTATACTTACACCACGATGTTATGGGTTCGAGTCATTTCTCTTCAAAAAAACCTTTGAATTTATGTAATACTAAAAAAAAAAAATTAAAATTAGAATTGGAGTACATTTTTGGGCATGAATAATTTGGACTTTTGAAATGAAGGGGCAATTTTCAAAAGTAAACAGTTAACTTTAACCGTGTTGACAGACTATGTAAGGTCTAGGCATTTGTTTGAAATCTTGCTATATTTGAATAACTCAGGGTATCATAGTGCAATTAACCTTAAGATTAATTGTTCATGCAAACTAATTAATGTTTTCTATGTGTTTTGACTCGTTTGAGTTAAATGACCAGATTGAGAGTGAGGATCTTTTAATCATGTTTTTCTCATAATCCTGACTGTTCTTGGGCATCATCTAGATTTGTTCTTAGACCCAGAAATTGAAAATTTCCCTGTAAATAATTTTGCCAGAATGCATAGGTAGAATTCTCCTTACATTTGTGTGAAGTAGATATTAAAGTGCAACCTAATCTAATCGATATTAAATTTCAAAATAGGAAATTATAAATTGATTTATTAATTTATAATAATAAATCAAAAAAAAAATTTTGAAATATTATAAATCAACTTTTTTTTTATTAAGAAAACAAACTATTGTTTATTGTGGTAGGCTATAGTAGCTAATTATATTCGGGGATATTACCTTAATGGTTACCCATTTGATTAAGAGTTATCAAAATTGTCATTTTATGTGAAGAGTGGGATAGAAATAGCCATTCCACGGTAAAATTACCCTAGTGAGTAGTGGCTACCCATTTAACCGGAAATATATTAAAATAAAATTATTAAATATTCTTATCTGGAAATGAATTCCTTAGCGAATGAATTAAAAATGATCGATGGTCACTTATGTGTGAAAGCACCATAGAAAGTGGATTAACCAACCATCTTGATGGCTTATATATATAAATATTTTTGTTGGAAATGAATTCCTTAGCGAATGAATTAAAAACAATCTATGGTCGTTTATGTGTGAAAACGCCCTAGAAAGTGGATTAACCAGCAATCTTGATGGCTTTTATATATAAATATTCTTGTCCGGAAATGAATTCATTAGTGAATGAATTAAAAATGATCGATGGTCGCTTATGTGTGAGAGCGCCCTAGAAAGTGGATTAACCGACCATCTTGATGGCTTTTATATATATATATATATATATATATATATATGTGTGTGTGTGAAATCGCTCTTAAAAAAGTGAATTAATTCATTTCCGGCCAAGAATAGTCAAATAATTTTTACATTTAATTTAACTTAATTAATTTTTTATTTTTATCAAATTTAATTTTAGTTAGCATTTTATTTATTTATTTATTTATTTTAGATTTAAATATAACTTTTTATCTCTACTTTCGAAAGATGGACAAATCCCAATATATTAATTTCCTATCTAATTGTTATTTTGATCGGTCAAACTTTTCATCTAAAATTGATCATTTTGAACCAAATTTTTTATCTATTTTCTATTTTGATAGCACATAATTAAATAGGTAGTCATATATATATATCTGTGTTCCTATCGGTGCATCCTGATATAACTTTACCAAAATATTGAATGTGAGCTACTCATTTATAACAGTGATTTGACAAGTGCATACATATCAAGTCAAAGTATGTACAACGAGTGGCTCACATTCAATGTCCTTATATAATTCTATCAGTACGCACTAATAAGAAAATTTTTCTATATATATATATATATATATATATGTGGTTGCGACATGTGGCAATCATAAATGTTATTAAATTTTTTATTTTAAAATTTCTTTTAATATATCATATATAATGGCAAACGTAAATGTTTTTTCTACTTTTGATGTGGTTGCAACATGTGGCAATCATAAATGTTATTAAGTTTTTTATTTAAAAATTTCTTTTAATATATCATATATAATGGCAATCGTAAATGTTATATATATATATATAGCATTTCTATTATCAGTTCGTTCTAACATAAAATATAACAGGACGAAGAATGTGGATCATAGATTATGGAGAAATTTTGACAAGTGTTTACACTTTGAGTCAAAATATGTAAATCTAATGGTCCACATACTTCGTCCTAGTATATTTTATATCAAGACCTAGGAAGCACGGATACTTCATTTGATGGAGGTAACTCGTATCGAACTCGTATCCGGTTCAGATACTCCACGGATACTTTAAGATACGTATCTGATACACCAAATGGCGTATCCGTTGAATTTTTCATAAGTTTGACCAACGGATACTTGACGGATACTTGAAGGATACTTGGGGGATACATTAAGGATACTTTTGGGCAATATTATAATTAATTTAGTATAAAACGTGGTCAAATCATAATTTAAAATTTTAGGTGTCAAAATGAAATTGTAAAGAAATTTTGGTTTTGATTCCATTGACATGGAGAATAACGGGATACATGATATTGAAAACTTTCCTCTTGATAAACAAGAGTTAGAGGCCGAATTATCTAGATCATTTAATAATGTGAATGATAATAGTGAAGTTAAATAGGAATTTAAAATATGTTTTATGAGTTTTTTTATGTATTATTTTGATTTTACAATATGTTATGACTTATGTGACATATGTTTTATTTAGATTTTGTAATATGTTACAACTTATGTGACATGTTTTATTTAGATCATGTAATATATTACATTGTTATGACTTATATAGATATGTGACATGTTTTATTTGGATTCTGAATATGTTTTGATTTTGAATGAATCATCAAATATGTTTTCATATATTATTATTTTTAAGAAAATATAAATGTATATTATTTTAATCGACGTATCCTACCGTATCCGTACCCTAATTTTTGAAGATTTACCGTATCCCCGTATCGTGCCGCATCCGTATCTCATATCCGTATCTGTATCCGTATCTGTATCCATGCTACCTAGATCAGGACGAACTGACAATAGAAAATTTATATTTATATATATAATAGACTTGTTTCTACTTTGATGTGGTTGAGACACGTAACAATCATAAATGTTATTAATTTTTTTTTTAATTTCTTTTAATACATCATATATAATTACAATCGTAAATGTTATATCATATATCTATATCTATATAATACCTTATAATGGATCACTCACGCGACAATTGCCGTCGCGAGAGAACTTTGACATTAAATTCAAATCCATAATTTTCTAATATCATCCTACAATCACTATCAACTAATATTAATGTTCTAATAGCTAACATGAGTGTAACTCAGTTCATAGATAAATAAGATTGACACTTGAGTAAATGACTTCCAGGTGAGTGGTTCGAATCCTACAAATGTCAAAAGCTTTTAAAAAAATGTCTGGTCCCGGATTAATAAATATTGTAAAAAAAATTAATTTGAAGAATTTAATTTTCTATTATTAACTAATTTTCTAGTATCACTTAATAAGAACAGCACTGAGATGTTTCATATTCCACTAATATAGCTTTTATATGTTCATGCATCTGCATTTTTAAAACGTATTAATAAATATTTATCTCTTGGTATGATAAGGACGAATAGATACTTTCAATTTTAATTGATTAACACTGGAACTGAGTTCCTATTTCCTAATATGTTAACTCAAATTCTTAATATGAATAGATATTTTCAATGAAACTCCCACCTATTTAAGAATATATTAATTTCAAGAGTTATTTATATATATGTTATTTAATTAATTTATCCATCGAAATCTCACTTTTTAAAATTATTTTTATTTTCCTATTTTTTATAAAACTCCCACCATTTAATAAGACTTTAATTTTAAGTGTTATTTATATTCTATTTAATGCTTTTTGTACCTCTCATTTTTTTTCAAAGAAAATGCTGGAGTGCTTACTAGTCAACACCCAGGCATGCTGACCACCTGACGAGGTGTTACCATGTGGCCAAAACTCTTTCACTTTTTAAATGTTTTCACTTACTTTGGGTTATGTAACAACCAACCATTAGTTGGTCAGTATACCTAGGTGCTAACCGATCAGCACTCAAGCAGTATCTTTTTTGTATTAGTTTTTTTTAATTTTTTAATTTTGAGATGAAACTCTTACTTTATGATAATACGTTAATTTCAATTTTCAAGTGCTATTTTGTTGTTGAGAATTTCAACAATTATTTTAATAATATCCTTTTTTTTATTATTATTAGGGAAACAAAGGATTACAGATGAACACGGTGATCAACCGAAACAAAAGAATCAACACAGGAGGGAAACTCCTCTAGCCAAAACAAATCCTCAACACAAGAGAGGCTGTTTTTAACTAAATCGAAGGCTACCTGATTAGCCTTTCTGGGAATGAATTCAATAGACTCACAATGCGCCAGCTCCAGAAGATGAAGGATTTCAGTAATTACATTCCCAATTTTAGAACATAGAGGAGTCTGGATATTAATCCAGTCAACAACCACTTTAGCATCCGATTCAACCATACATGGAAATAAACATGTGTCAATGGCAAAGTGAAGGCTGCGAAGGATGGCAGTAGCTTCAGCTACTTGTGGGAAAACGTGGCGATCATCTTCTGAGAGTAAGATGCCATAACAAAACCATCCCAATCTCTGATCACAATTCCTACACCCACTAGGCGGCCAGTATTGTTGATAGCAGCATCACAATTTATTTTATACATATCTGGATCAAGAGGCTTCCAAACAGGATTTCGAACAGTGGGAAGCTCAGAACTTCGCTCCTTAGCTGATCTAGCATTGTGGAAATCATCAACAAAAAGGCTAGCCCAAATCACCACATCAACAACCTTGTCAAAGGAGAAACCATGAACTGCAACATTTCTAATCGCCCTAATTTTCCACAGACAAACACAAAAAAGGTCCAAATCTTCCATCTTCAGATGAGAGAAGCGGTCAAGAATGAAATCAAAAAAATGTGATTTACCTTTGTGACTGTCAGCCAATTTAGAGAACTAAAAAGCACGAACTGGCTTCAGAAGATTGCAGCTCCAAAGTCCATGAAGGATAGTTTCATTCTTACTCTTGCACAAAGGGCATCGAGAATCAACTGGAATTTTTCTCCGAGCCAAAACCTCATAATTGGGAAGTAAATTGTTACAAGCTCTCCAAATAAATAATTTTATCTTAGATGGAATTTGAAGTTTCCATAACGATCTACCAAGAAAAGGACAAATTCGAAATAAAACCTGACTGCGAGGAGCCCAGATCATAGAGCATAGAACGTCCCACCCAGTATCCACTCTTAGCTGAGTAGATCCTTTTTGGGTCATAGTGCCATTCTAGAGAATCATGCACTGTATCTACTAATCGAGATGCTCAAAATAGATGTGGTGTCTTCCCCGCAAAATTCATGCTTAACCATATCCACATTCCATGTACCAGATTCAGTTAGAAGCATATCAACCGTGGCATTAATACCCAAAAAAAGAGTGGAGAACGACTTGAACGTGGAAGGCCTTGGAATCTATTTGTCTTTGTAGATTCGGATATTTTTACCGTCTCCCACCCTCCAACGAGTCCCTGCAGTAGTAATTTCTTTACCCCATAACAGGCTTTTCCACAAAAATGATGTTGTTGGCTTAAACTCTGCATTAAGAAATTCAACATCTAGATAGTAGCATGCCTTAAGCACACGGGCTGCTAGGGAATTGCTGTTTTGCATAATTCGCCAACATTGATTGGCAAGCAGAGCTTTATTAAAAGTCTCCAAGTCTCTAAAGCCCAAGCCTCCATTCCCTTTGGACTCACATAACCGTGACCATGTACACCAATGAATTTTCCTTAAGTTCCACTACTACCCTACCAGAATCGCGCACATAGCCATTAAATCTCATTCAAGAAGTATTTTTGTAGCTGAAAAAGATTTATTGTATAGGTGGGTATGGACTGTAACACGGCTTTTATCAGAATCTCTTTCCCTCTAGACGAAAGAAACTTGTCTCTCCAACCTTTAATCTTATCCCAAATTATGCTAGTGATAACAGAAAAAAATTTCCCGCTTCTTCCTACCTGTAACACAAGGTAATCCCAAATACTTTTTGTGGCATTCAACCACACAAATGCTCACAATTGATGCCAACCGAGCAGCCTCAAGGGAGGAGATAGAAGGACTTACACATAATTCTGATTTCTCGAAATTAATCTTTTGACCGAAAGCAGTAGCATAAGTATCTAAAATTTTCCTGATCATAACACAATTAGCTTCAGTGGCCTTAGCGAAGAGGAGGCTATCATCTACGAAGAAAATATGGGTTATAGTAGGACCATTACGGCTACATTAAAACCCTTGTAGCTGCCTTGTACTAACTTCCAGATGAACTAGATTAGAGAAACTCTTAGCGCAAATAATAAACAGGTACGGCGAAAGTGGACAGCCTTGACACAACCCACGCGTAGGCTTAATATCACCACATATTCACCATTCAAAACAATCGAATACGAGACAGAAAAAATGCATTGCATAATTAAATTGATCCACTTATCAGAAAAGTCCAATTTCCCCAACATTTTACCTACAAAAATCTATTACACCCGATCATACGCCTTAAACATGTTCAACTTGATCGCCATGGAACCCCGCTTCCTTTTTCGCCTTTTGATTCTATGCAAACACTCAAAACTAACCATAATATTATCAAAGATCATATGCCCCGGAATAAAGTCACTCTGAGCCTTCGAAACCATACCATCCAGTACTTGACGGAACCGATTGGCAATAGCTTTAGACATGATCTTATAGAGAACATTACAAAGGCTTATTGGTCTGAATTCTATTATTCTTTCCGGTACCTTTTTCTTTAGCATACGAGTTATGAAGGTGTCATTAATTCTCTCCATCAATTTCCCACCATTTAACCACACTAAGAAACCTTTAGTAATCCCAGAACCCGCTGTCTCCTAGAATCTTTGGTAGAAAACCGCGGGAAGTCCATCCCTTCCAGATGCCTTCATCGCCATCATATCAAACACAGCCTTCTTAATTTCATCCACAGAAAAATCCGAATCAAGAAAGCCACACACCAAGTTGGAGATCTTGGGTTGAACCCCATCCAAAATATAATCCATATCAGTCTGGGAAGGCTGACTGGAATGAAATAAATTGTTAAAATAATAAAGTATAATGGATTCCATACCTCCTTTAGAACTATACCAATGCCCATCATTTCCAAAAAGTCCCTCAATTTTATTTTGAGCTTTCCTAACCAAGGCTTTCATGTGGAAGAATCATGTGTTTCGATCCCCACACTTTAGCCATTCAATTCTCGACCGCTGCCTCTAATATCATTCCTCTGTCTCTAGCGTATTATCCAATTGCGCTTCAACTTGGCGAATTCTTGTCCAAGAGAAAGAACTAGTGTTATTATAGGCATCCCTTAATTCCATCGTTTTGTTAATAATCACCTCTTTAAGTCTTCTTCTGTTATGAGCATTCCAGGAATCCAAATTGAACCATAATCCTTGATATTACCGATAATAGTATCCACAACATTGAGACCACGTCTATCCACCCACACATTTGAGATCAAATCTCTACACTCTTGATTATCCACCCAACACTCCTCAAAATGAAAACACCTCTTTTTTCTACCATCTTCCACCACCACTGTGTTATCAGAAAAATCTAACAAGAATGGACGGTGGTCAGACCTCCAATAATCAGGGTGAGAAACTAAAAAATGCGAGAAGAGCAGCTTTTAATCCATACTACCAGTGTACCTATTGAGCCTCTCTTCTATCCTTGCCACATCCCCACCCACCCACCCCCCCCCCCCCCTCCGTCCCCCCACTTTTATTACACTAGGTAAATTTCGGCTCCACAAACCCTAAATCTTCGAGACCACAATCGTCTCACAAAAGCTAGAAAGATGACTCTAATTCTTAGAAATCTCTTCCAATTTTTTCGATATCTCCAAAACTTCATTAAAATCACCCAGGCACACCCAGGGTAGTGACGACATTCCAGCAAGTCTCTTCAGTAAATTTCAGAAGTGTAATCTCTGGTTTGAATTTGGATTCCCATAGAAACCTGTGAGCTTCCACCATTTATTACAGAAGGAATCCACTCTAACATCAATATAGTCCACAGAAAAGCTCAAAAGAATTACTTAAACCTTTATAGACCATAACATGCATAATCCACCCGACCTCCCAGAGCAATTCACCACCAATTTACACACAAATCCAAGTTTTATACGTAAAAATTCCATCCTAACATTATCTGCCTTCATCTCTATTAAAAATATATATATCTAGATCAATCACTTGCTTTTTGGAGAGTAGGGAGTTGAACGCTCGGGAACTCTACAGCCCATGGACGTTCCAAGACATAATTTTCATAGAAAGCGACGGGCCGGTGAAGACTGGCCGGTCAATACTCCTGCTTCCTCAACTACTGGTGAAACCACATACCTGGTAACATCCGCAGAAGACTCATACTAAGACATAAACTCATTTGCTTCTTGGCTTCTTGGCTTCTATTCATTTCAGCCACGCCAGAGCCTTCTTTCTTATCACAGACCTCCTCACTTCTTCTCAATTTCTTACTAACATAACTGCCACATTCCTCCTATAAATTTCCTTTTGTTTCCCACATCGCCCCGTTGATTTCTCCTATGAAATCCCTAAATCCCCAAAACGATCTAAATTAAGCCTTCTAACTCTATATTTTCTATTCCCCACCCGTTTAGGAACCGGATCCAGGACTCTACGATTATCCAAGCTAACACTATCCAACTTTGGGCCCATATCTATATCAGAACTAGGATTTTGGTCTAAAGAACCAGGCAAGGTCCTTTTTAGACTTTCCCTTTTTTCAATCTTACAATCACCAGGCTTTGGCAAGCTTGGGACAGACCCACTCATAATCTCTTCAGGCCCAACTTGCACCGACCCACTTGGAACCTCCTCTATCAACTCGTTATTAATGCTCAAGTTGACATTCTCCTCATTCTGATATGGATTGGCGATCAGCTCAGACATCGAGCTATTTCTCGCAGATAGGACATCTTCATTCCTCAAATTCACCATATCTACAGCCATCTCACCCTGAATTTGTGGGTCAGTTGGTTCAGTTGTTAAAATGATTCCTTCAGCCATGACTCCATCCTTTTTGTCAATTGTTTTTGATATTGTGGAATCATCTTCTCTAGCTATTGACTCCACCACCGCATGAACCTCCCTCATACCAGACCTCCTAGGATTATCTGTAGTGTGTTTTATCACTCCACACTTAAAACAATGGTTTGAGAGTCACTTATATCAAAGGATCATAACTGTTTCAGAACCATCTCCCATAACATCTACTCGTAAACATCTCTTCAGAGGTTTCTGGATATTAATTCGAGCTCTAACCCACATAAACTTACCTACACAATCTCCTGATGCCCCTCCATCCACATCAAACACTTGCCCAATCAATCCACCCAAAAAACCCCTAATCTCCCTAGTCATACAAAGAAAAGGGATTTGGTGGATTTGAATCTAGAAATCTACTAGACTAAAGCACAAAGAGTCAATAGTCCATTTTCCTGATGGTCTTTCCATAGCAATAAGAGCATTATCAAAACTCCACGGTTCCCTCTCTACGACTCTATTAAGATCACGCACATCCTTGAGCTGGAATGTAAAAGTATTTCCTGATACTTATTCGATATTCATACTGTTATGCACCTGCCAAATTTTCCCAATAACCCGCATAAAAACATCTCTATTAACTCTTTTCTTCAACAGAATTCTTCCCACCATACATAGTGACAGCTATGTATTGCATCATCCATTAGTTTCTCATATAGCAGCTGAACTAGACCATCACGGTTGCTGATAGAAAGAGATGCACACAAATTTGTAATATCCTCTGAATCCATTAATGAAACACAGAGGAAGTGCAGATAATAAATCTTCCTTAACAAGACCAAATAAAGTAAAGAAAAGAAATTAGGCTACTCTAACTCAGAATTTCAAAGAAAAAAAGATGAGAGGGAGAGACTTTTTAATACAACATTAGGGATGGCCAATTGGGGGATGGGGGCGACTGTAGGTCCCCCCAACCCCACCCCTGTTTTCCAAACCCTCCCCCCCCCCCCCCCAAACACACACACACACACATACATTTCCCCCAAATGGGGAAATAGGGATGGGGTAGTTTTAGAAGGAGGTCCCCCATCCTTATCCCCATTTTCCTCATTTTAATTTGGGGTTTCCCCGTTTCCCCATTCCCCATTTTCCCTGTATTAGTAAAAAGCCCCCTTAAAGGAGTTTCCTTTCAAATTAAAAGCTCCTAATAAGGTCCCAAGTCCAAACTCCAAACTGCATACACATAAAAAATGCCCAATATATAAAAATCAATAAGAAAAAAAAATCTATACCAATGACAAGAAAACATAAATCTATACAAAAAATAAGAAAACAATAACAATTATTTGTTGGGCAGGGCCACAACCGACGAGCCACCAAAAAAGAACAAGGACAGCAGCTGGGCAAACAGCACCAGAACAAAACAGAGGGAAAAGAAAAAGAAAATGAAAAATAGAGCAAACAAGAAAACTAGACATCCACCCAATCTACACATCAAATAAATATATAAAACAGAGGTGAATCAGTCATAAACATAAACAAATCAAACATTCAAACAACCAATCTAAAAAGATATACCAAATCAAATAAATACTCACATACCAGTCGACAGGAGAAACAGAGAAAGGACGGCAGGAGAAACGACGGCGGTTCAGCTTTCAGAGAGGTATGTTACCGGTGAAGTGATGGCGTGGTGCAAAGAAAGTGAGAAACATTTTAGGGAATGAAATAAGGAATATGATTTAGGGTTAGGTTTTAAATTATAAAGATGTATATATAGTTAGTAAAATATAAATAATAAAAATAATAATAATAAAATATACTTATATATTAATATATTATAATATTATATTATTTGGGGGAAATGGGAAAATGGGGATGGGGGTACCTACCCCCAACCAACCCCATTTAAATTTGGGGTTCAAAAGCTCTCCCGTCCCCCCACCCCCACCCCTCCCCCCCACCCCGTCCCACAAGAGAAACGACGACGATTCAGCTTTCAGAGAGGTATGTTACCGGTGAAGTGGTGGCGTGGTGCAAAGAAAGTGAGAAACATTTTAGGGAATGAAATAATGAATATGATTTAGGGTTAGGTTTTAAGTTATAAAGATGTATATATAGTTAGTAAAATATAAATAATAAAATTATAGAAGATATTGAAAATATAAAAATAATAATATTATATTATTTGGGGGAAATAGGGAAATGGGGATGGGGGTACCTACCCCTAACCAACCCCATTTAAATTTGGGTTAAAAAGCTCTCCCATCCCCCCACCCCCCCCCCCCCCCCCCCCCAACCCAATTACCCCATTTCCCCAAAAAAAAAATCCTCCAAATGGGGATGGGGGAGCGGGGTTTTGGGGCCCCAGGGGAAAATGGCCATCCCTATACAACATTACCATAGCCGCAACTCTTCACTGTTGGACCGGGCCCGGTATGGGCCCGTTTCGTTAGCCGGCCAGACCTTACAGGCCAGGCGGGGCCCCAACAGTGAAGTATTGGACCGGGCCCGATATGGGCCGCCAATCCTACTGGCCTTAAAAAATTTTGAAATTTTTTTTCCTAGCATGCCGCCCGTGGGCCGGGCCTGCTAGAAATTTTTTTTCAAAATTTGAATTGAGGGGTAGGTTTTGTAATTAATCAGGTGACCGTTGTGGGAGAAAAAAAATATCCAAAACTTTTAAAAATTACATTTTTAAAAAAATATTTTACGATTTTTCCAATTATACCCTTACATAACTTTTTCCTATAAATACCCCCATCACCCTCACCTCATTCTCCATTTTCTCTACTTTCCTACTCTCTTATTCTCTCTATTCTCCACAACCTCCAACATCTCTCACTCACTCTTTCAACTATTTTGTAATTTATTTTATTTATTTAATATATTATTTATATACTATATACTATTATACTAATACACTATACACTATACATTATATATTATATATTTACATACATCATACTCTCTAATCTCTACATATTCTAAGGCTCTTACTCTAAGGTATTGTATTGTTTATTTTTATTTTTTTTTAATTAACTTTCATTTGTTATTTAATTATTAACTATTATCAACTATTATTAATATGTTTATAACTGATGTTATTATTTGTTATGTTGTTAGGTATCCAATTCATTAATTAATTCAACATTCAACGGAACAACGGAACCAGTGCCTCATCAGCAACAATCCCAACAACAATCGAAGCTCATGAGAATTTTTTTTAACAATGCCACAACTTCTAGCGCATCAAGAAGTTCGAGTCCAAGTCAAAGTCATAGTCAATGACAACACGTGGAGCTTAACAGATATCTGACTACGGAGTACTCCATCACGGAGAAGATGACTTCACAACCAACGATCTTCTAAAATGGTGGCACGGCAAGAGAAACAGCTTCCCCATTCTATCGATATTAGCATGTGAGGTCCTTGCTATCCATGTTTCGACAGTTTCATCGGAGCAGGTGTTCAGTATGGTCAGACGAATACTAGAACAAAGAAGATGTTCATTAGCCCATGATGTAGTGGAAGCTTTGACATATCTTAAGGATTGGCAAAATACAAGATTCAAACAACAACATCTACTGGAAATCGAAAAACTCATGGATGACTTCTCCAACATGACCATCGAAGAGAGTTTCGGTAGCAACCAGTTGGCGAGCTGATTTAATTGTAAATACTTAATTTTTTTTTTTTTTTCCGATTGGACTCTTTTTCCCTTACCAAGTTTTTATCTCATTGGGTTTTTCTTGATAAGGTTTTTAACGATGCAATCATGATTTGTAATTTATACATTTCACCACAAATTTAATATGAAATTACAAAAATATTATTCATCGAAAACTAATTAAGTGTTGTATGAAATGAATAATGTTATATTTCATATTAAAATTATTACATTAATAATTACACAAAATTATTACAATGTATAAAAAATAATATTGTTTAAAAAAATGTTAAAAAATAAAATTTGAAGCCCGTTGGGCTCGGCCTGTTAAGGCCTTAACGGGCAGGCCCGCCAAAAGCCCGGCATGTCCCAACTCGCCCACCCCCGTTCCTCCAACAGACCGGCCCGCCCCGACTTGTCTCCCTTAACAGTTTGGACCTAGCTCGGCCCGTTAAACAAACTGGCCTAACGGGCCGAGCCGGCCCGTTTTGCCCGCACTAATATCCTTACTTCCCCCTTTTTTGTCTCCCTCCCTTAATCTATTTCTCTTTCCCTTTTTTTCGGTTTCTATATATATTGATGATGAATCAAAAAATTCCCTACAACAGTCCTTCTTTTATCACCTAATAATCTAATATAATCATATAATTTTTTTTTTATCTTATATGATGAAAGTGAGTATCGATTAGATTTTTGTCGTTTTATTATTTCTCATGATAATATATCTTTTGTTGTAGTTCTTATCGGTCGACGAAACAAGTAATTTTATCATCCCTATCTTTCTTTGAGTGTATAGTTGGTTTTCCATTTTTTTTTTTTTTTATTTAATTTATTAATTTTGGTCATGATAAATCATGGTTGTTTTCGATTTCAACAAGACCATCACCATTGACTTGTATAACGATAACTAGGCACCGAGCTCCTCAATCAACTCCTACCTACCATGTACAGTACTTGAATTCTCTCATGCTACGTAAACACTAAACATCCTCTCTGTTTGTCTTTGTTGTGTGTTGTTAATGTTTTTCGAACTCATGTTTTACCTGACATATACGTATTAACTTTTTTTTTTTTTGTGTGGATAATTTCATATTATACTATTCTGAACTCATGTTAATGTTTTGTTGTGTGATGCAAATATGTACTTCATTTATACTATTCTGAAACATCTTGGATTGGTAGATTTATTTCTTAGAAATCAACACAAATGAATGGGTTGAATAAATGTTTTTTCTGGTCTAATTTTTTTTTTTTTTTGGGTGAGATTTTCTGGTCTAATTTCAAACCAACTAATTATATAATGCTAATTACAACAATATTGCAAGAAATAATCAAATGTAAAACATTGATTTAAAGATTTTCCATTTTTTTTTTCCTTTTTTTGGGGTCCCACTTTTGGAGTTTTGCGAGTTCTCACAAGTCATATAGAAGGTAAATCAACTAAATAATTGTTGATTTATAACTACAATTTAAGGGAATTGGGAAAATGTGACTTTAATATTGATGCCATATCTTTAAAAGAATTACAAGTAAACTACTCTTTTTTTCAATTAATTATTGCCAAACCAAACCATTATTTAATCAGTTTAATAATTTACACACCAAACCAATAAAAAGGTCAAAAATAAGTCTGAGTGACCCGAGATTTGGAACTTGAAAGGCGGCAACGTAAGGAAAATAAATATAATTTGATATCGCAACTTAATTTGCATATTGTCTTTGATTTTACTTATTATCTGAGATAAAATAAGCATCATCATCCCTAAAAAAAAAAATAGCTAAGTAAATGGAGTCTTTTTCTAAAGCATTGAATTATACACAACCTAATTGAAAAAACAAAAACAAATTGAGCACAACCTACTAATTCGTTCCAAATTTACTCACAAGAAAAGGCCAATGAGTATTAGATCTATTATTAATAAGTTTAGTGTTTTTTTTTTAATGAGTTTAATGAGTTGAGTCGAACTGAGTTAGAAAAAAACACAAAAAAGAACGGTTCGGATTTAGATTTATCTCTTAAAATCCATTAGAATCAACAATGACCCATTAATTTTTTTTAAAAATCATTAAATTTTCCATAATATAGTTTAGATACATATTTATTTTCAATTTAATTAAATTTTAGATTTGACTTTGAATTTTTATTTTTATTTAATTTTAAACCGTAAATATCAATCTATATCCATGATAGATCATTTTCATTTTTTATTTATTTATTTTGTAATTCATGTTATTAAAAAATGCCTTACATATGTTAAGGTTTGAACCATAGTAATATGAAGCACATTTAGTATGTAAAGTTATATTACATAATATTAAAAAAAAAAAAATTAACGGAACCCGTGCAATACACACTACTATAGACAATTTTTCTATTGTCAATTCGTCCTGATATAAAATATATCATGACGAAGAATGTGGATCATTAGATTTACATACTTTGACTCAAAGTGTATGCATTTGTCAAAACTTCTCCATAATCTATAGTCCACATTCTTTGTCCGGATGTATTTTATATCAAGACGAACTGATAGTAGAAAGACTGAATTTTTCCTTATAATTAACCGATTACTCCCTAAATAATATATATATATATATATATATTATTTTTCTATTATTAATTCGAACTAATATATATCAGTTCTTTATACGTGGATCATTGAATTTAAAAAATGTTTTGATAAGCATATAAAGCCAAATCAAAACATTTAAATCTAATGATCCATATGCAAGCATCGAATTGACAATAAAAAAAAAAAAACTCTATATATATGACAGATGAATTGGATTTGATAACAAGTTCTAAATCTAAACGTATGGGAAATTTTGACACTTCATATACCACATGTTTTGTGTTGAAATAGTCGTGATTTTAGTTGTACAATAAAAATGGTCATACCAGTAGTCCAATATGCCATAAATAGTCAATTGAGTAGTGAGGAGAGAGAAGAATCAAGTAAATTAAAAATCACATAGTCCGTACAATGAGAACCCACAACCACCCTCCCCAACCCAAACCGGGTCATCTCCACGACGACGACGACCCGGACCTAACCCGCCCGCCCACTTCCAACCTGCCTTTATCCACCGGCGCCGGCCTCCGCAAGAAAGGAGCCGGAGTCCGCGCTTGGCTCCTTCTTGACTCAACCGGGCAGGCCCAGGTGGTAGAGGCCGGAAAACATGCCATCATGCGTCGGACGGGTCTTCCGGCCCGAGACCTTCGGATCCTGGACCCCCTCCTCTCGTACCCATCAACGGTTCTGGGTCGAGAGCGAGCGATTGTGATCAATTTGGAGCACATAAAAGCCATCATCACCGCTCAGGAGGTTTTGTTGTTGAATTCTAGAGACCCATCTGTTGTTCCTTTTGTTGGCGAGCTACAAAAGAGGCTTTTATTTCACTATCACGCCACCAAACCGCAGGTTTGATTTCTGTTTAAATGGGGTTTGGATATTATGTTAATTCATTGCAATTTCTATTTACTTTTGATGATTTAAGAACATTGACTAATTTCAAATTTGCAAACTTTGACACAATTCTATTGCTTAATTGAATTTTTAATGCTTAATTAGATTTAGAGTTGAATTGTCAGATGGGATGACAAGGGGAAGAACATGGAACTGATTCGAATGCTATCAGACGATCACGATGGACTGATTCTCACTTTTTTGTATAATGCACTTGATTGAATCATACACCGATGTTATTATTAATCTCCTTTACACTATAAGGGAACATGCCAATTAGATGAGGTCTGCTAGAGTTCATTTTTCGAATTCGACTGTGTTAGAGCCATTTCAAACAGCCATAATTTATCTTTTGTTTTCTCCCGGTCTTCTGAGTTTAAGTTGTTTATACAGTGGTAAGGGTTTTAGTATTTCCACCATTTCTTGACGATGTAGATTGTCAAAGTTGTTACCTTTCTAGCTTTTATGCCTTACTTTCATCTCCTTGTGAGGCCTTCAGCTATTTCATTCTCACCCTGATTAATATTTATTTTGTTTAATTCTTTATGTTGGATATTTATTCATATGCTTTCGTGTTCTTATCACTCTTTCGTTATGTACAGGAAGGCAATGGCGGCGATGATAACAACTGGTCGAATTTGTATGATTTGGAGGAAGCACAATCAAGACCCTCCACTCCAAAATCTTCTGGTGTCTTTTCACAGTTTGAGGAACAGAATGAGGAAAATAGGGCAGATGGGAAACAAAGTCTTGAGAATCGAGATGGGTCGAAGGTTTTACCATTTGAATTTGTTGCATTGGAGGCATGCCTTGAAGCTGCATGCAGTTGCTTAGAAAATGAAGTAACTAATCTACTTTGATAGTTTTTCTTTGCTTTTCTGGTTGTCATGTTGCTTTGATTCATTTTCGCTTGTTATCGGTTTTTATATCAGGCAAAAACACTAGAGCAAGAGGCTCATCCGGCTTTAGACAAGTTGACTTCAAAGATCAGTACTCTCAATTTAGAACGTGTCCGTCAAATTAAGAGCCGCTTGGTTGCAATAACTGGACGTGTTCAGAAGGTTGAGTGGCTTCTGACTTATATATATATATATATATATGATTTCTACTAGTATTTTCAATAGCCTATTCATATATGTTGAAAAGGTGGTATGACTTAATAACTTTGTGGCTACTAAAGATAACACCCAAAAGATTAAGCTTGTTGGTAAAAGTCCAAACAAATAGCATTTTAAATACTTTAAAACATATCGTGTCGCTTACAGAACCATGCTCTCAAGTCTTATTCCTTGTTTTATTCCTCTAGGTGTCTTTTTGTTAGTAATGCACACTTGTTCATGTCCAGGTACGGGATGAATTAGAACAATTGCTTGATGATGATGACGATATGGCTGAGATGTATCTAACTGAGAAGTTACTTCAACAACTGGAAAACTCTTCCACTGCCTCTACGAATGAGAGAGATGACATGGATGATGAAGTTCTTCAATCAAATATGGATGACAGGCAAGTCATTTTTTGGTTGTTACTTAGTTTTAAGACTATTTTCTTTTTTTGCACTTTGCGCTGAAAATTTCTTATATTGTTTCAGGAATCCTGCTGAGATTTCGTTGGACGCTACTGGTGGACCTACTAATTATGATGGTAACACCCAGGATAATTTGTTTACAGCACAGAATGTACTGAGCAGAGACAGCCATGGCACACATACTAGTACCACTCACAGTGCTATAAGCAAACAGCTTGATGTTGAAGAGCTAGAAATGCTCTTGGAAGCATACTTTGTTCAAATTGATGGTACACTGAACAAGCTATCCACGGTATGAAATTCACTTTTCCCACTTTATATTGTCAACATGGATTCTCTCTTAAAAGAAATTGTTTGGATACGGTACAAAAAATGTTTTGATTTTGATTCTCAACGACATCTTGATGCGTTCCAGTTACCAGAACCTTGTGACATGGAAATTAAGGCAGCTCTCTCAAATATTATAATTCACTTATACTATGAGGAATGATTTTGACTTGCCTTCATGGTGTGGAGAATTCCCACCGTGGTGAAAAGGAGAGTAGGCTTTATCTCTCTAGACAAAAGAGAAGTGTAATTTCTTAAGATGCTAGACCAGGTCATGGGATGTCTTAAGAAGTAAGAACTTTCTTCCTAATGAACTTGAAAGACATTTGAACATCTCTACAAAAAGTAGATGAACATTGGAAATTTATATTTCCTTGGTATATTCAAATAAAGCATAGTATTTTTATTTCTTTTTCACATATATTTCTTCTTTTCTCTAACCTTTTTCAAGAACCAAATAGAGCAATAATTTTTGGGAAAAGAAAATTCATTCAGTTCATATGTTTGAAAATATATTCTAAGAATATGACACCATACAACTTTTATATTCTTTATCCAATTTTGTGGGTAAGTATGTATTTCAATGTTGATATATGATTTCACTTTAAAAGTTTATGTATCTATCAGTTCTTTTGTAGACGATTTAGGTATTGACCCTTTTTCCTTGTCATTGTTCTTTTATGTTTCTTGAAAGCTGAGGGAGTATGTGGATGATACCGAGGACTACATTAACATAATGCTAGATGACAAACAGAATCATTTATTGCAAATGGGAGTCATGTTAACAACAGCAACCCTTGTAGTCAGTGCCTTTGTTGTCGTCGCTGGTATATTTGGGATGAATATAAATATCGACCTGTTTAACGACACAAAAGCAGGTATGCCGGAGTTTCTTTGGACAGTTGGTGGTGGTGCCACTGGGAGCATATTCCTATATGTAGTTGCTATTGCCTGGTGCAAGCACAAGCGATTGCTAGAGTGATTAAACCAGACTGTGTATTCTTATTGAGACTGTATTGTTCAAGTAACTCTGTACTGTGCCCTATTTGTGAATATAATACATATGCTTGGATATTAAATTGTGATCAACTGCTAATACTTGATGAGTACTTTTTGTACTGTTGGAAGATATTTTGTTTGATGTAATGAAAAGAGCATGGTGGTTATGCATAATAGTGGATTAAATTTTGAGTGCACCTTATGAATTGTGTAGAAGATGTGATATATAGCTGATAGAATATGTAATTATTAAAAATAGAGAGGACTATGTTGTAATTTGAGCCGCACTGACTTATTATCACTATATATGTAGTTATTAAAAATAGAGAGGACTATATTGTAATTTGAGCCGGACTGATTAATCACATGTTCACATGAAGAAGATAAAGCAAGAACAAATAAAACACACCAGTCACCAATATCATCATCTACATGTCTAAAAACTGGTGGCTGTGTGGACATAGAAATGAGAAAGAGATAAGAGAAGAAAGTCATAAAAGATGATGATGAGTTCAATAGGGCAAAGTATATTAATGGCGTTAACAGTGACAGTAAACAAATATGCTTCTTCAAATGTTCAAGCAGTTCATAGAAGATCAGAAGAATCAAGAACCAAAACCACAACAGCTGATTTTGGAAGAAGAGGACTGCTTTTATCCACTGCTCTTGCTGCTGCTCCTCCTCAACTCAGTGACTCAGCCAATCAGCTTCTTAAAAGTACTTCATTTACTCTGATTTCATTTCTTTTTTAATTAAGTCTTTTTTTTTTTTCCAATTTCAGACCTTTGAATGACATGTTGTAATTCTTTTCAGAGTATCTGAAGAAATCAGAGGCAAACAAGGAAAAAAATGACAAGGAGGTAAGATATATAACATACAATATTGCTCACTATAGCTAGGTCTGATTTCTTCTTGTTTTGCTAGCTAGCTAGACTGATGTCCCATGAAAATTTAACAACTGATTAAAAGCATATATGCATGTCCACTTAAATTTTATGGGGTGGTATTGAATTTTTTATTTTTTTTATTTTTTATTTTTTTTATTTTTTTTATTTTTTTTGTAACTAAAAAGTTGTATAAATGTACTTTGCAGCTGGGATGTGTAGAATGAATATTAATTTTCTTTGAAAAAAAATTGTAACAATTATAATGAAAAAATAATATGTATGTTATTAAGATCTTTTTTAGGCCAATCCTGACATGGCAAGAAAGATGTAAATTATAATTAAAAATGTATGTTGTTGTTTTTTATATGTATAATATCTTTATTACTGTTATCTTCCTAATTTTTGTGCTGACCTCAGTTAATTTGGTAACATTTATAATTAACGGATGAGATTTATTTTTATTTAATTATTTTTTTAACCTTCCTTATCTTTAAATGCAATGCATTATCTATAACTGTTTTAGGTCGGTACAAAGATAATCAGCACGACAAAGGATGAGAATCCTACCACCTTCTCTTACAGAATGTATGATATATTTGTGGTTAAATGAAAAATGTTGAGCAGAGATTGGAGAGCTATTACAATCGCAACTACAGGGATTATTTTGAATATATGGAAGGAACTTTGAAAGGGAAGAATGAGCAGCAACTCTCTGAATCAGAGAAGGGTATTCTTGAATGGCTTCAGACTAACAAATAATTGATACACAATTCCATGTTTTGTTGTAATTAATTGGAAACTACCTCTCTTGTGCAATATTTCAAACATTTATGAAACAATGAACTGCTATCGTTAATGGGCACAAAAGATTTTCCAAAATGGAATGTGGGTGTGGCCCTTTTCTTTTCTTTTATTTTATTTTATTTTTGTTGAAAAAAAGGGTGTGTCCCATTTTATACTTCCGAAATGAGTAGGTTTTGACTTTTGACAAAAGAGAAGTTCTAAATGCACCCCAAGCCATGTCTTAAAACTGCCCACTTCTGAATACTATTATTTTTATTATTGTACTAATCTACCAATGTATACAATACATGCAAGAGGTTTCAAACATAACTAGGGTGCATTTAGAACCTCTCACCATGCACCCCAGGCTTGGGCTCACATGAACATTTCAATTAGTGAATTTCAAGCCCATAAAAAAAATTATGAATTTACCACCGCTTAATATAGTTTTATATATATTCATACCGTCTAAAAATGTCTAAACTTTGAATCACTGCACCGTATGTAGTATATATATAAATAAATAAATAAGTAAATTTTATATATAAAGAATTAACTCTTTATACATAAAAATATAGAATACCATAAATTAAGTTTTTTCGAAAATTATTTGAACTGAATGTGATAACAATTGTGATTTTGAGAATGGACAAGATAGTGGTATTGTGTAGTGTTAACACTAAATAAGAGAAGGAAATAATCTTAGGTGCAGCGGGACGTAACATGCATCTCTCGATGCGAAGATGTCATATTGCAAATTTCATCATGTGGTACAATTGGAAAGGGGATGATGCATGATGAATCCACGTTTCTCTCCTCCAATTTTCCGTTTTCCTTAAGTTTGAGTGTGGGTACGTGGGGTTCAACTTCTAGAGCAAGATATTCAATTATTGCATGTCCATGACATAGATTTTTTTTCAATTATGCCAAAATCCAGAAGAAAATGTAAATAGTCCTTAAGAATTTAATTATTAAATAACATATATCAAAATGATTGTTTTTCAAATTTTCATTCATCGAAAGGCAAGAGTACAACAAACTTCCAAGTAAATTTATAATTTAGAAAAGGGTGATTCGTTCAAAATAGAAAAAAAGTAATAATAGTAATGTTCACTGTAATCATATTCTAGATATTTCAATTCGGATCGTATTGAAATTCTTTTGGACTTTTGTGAACCTTTAGATACGGTGATAAAATTGATTTTTTTTTTCTTTTATATATGTAAAGTAGTTAAAGTAACTTTAAAGCAAATTGTAGTGTATTATTATCATTTGATGGCAATTATATAGAGTACCATATCTGTTTGTCATCACTTTTTCCAAACATATCTTTAATTGCATGCCATCCAACTGCCCCTCAAAAGAGACAGATTGCTATCGTTACGGCTCAAATTCAATAAATTTGGTATTCAAATGGGGAACCAGATACCAGATTGCTCCACTGTAAGGTGTCTGCGTCGGAAAATGGTTGTAACTTGTAGCTTCTTCTACAGTTCTAAGTACTTCACTGATGTTTGCATGATCGGATCATTAGGTGGTAGCTAACTGCACTGGTTTTCACATCGATCTTTTTAATCAAATAAGATGTCACAACACGTTATCCCTTTTATATTAGCCAGTTGTGATGGGTTTCAGTCTCACCATACAAATTTGGTAAAATGCAATTAGCTTTTGGTGGTTCACGGCATCTCCATTCACTTGTCGTTTGTTTGCGTTATATTACTTGTTGATATATAGAAGATATTTGATGTTTCTATTGCTTTTATTCTTGATAAAGGAAATGAGGTATTTCAATTTTCTTTAGCTAAACCTGCTTTATATATTTTCGTGGACGAATATAGGGTGTGGGTTGGTAATATTTCCGCGTTTTATCTCCATTCGTTTGTGATTTCTGATTCTCATCAATATTAATATAATACACTTTGGTTAGGACTTTTTCTCAATATATATAATTATATAATTATAGAGAATATACATTAAATCAATTATTTCAACAATATTAATATTTTCACCTTTTGTTTTACAATGACAATGGAATTTTATGTGAAAATTTAATTTCAATGCAATCATATATAACGAGTATCTGTATCTTATATATTCAAGAATTTGTATATCAGTTTAGCTATATATACATAGAATAGAATAGAACCCACACAAAAACATGCAAAATTACTTGTATTTTTCTTTTTTTGGTGTCTAGTGCTGATCGACTTGAAAGAAATCAAGAACAGTACAAAATCAGGATTGATTGATTGGATTAGACTGAACATGAATGCAGGAAAGCAGCTCTATGGCAGTGAGAGATCTGTCATCTGTGTAAAAAGAAAGACAAGTAGGGTATTGTCATGAGAATTGGAAACACTTGTAGTTATAAGGGTATTGGTAGACAGGAATATAGAAATATATATATATATATATATTTAAGTGTTAAATTGTAATAGAAAAACAAGAGACCGAGAAGGTTTTGGTTTTGGTGGTGGTTGGAACAACAATACATGTTTTTTTTCCCCATGCCCTTTTGATCCTTATCCAAATTTATATACGCAAATTCTAAGCATAAACTTTTTAATATATCTCCCATCACTGATCATCAACCAGAAAGAATTATATATATATATATATATGAGAATTAAAAACACAACTTTGACATCCTAAATTCCCAAGTTCAAATAATATATTGTGTTTATTATTATGAATTTATGATTAAAGAAATCAAAAGGAAGACATATAATTGAGAGCAATGACAGCTTCAAAGCAGACAGACTTAGAAGGAGCCAAATTGCATAAACAAATAATAGTGTATATAATATAATATAATATAAGATCCTTCCAAATTAAATAAAAAAATAAGGCATGTTCTATTGAGTCAGGCAGATGAGAGGCAAGATCTCCTAGGCTCTCTGAAAAGAAGGGTCATGGAGATATCAATTACATTTGAGTTTCTCATCTCTGAAGCTTCATCACCCGGCCACCATTAACACTTTTCATCATCTTCTCTCTCATTTGCTTAATTTCTATGTCATTATTATGAGTGCCTTGTCTGGACACTCACACTCTCAGACACTGTGAGGGTCTTGTCCTTATTCCCTTTTCCAAGATTCTGCTCTTCTTCTACGGATAGATTTGTATAGATCTCACTCACCTAATCAAAAAATCATATCTGTATTCGGATCACATTATTCAATAGTACTTGTAAATTTGAGTTAACTTATAGGTCTAAAAAATTCTAAAACTTATTGTGCATGATTCCATGTTGACATCCTATTTGCCTTTGGTTCCTTAATTATTGCTTTCTTATCTGACTTTTGGAGACAAGGGTTTGATTTGTTCAATATTTGTATCTTGCAAAATAAGAGATTGAATTCTTCATCATCATTTTTAAGCACAAAATGTAAAAACTCCACTTTATTCATTTATTTTATTATTTTTATTTGCATTTCGAGATCCCAACTTGAATATCAACTAATAAATGTGTATCTAGGTATTATTAGTTGAATAAATTAAACTGTAACATCACATGTTGGTGATGTTGGAAGACAAACTGGGATCTCTTGTCTTGATAAAATCTTTAATTAGCAGGGTCAGTCCTAAAATTATAGTTACATAACGTTTATAAAACCGATTACACAACGTTGTGAAACTATATATTTAGTTTTATAATGTTAACACTATGTTACCAATCCCATTATCAATCCTATAATGTTATGTAACTTTAGTTTTGAAGACCGACCAAACCTAAAAGGTCGGCTCTTCCAGGTCGGCTCTTCCATTTCTCATTATATTTAGGTGATAAAAGCAAGAAATAACAAGCGGTGGTGATATAAAGAGAGCATGGGGCTCCATACAACAAACAAGGTCCGAGCATCATTGTACCAGGAGGCTACCTAAAAGGTCTGCCTCATCAGCAGCTCCTTTGCACCACTATTCATTGACAAACATAAATTAAATTCTGAAAACAATATATTTATTTCTAACTTTTGTTCTTCTCGGGTTGTTTTCCACTGCATATCAACACTAGTAAAGGGAAAACATGAAAAAGAAAAATAAAAAAAGAAGCAAGATTGAAGATACACTTTGAGATCCATTTCTTTTTTACTTTTACAACTCTCTCTTTGATTTCAGCTTCTTCTACACCTACGACTTCAATGGCAGCAAAAGCAGGAATTGATGATTACCTTACAACCACCTGTGTCAAAATTGAAACTCACTATCAGATAATGAATTTTAATACTGGTTGAGCATTTTCAAGAAAGAGAACAAATAAATAAAGACACTTAACTGGTTATCTTGAAGATGGTTTCCAGACAGAGAAGATTGTAAGAAATTACCAAAGTGATGATCTTGGAATGCAGATCTCCCCTGCAACAAAACAACTCAACTGGTTATTATAGTCTTATATAAACATGCAAGAGCTTTGCAGTCACATGGTCAATACATAAAGAATCAAACCATATAATTAAAATGTGTACCTGTAAATAGTTTGCAGATAATGCTTGTTGAGAGTAATCCAAGACACTTTCCATTGAAGCTTGATTGTTGTCGTTGTGAGCAAAATTGTTCTTTCAAATTGACAAGAAACCCCATCAAAAAAAAAATGACAAAGAAGATATTGTACTAGTGCAAATTGTTTTGTATGTAAACAAATTTACCTTGGAAGAGAAGTTGATGATAGGAGAGCTAGCAGTGTCATCAAGAAATGAATTATTAGCAAGTTGCTGTTGGCTTTGGCGACATCGATGGTCTTTCTTTTTCTGCTTCTTGAGAACATTATTATTAGGCGATGTAGTAGTAGTAGCTATGGATGGAGGCGGATGATATTGGTGACCATTAACATCATTGAAGTAGTAATAACCTTCATCTTCATCAGGAAAATGTGGAGGACCAGAAGATGCATCAGAAACCATAGACAAATCTTCCTCTTCATCATCATGTTGTTGATATTTACTACCACCGCCACCACAATCATCATCAACAAACTTGTTGGGATTTCTATGTGATGCATTTGGAGAATATTGAAAATTAGATTGCTCCAAGTAGTGAGTCCAACCAGACTCACAACCACTACTGCATTCTGATGAGCCCAACACATCCATTTTTGCTTTGCTGTCAGTTTTTTTCTCTCAAATAAAGAAACCCCAAATAGTTGGTTTTATGAAGAAGCTAAGATATATAGGGTTGGTAATTTATATACCTCACAACAACCAAGCTACCTATGTGTCTCCAAATGAGAGTGGAAGTGAGATTGAGACTGAAATCCTAGTAGGGGTTTTGTCCTGACACTATCTCTTGTTCAGCTCTCTATGTGAATGAATCAAAACTGCCAGTTGGGTTATAGTGTGGGTGCATGTAAGAGAGAGCCAAAACCTCTTCACATGCTGGACAGCGAGGCACTGTGTACCCTCTTAACACAACTGGGTACACGTCCATTTTCTCCTTCCTTAGTATATGGACACATATCTCTCTTTGTCATTGCCATGCCTTTTGTTTTGGGGGTAATATTGTCACTCAAATCTGAGATATTGTCGGTTAAATAAATGCCCGTCATCATCAAATGACATTTGACGATGGTGGTCAGATGATATTGTTTTCGTGTGTTTGATTTACTTTTTAGTTGGGGAGTTCAGTTGTAAGTGATCAATTTTTCTCTCATAGACACATAATATAGTTATATTTATAAAATACTAATACATATTACCACGTTTTTACAATGTAAGTAACATAACTTCAATTATAATAATACACATAATAAAAATGTAATGATATTTATTAATATGCTATAGATATACCTATATTGTGTGCCTATAAATATATATATATATATATTTATATAAGTAGCCCTCCTAAACATGTTTTTTGCCTCAAAATTCGGTGGCATTTTACAAACTTAGCACAATATTGCGCTCTTCTCTACACAAAATTGGTACTAGCATTATAGCATGTGTGGATGTTTAGACAATTATGGAATGGTAACAAAATTTTAATCAAGATTTACTCATAATTACCCCAGCCCCACCAAGTTTCATTGAATTCGAACAAATTTTATAAACCATTAATTATTCTTTCCTATCTTAATTGACCATTCGAAAATCTAGCTTACAATTCATTTTCTTTCATGTCACAATCGACGGTTTGAAAATCTTGATCAAAATTTTCACGTAATGAATGAACGATTAAATTTGGATGCAAATGAGTAGAGAGTGTTGAAATTTCTTGGGGGGAGGAATGGGTACAAGTAGGAGTTGACTAGGTTTTTATGAGTCCACATGCATCACATTTTACTGCTCTCCTTTTCAAGAAAATCACGCACACATGTGGGCACGTGTGCAAAACATATGCATACGCGGCCTTCCACATATTCACACACATGTATGCACGTGCACACGCACTTCAATCTATATGCTCTCTCTCTTTCATTTTTCATTTCTATCACTCGTGATCTTCGGTTCTATTTCCAATGTCAATTTTTCTTCTTCTTTCTTCTTTCTTTCCTTGATAAATAATGTAAATTCTAGGCTTGTAAAAAGGATAATTATTTTTCCATAATCATATTACGTGGACATATTTGGACAGACAAGTAGGGTTTCAACCTACCACTTGATATTTTCTTTTTCCATATTATTGTATTATGTCATGGAAGAGTCATACATATAATGTATTGGAGATATCCAACCTGCTTTGATTGGACGTGGAAGAGCAATATGTTTGAAACATTATCAATAACCGGTCAATTTCGATACCAAACTGTTTAAAAGTCTGTCAAATCCTTTCAAAATTAAACGTTATATGTTTGGTCGAACTATCTACTCTCATATTATAAGATATTTATACTTGTAAAATGAACATGGTGACACTCGAATCTTACACCATCAATATAGAATTGGAAGCTGCACTACTACCGTGGCTAATAGGTAATTAATGTACATGTATAAGTAAATAGTTAGAATTCTAAACTATCAAAACTAGATGATCATAGAAGAAATTAATTTCAAGTTGAATGTATATACACGTTTTTCATAATTCTTCCCGTACAAGCGGATAAGAATCCTATAAATGAAGATTAAGTAATTCATGTATCAAGTGACAAATATTAAAAAGTCAAGATTTGGAATTTCATCTCATTAAAATACACAATAAATAATTAATATGGTCATAGGAAGTTAAAGTCACTACTCACTAACTTGTTATATTAAATCATACAAAAGAAATTTACTGGCAATGTGTTTAATTATTATAGTAAACCCGATGGTTATAATTATCCTTCAATTTTTACTGGTATAATATCATCGACCTCCAATTTGGATTTGACTAAAATATAGATTACAAACTCTAATAATTCCAAATCAACAAAATAAAAAATTGTTCCTACATCCATTAGTTTTTTTTTATAAAAATAAATAAATAAATAAATAAAAACTAAGAGTTGTCTACAATTAGGCCAAATGTTACGAAAATAAATGAAAAATTGTTTGTATTACTAGTTTGTAGTTTGCCCTAGCTAAAGAATTACATACAAATTAAGTTTTGTGATGGGTTATTTGCAAAAGATAATTACAAAATAAATAATTCTTAATCATAAATTATTATTAATAGTCACTTATAATAAAATCTTTTAAATAAAAGTAAATTTATATATATAGCTTAATAATATCTCATATTCAAGACACCGAACTCGATATAATAATAATAAATAAATAAGAAAAACAAATTTTGAAAGGGGGGGCATGTGCAAAAACAAGCCCTCTTGGATCACTAATTATTAGAGTAGACCAATATTTCAACAAATTAAATAGCCTCCTCCATGTGTTAGTGTTGCCATCAGATCATTCAAAGCTATCAAAGTGGGAATGAGATATGAAATAATTGAAAAATGTGTTTGTCTCTCAACCTCTCTCCACTAATTGAACCATTAAAGGACTCCTATGTCCTATCCAGCTCATATATGGGTCCATTCCTTCACATATTCTCTAATTTCCACCCTCTTCACCTAGATTAAAATTAAATAAAACCAACTTGCTTCTCATTATTTGAAAAACTAACTTATTTCTTACTAACCCATTTGACTAAGTTTGTACATTTATCAAATTCGTTCAATAATATACTAAAATTTTCTGAAAAATAAAATAATTAACAATTTTACCTAACTTAGTACTTTGATGATTTGGCTTAATCTTACCTATTTTTTTAATAAATAAGTACTGTGTTTTCTCTCTTCTTTTCCGATTATCTTGTATGACACAAAGTCAACACAATCTTACCTCTCAGTATATATATATATATATATATATATATATATATATATATATTTTAAGAGCAAAAGAAATTGCTCAAAATTACAAGGTAAAATCGGAACATAAGTATAAATTTGACTTATTTATGCATTTTAAAGGAAACCATAAAAGAAAAGGTTTAGCAGTAATAATTTCTTACACAATTCATGAATGAGTAATGTTAGGCTTCCCAATTATTTTTCAATTTTTTTCATAAATAGTATTGGCATATGAGGTATCAACATCTTGTAATTCATGAGATTATATGGTGAGGATGTGATGTCAACATCTCACGTGCCAACACCATTTGAGAAGGAATTTAGAAAAAAAAAATTAGAAAACCTAGCATTACTCTTTATGAATACAATATGAAATTGGTTAGGGTATGGATTTTGATACAATTAACTAAATACATTGTATTTATTTTTTTGGCATGCCATATAAGTATAATGATTCAAACTTGGGATAAAAAGGATTACTCTTTTTTTTTAGAGGACTAATGACCATAATACAAAGAATATGCAAATTTTGTAAGTTAAGAGTTATAAGTTTTAATATAATTAAATGGGTTATGTTGGAATTGATATTATCTGTTAATGATAACAAGAATTGTTTTAGAATAAAAATAAGGTTAAAATCCTAATTTTTTTAAAGTTTTTTATACTATCGGTAAGAGCATTTTCAATGATAATATAACTTACATTTAAAAAAAAAAAATGATGACATATCAATATTGTTAAGTCAATTGTTTTAAAGTTATGACATGTAACTAAATTTGATAAATATTCAAATAAAAAAATGGTCTTCAATACTTCATTTATAAAATACATATCATTTCAATTTATTATTAATCTCTTTAAATATATTTTAAAATTATTGAATAAATAAAGTAAAAGAAAATAGGGATTATTAACTGAGCTAAGAAGATGACAGTTCAACGGACCCTTTTAAAATCAGAAAGTCAAGTTAATAACTTATAAAAATAAAAAATAAAATTAAAAAGTTACCGCCTTAATTTAAAGTTGTATTAGAAAAATGATATCGGAGATGCTCTGAGTTTCGAATGCTTACTTGGAAACCATTTGTAAAAATAAGATTAAAATCCTGATAATGTAATGAAAGTGTAAAATGTAGATCTCATCATATAAAGCCACGTGGTGGAGGGGACCCACAAAACAATAAAATTATGAAATGTCGGCTACTAGTAAAAGTACAGGGTAATTAAAAAAAAAAAAAAAAAAAAAAGTAAAAGTACAGGGTACGGCGAGCGTACTATAGGCCACAGCGCAACATCATGAATGGTGCCACGTATATTCCGACCCAATGTCTCCGCTTATTCTCTACTTTTCATGTCCGGACAAATATGGGTTACCGACTAACTTTTTGACTTTTGGTTGATAGCCGAATAATGAAATTGATTGACGAGTTGAGATTGGGAAGCTGTTAAGAATTATTTAGTTAATTATGCTATTGAAACTGTGATAAAACTCAAAAGTTAGATATATATATATATATATATACACACGTTTCCGTTCCTATCAGAGTATTTTTATATAATTTTATCAGGTTCCGTTCCTATTAGGGTATTCTTATATAATTTTATCAGGATATTGAATGTGAATCACTCATTTATAAAAGTGATTTGACAAGTGCATACACACCAAGTCAAAGTATGTAAAACGAGTGACTCACATTCAATATCCTTATATAATTCTATCAGGACATCCTTATATGAAAATTTCTGTATATATATATATATATAATTATATATGCATTTGGTAAATCTTATTATTAATATATATAATGTCTAAAATGGATATAAAACTAAAATATTTTAATTTTTATTTGGTATTCAATCCAAATTAATAGTTCTATAAAGAAAAATGTAATTTTATAGTTATATTTAATATCAAAAAATAAATTTAAAATATCAAAATATATATAATAGCTTTTCATGTTGAATAATTGTAAATAAGTGTAATGTTCAATGTGGACATAGGGATGGTAAAATTATCTACGGATATGGATATCCGTAAGAATTCGTTTCATTTAAAATGAGGATGGATACTATTATTTCAAGGACGAAACGGAGATGGATGTCATCCTAATATACATTTTATTTTTGGGGATAAAGATAGATTTCCTCTATGTATATCCATCCATCTCCATCCAAATCCATTATAGATTTTAATATTTTAAAAATATAAAAAATTATTATGTAATTATAAATTCTAATTATATATAGTTATTATTATTATTTTTTAATTTTAACTTTACTGGATGAATTTATTTCTCCCTTTAAGTATGATAAAATGTACTATTACATATGTTAATTACATTTTTCTCTTGTAAACTATAAAAATTTACATTTTTTTTTTTCATTGGATATGGATATAGATGAAGCGATAATAAATATCTCTATCTTAATTCAAGGATTATCCAAATCCGCTCACTTAGAAATGGAAATGGATACGGAGATGAAGATACATATCTCAAATGGATACTGACATAGATATTGGGGTATCCATCCCCAAACTGATGCACTGCCATCCCTATGTGGACATAGTGTAAAAAGTTGTCTTTTTTTATGAAATAATAATAATTCTAATATATAATTTTTTTTGAAGAATTAGAAATTACAAATCTTATAGTAAGATTGTCGTGACCTTATAAGATAATATATAATACATACACGGCCAACGAATAACTACCCTCACAATCATGATCGTAAAATACAAATGGTGGCACCACTGTAAAAGGAATGTGCAATACCATACCGGATGAGAAGTGACGTGTATAATAATAACAATAATAATTAATGAGAAGAAATTTTTTGATATGAATTATCTTGTACACTGAACTAACGAGAAGAATTATTGAAATCTCTTCCGGGTATGAAATGAGAATGCCAGATGTCCCGCATTTGAGTGGTCCAAAAATATGGGCCATGCTGCTCCCACGTGTGTGCATCTACTCCTTCACCATCTTATTCTAATTTTCGTTTTCTTCCTATTATTTCCCCTCTTTTACATTTACACCCCGCTATTATTTAATTTTACTATATTTGTTTAAAGTTTTAAGTCAAACTGACACATTTCAATAAATAAATTAATATCACACTACCATACAATTTGTGTCTCAAATAATGCGGCCCTAAATTCTATTGGTGGTATTATTTACTGCTAATATACAAATTTTAAGCTAGTTTTGTGAAATCCGAATACAGCTAAGTTGTGTTTGTTTTAACTAAACTCTTTTTTTTTTTTTTTTTTTAATTGTAATTTTGGTTGTTTCAAACCGGGAAACAAAACAAATATGTAGTTCCATTATTTTCCCCTAAGCACATAATAAACAAATCCAAAACACATATATAAAGGAAGAGCATTAGAGTATATCAAATAGTTTAGTAACATTTTCAATAACAATGTATAACTTTATATACCTCTCACAACTTTGTGTCTTCTCAATACTCCAATTTTCAATTCAACAATAAACTTTTGTTCACATCATTAGAAACATCCACACCCCATTTTTTCTATATTGGGCATGAACATATCATATCTACTATTTGGGCTTTCACTGAACAGCCCAAACACTACAAATCCCAAAACAACAACTCTTTCCAATTTCCATCCATAACTCATAAGTACCACAATTTCAAATCCTGTTGTGGAAGGAAATTACATTATGGAGAAAAACATAGAGTGCTTCCATGAAGCCACCTTCATAGACCAAAATGGTCACCCAAGAACCTCAAGAGTGCCGGTAGTTCAAGAGCTCGCACGTCAAGGCATCAACTACTTGCCTAAAAGATTCATAAGTGTGAACCACAACGACCCAATTGAGTCATCTACAGTCCAACATGTCTCAACCACCCTTCCAATAATAAACGTAGTCAAACTACGATCAGGGTCAGAGCCAGATGAGGGGCGAGTCAAAGAACTGGCCAAACTAGCTAGTGTTGTGAAAGAGTGGGGTCTTTTTTTAGTTACAGAGCACGGTATAGGCTCGGACATGTTGAATGGAATCAAAGATGTTGTGAAGGGATTTTTTAGCTTGTCTTTCCAAGAGAAGAAACAGTGTGTTGGATCATATGTAAGCGTTGATAATATGGGATATGGCCGGAATTTTGTCAAGTCTGAAGATCAGCCGTTGGATTGGATTGATCGTTTGACCATCAAAGCAGCTCCGGCTCCTAAAGGAGAAGATAAGGAACTCAATGTTTGGCCTCAGAGACCTCCCAATTTTAGGTACCATCTTGTTTTTTAATATATATATATATATATATATATATATATACACAGTTCTTTAACCAAAATGTAATGGATAATCTGGTTTTAATTTATTTTATTTTTTTTAATATTGTTTTTGGGATTTTGCTACAAATACAACACAAGATTTGAATAGTAAGTGTTTACGAATGAGAGGTAATTCTCTAGTAAAATTTAACAAAATTTGATGAAGTTTTTTGTTTGAATGCTATAAATATATATATATATATATATATATTTGAATAATTTTTCCTATGTTTCTTTTTTTTTTTTTTTTTTTTTAATGTTTTATCTTTAAAAAAAATTAGAAAAAATAATTCCCAAACCCAATTTTTTTTTTTTTTTTTCAAATTCTCTCCATAAATATATTTTCATTTTTATTAACATCAATGCAGGAAAAAAAAAAAAAAAAAAAAAAACAACTTATTAATCTATTAAATTTAATTTATGAAGTGTAAATTGAGTGAATATAAGAAGAAGGTTAATTTGCACCACAAGATCTGAGGGGGACATGGCGCCTATTTTATCTTAATAATTTTGTTTTTATATTATACTTATCTTTAATTTGGCATGACATGATACAAAAAAAAAAGTTGCCTAAGTACGGGGCTAATTATTTAACATAATGGACGAGAGGCATTTTACCGTAGAAAATAAAGCTTCTTACTTTCTTATCATTATATGAAACATATATATACAAGAGATGTTTACAGTTGTTGTTAACTATTTACATTCAAAGACTAAGGAGATGGTTCACGTCAACTCTTAACTAATGAAGATAATAACAAACTCTAACTATCGGAGGTAATAACAAACTCTAATAACATATAGATAAACACAAAGTCTTCACACTAGATTGTCTGGAGTATCCTTAATACGCTCCCGTAAGATGGTGGATATTTCGGAAACACCAATCTTGAACCTTAAGAACGCAAACCGAGTCTTGGACAGCTGCTTGGTAAGTAAGTCAGCAAGTTGATCCGCGGATGCCACATGGGATACCCGAATTTGTCCTCGTTGAACTTTCTCATGAACAAAGTGAAAATCAATTGCGATATACTTCTTCGGGAGTGGAAAACGGGATTGGAGTAGAGGTAGGTGGCACCAATGTTGTCACAATAGATAGTTGGTGGGGATTTGGTGAAATGAGCAGTTCACGGAGGAGTGAAGACATCCACAGTATTTCAGAAGCAGCAAGTGCAACCGTCCTGTATTCTGCTTCAGTGCATGATTGGGCAACAGATCTTTACTTGCGAGAGCACTAAGAGATAGCATTGGAGCCAAGGAAAAGAACATATGCATTTGTTGAGGTTCGGTCGTCCTATTTGCCGGCCCAGTTCGCATTTGAGAACACATGCAGGGTGATCGGCGAGTCATGGCGCAGTAGTAACCCATGGTCGGCCATTCCTTTTAGGTACCGAAGGAGGTGCTTGGCGAGAGACCAGTGTCTAGTTATGGGTCGATGCATGAATTGTGCTAGTTTGTTGACGGCGAAAGTAATGTCTAGCATGGTGAATGACAGATATTGTAGAGCTCCAACCACCTGACGAAATTCAGTGGCATCAGTGAGTGAGGTGCCATCAAGGAGCTTGAGAGATTGATCAGTTGGCAGTGGGGTTTGGACTGGCTTAACATCAACCATCTTTGTACGGGCTAGAAGATCAGTCACATATTTTTTTTCTAAGACAGAAATAGACCATGAGGAAAGTCAAGAACCTCCACTCCAAGAAAATAGGACAAGCCGCCATGGTTCTTTATTGAGAATCATAAAGTAAGTGCGGATACGAATCTATCAACTATCATCGCATTATTACCAATAAGAATTATATCGTTAACATAGACTAGCAAAAAAAATAACACACCCATTAGCATTAGATATAAATAACGAAATGTCAGACTAGGAGTTGACAAACCCGAATTGGAGAAGGTATTGTCTCAGTTCATTGTTCCACGCTCGAGGAGCCTGTTTGAGATCGTAAATGGCTTTCTTGAGCTGACACACATATGAGGGGTAAGAGAGATCAATAAAGGCTGGTGGTTGTGCCATAAAAACATCCTTAGACATGTGTCCATGAAGGAAGGCATTGTTGACGTCAAGTTGGCGAAGGGACCATCTCCTTGAAATGGCAATACTCATTATGACACGAATAGTGGTGGTCTTAACCACTGGGATAAATGTCTCAGTGTAGTCTAGTCCCGGTCGCTAATGAAAACCTTTGGCAACCAAGTGAGCCTTGTAGGGAGAAACTGAGCCATCCGGGGCATGTTTAGTTCGAAACACCCATTTGCACCCTACAATGTTGTGAGATGTATGAGAGGGAACCAAGTTCTAAGTGCCATTGTGAATGAGAGCATCAAACTCATCTGACATTGTCTTTCTCCATTCAAGGATTTTGAGGGCTTGAGACACCACGTTGGTTCAACCTGCAAAGATGGTGTTAGCACACTAGTGAGGGACAGCTTGGTGAGGGGTTTGTGAATGTTGTTTTTCGACCTAGTGACCATGGAATGGGTGTTTTGGGCTACGAGATCAGGTGTGAGAATCGAGTGTGGCTGATTGATGGTGTAGCTTGGCGGTGCTGTAGTCGGGAATGGTGCGGAAGTGGGTTGATTTACGAGTGGGTTAGGTGCAGCGGCTGGCTGTGCGAGACTGGTAGGGGCAATTTTTGGTTGTTTTAGGTGAGCTTGTAGACGCCATAACAATGGCAGTGGCTAGTTTCCGGAGCTAGACAGTGTCATCGAATTGGAGTCCTCATGCAAAGCCATGACTGACGTGGAATGAGCTTGAGTGACAGGAACAAGTTCTATTAGTGAGGGTTGATGAAGCCAGAAGACACACAACTCAACAACCTAGGAAGGTGAGAAAAACTTGATGTCTAAAATCGTGTTATAAAAACCTAATTCGCAGGTGTATAAATCGTGAGATAAGTACATCGGAAAATAGATATCGTTCCCACGAGGAAAAGTGATTTATTGATTATAAACTAATTCTAATTAAAGCTAAACAATTAACAGTAACCAAAAGATTTTGAGATTGATTGATTGATTGATTTAGAACTGAATTATCTAAGAAAGTAGTTAACAAAAAGATGTGAATACGATCAAGAGGTGAGAAAACTAGATAACCGATGCTCCCCATATGCAATATTCAATGTTCATCAACTAATTCCATTAAATAGATTCAATCCAGTTTCAGGGTTCATTCTTATCTTAAATATGATATTACCTTAATTACTAGGATTTAACCAAGTGTTCTTAATCACAACTCACTCTCGTAGAAGGTATGAGCTATAATCAAGAAACCATTACGCACAAGAATTATTGAACCAAAATTGTCTCGCATTAATTACTATGTCGAGAACAATCATACTCATTCAATTGAAAAGTAATTAAGATTACCTATTTAGGTAGTGCAACCTTAATTTATAAATTATCAAAACCCTAGACAAGTATCAATTAACGTAGGTAGATCAATACGAGTCATGAATCTAATCATATAATGAATTGAATAAATCTAAATCCGAATTGATTAATAAAGATATAGAGTTTGAATCATAACATGAACCTTACATAAGTTCACATTGATCCCCTAGTATGGAGTTAGTTACACATCATGAAAATAAAACAACAAGAAAAGTAATTGATAAAACTCATGGAAGCCTTCAATGAATTCTTCGGAATTTTGATGTTGAAATCTTCTTCTTCGTCTTCTAATCTTCTATGCGTAAAGATTGAGGAGAGAATTCTGTGATGTATTGTGTAGTGAAACGGTCTATGGTCCGGAGGGTGAGCTAGCCTTTCAAAACCCTAATTCATCATGTATTTATAGGCTACAATTTCTTGAACGAGAATAAGCTCCTTGTTTTTCGCGGATTCGTCAAACCGCTGCGAAGGCTACAGTGGTATCGACAGTGATCTCCTTTGGTCTATGGATTGCTACCTTTACGCTGCCAAAATTAGCAATGGCTTGACAGCGGTTAGCCACTTTGCTGAAAAACCCCTGAAATCCTCAAAAATAACTATTTTCTTCAGATATTCTCCAAATACAACAATTTGATCCAATAACCTGAAAAAGCTCAAACGCACAAATTAAATCCTTAAAAGACTCAAGAAACAAACAATTGATTGGAGGAAGGGGATCAAAAACATATACGATAAATGACCGATCAAACGTTGGGCGTAGGGAAAGACAGACTCGACGAATGTAACATGGCGAGAGACAAACACAAGGTCACTTTCCAGGTCTAGACAGTGATAGGCACTTTGAGACAGAGAGTATTCGATAAACAGACATGCTTTAGATCGTGGCTCCAATGTGAGATTGCCATATGGTTTAATCCATGGCTAACACAAACAGCCAAAGACACGTAGTTTCTCATATGATAGACGCGTAGAGAATATTTTCTCATATAGTGAGTGCATGTTCAACAATGGGGTTGGCATCCTATTAATTAGATACACCGTTGTGGTGAATGCATGGAACCAAAACTGAAGTGTCATGGATGCATGAGTGAGTAATGAGAAACATGTCACGGAGACACCATTATGTTCTGGTATGTGTTGTGGTGTGGTGTAGTGTGATATTCCATGACTGGAAAGTGTGTGTTTTAGTGCTATAAATTCACCACCATAATTGCTGTAAAAAGAAACAATAGGGTCTTTAAAAAAAATTTCCACTAGTAATTTAAAGCGCTTAAACGCTTCATGAACATTAGATTTGCATTTCAACGGATACAGCCACATATACTTTGTAAAGTGTTCAACAAAAAATATATAGTATTTAAAACCATATTTAGAGATAATAGGCGAACTCTAGACATCAGAGTAAATAACCTCAAGCGGTTTTGAACTAGATACAGTTGAAACCGCGAAAGGTAATTTATGAGTTTTATTATATTTGCATACATTACATGGGACACTAGACTTATGAGATGATAAAACAAGTAGCATATAAGACAATAATAATTGACTGATTATTTTTATGATGGATGACCTAGACGATAGTGCCAATCGGGAATAGAGGCCTTAATAATAGAAAAGGCAAAAATTGAGGAGGGCTTTTGCTAAGCATGAGTCGACTATTCATAGACACCATTCCTAGTCCGTCCTTGCAGAAGTTGAGCCCCCGTACTAAGATCCTTCACAGAAAAAGAGCAAGGTAAATAATAGAAACTTGGTTAGAGATACAAAACTAAGATAAAGAGATCAATTTTGTTTCATATCTGGAACACACAAAACATTAGATAATAAAAACTTTGAGGAGGTAGAGGGTAAACGAAGGGAACCAGTGTGCGTGATGTGTAGGCTTGAACCATCACCAATCATAATGTCATCGGTGCCACCATACGGAGAGTGAAGTGAGAGGTTGTGGAAATCAGTTGTGACATGGTGTGGGACACCTGAGTCAATGAGCCATTCTGAAGAAGAAGTTGAGGCTAGAGTAGCATGGTTGACCAAAGATGGAGCCTTAAAATTGTTACGCGACTGCCATTGACGTGAATGGTAGTGGCTTGGCTATTCACGTGGTTATGATGACATGGAGCAATGCTTCGCTGTGTGACCTTGTTCACCACAGAGTTGGCAAAAGCCACGATAAGCTCGAGGTTTGTTTTAAGGTTGCCGAAAGTTTTGGTTTGGAACATGAGTCTCTACTTGTCTACTGTTGTTGTTAGTCTGATTCGATACTTGCCTGCTGTTGTTGTTGTTGGACCGATTGGGGTTGTAGTAGTTTCTAGAGAGAGACATGTTGGCATAGTTGGCCGTGATGGGAAATTTCTGATTTTTAGTTGCATTTTGTTTCAGGATCACCTCGAAGTTGATGAGTTTGTCATGAAGTTCCACGAAAGATATTACAGTTTCACGGGCTCGAATAGCGGTTGAGATGTCCCGAAACTCATCCCCTAGACCGTTCAGGATCTTGACTGTAAGGTCTTCAGTATTTTCTAGAGCATCAAGCATAACTAATTCATCGGCAACGCTTTTAATATGTTGCATGTACTCGGTAATGGATTGGGTTCCTTTCATGACACCGGTTAGGACCCCTTTGAGATGTATGATATGGCCTCTAGAAGGCTTTGTGTAGGTGTTGGCGAGCGCAATCCATCATCACGAAAAGTTTGAGCAAAAGCAATGAATGGAATTATTGTTGGAGAAATAGAACTAAGGATTGCATTTAGAAGCAATTGATATTGTCGGGTCCATATGTGGTGAGCCAGATTTGGTGTGGAGACATCATCTCTTGTCATGGTTGCTGGTGGACCCACATTTCGGCCATCAACGAAGCCCATGAGGTCGAATCTGACGAGGAGTGTATGAAACTGTAGTTTCCATGACCGCTAGTTGGTGGCTGTTAGTTTTAGAAGGGCTTGGGCGGCAACATTGATGGAAATAATTGTTTTTGTAGAGGAGCTGACTTCATGTGAGGAGGAGGATGAAAAAACAACATTTACAGATTGGGAGGAGGAGGAGGAAGCTATATTGACAACAGTAACGGTAGTCATGGTTGATCGAGGAACTCATTTGAGTTTAAGAGGGCTCTAATACTTTGTAGAGAATAAAGCTTCTCACTTTATTATCATTATATGAAACATATATAAACAAGAGACGTTTACAGTTGGAGTTAACTACTTACATTCAAAGACTTAGGAGATGGTTCACGTAAACTCTAATAACAGATATAGATAAACACAAAGTCTTCAAACTGGATTGTCTAGATTATCCTTAATATTGACTTCTTTCTTACGTTTATTTTTAACTTAATAGCACCGGACCCCTCTGAAGTGTACGTGAATTTGCAATGTGCCCCCTGAATGTTTTTTTTCTACGGTAAACCCCTCAAACTCTCATTTTCTTTGCATCACCCTTATGGAGATGTCCCCTCCTCAGGAGGCAATAAAACAAGTAGGTGCAAAGAAAATGAGAATTCAAAGGGGTTTATTTCCCAAAAAAAAATTCAGTGGGGGTTTATTTCCCAAAAAAAACATTCGCGGGGGGGGCGGGGGGGGTGGTGGGTATTAAGTCTTTATTTTTGGTCTCCACTCTCCATCTTAATCATATGGATTCGTCTAGATTTTATCTACTTTCATATATTACTCCCTTGACATATACAAGCTAGAGAAGAAAGCTTTTTGAGATTTCTGATCACTTACTTTTCTTCTTGATTTGAGCATTCGTAATATCAAACTCGGATAAATATTTCGTGATTGATTATTTATGTCACATGATATAATTTTATTAAATTGAACATATATATGTATATATATATATATATAACGTATACTCACCATATTAATTGCCTCAGCTTCAACATCATATCGTCACTATATTGTCATTGCACATTGCAGGGAAGTCATAGAGAATTACGTCAAGGAAGCAAGAAATGTACTGGACGAGTTACTTATAGCCTTAGCAGAGGCCTTAGCACTAGAAAGTCATGTTTTTCTCAAACATTTTGATTATAATAATAGTGAGATTAATGTGAGGATCAACTATTACCCACCGTGTCCGAGGCCCGACCTAGCTCTAGGGCTAACCCCTCACACGGATGCAAGTGCCCTAACTCTCTTGATGCAATTCGAAACCACGGGCGGCCTCCAGATCCTCAAGGACCGGAAATGGCTGACCGTGCCATGGACCGACGATGCATTGCTAATCAATGTAGGAGATTTGCTTGAAATTAAGAGCAATGGGAGGTTAAAGAGCCCATGGCATAGAGTTGTGACCCAATTGAATGTGGAACGATTCTCTGTTGCGTTGTTCTATAACCCGCCCTCACGGGCTGAGATTGAGCCGGAGCCTATCGAGGATCTTGTACCTGGAGATGGGGGATTCAAAAAGGTGGTGGTAAGTGATTATTTGCAGCACTTGTATGCAATTAGCCCCACAAAGGAGAAGCAAGCCATCATGTATGCTAAGGTTTAATGAAACAGACAACTTGGTATCTATTTGCTTAATAAGCGATTATGTTTTTCAAGGGCATACCAATTATAATTATCATTGTTAATTAGACTGATTGGTTGATGCATACAATTATTTGGGTGAAAAATTGTAATGAATATGTACTTGTTTGTTGAAATGCATATAATTTTGTGGCTTAATTATTTATGGATGCAGCCATCGGGCTTCACAAATTGTTTAGATGGACCATGAAATGGCATACACCAATATTAACAACTTAAATCCATCAAGGCTAAATCATCCCTTTAGCTTGAAATCTGCCTGGCGTACTAGGCAAACCCTTTGAATTATGTTAAAAGAGTAGCAATATTTGTATCCCTTCCAAAAAAACTGTATATGCACCCCTTTTGTATGTACACCCTATTAAAAGTTTTAAAAATATTTTATTTTGTAAGCACACCCGGCATATTACCAAGTATACCCTTTCTCTTATTTTTTAATTTATTTATAATAAATGCTTTAAATTATAAATTATAAGATAATTAAAATAAAAATAAAAATAAAAAAAAGTATGGAGGATACCTCCTCCCAGAAACGGAAATCTCCTTTCTCTAGATTCAAGATGGTGGAGGCTACCTTCCAAAAAAAAATAGAGGAGGAGGCGGCTTTACTTCTTTTTGTTTTTCTTATACTTTTTTTTTTTTTATAACTTTTTAGCTTAGTTTTATAATTAAATTCAAAGATATTTTTTTATAACATTATTTTTTTTTATATATAGAAAAATTATAACAGTAACTTAATATTTATAGTTTTAAAATAATCACAATTTAAATTTAAATTAATTAATTAATAATATTTTAATCAAAAGATGTTTTTTATTTTATATTCGTGTGAATAATTATAATATTTGTTAAATATTCAAAATATTACATATTTTATTAATATGATATACAAGATATATTTATTTTAATCATTTTAATAAATTTATTTAAGGATAATATTGGAAATTTTAAAAATATATTGATTTGAGGTGCATATACGATTTTAGAGAGATGCAAATATCGTCACTCTATGTTAAACTCCTAAGCTAAGCTAAGCTAAGCTAATGTCGTTATGTCATTAAGAATATTTAGCCCAACTTAGGATTGGATTGAGATTTTAATAGATAATTTTGGGGTATCATGATTTTATGGATTTGTAAGATTTTAAAGACTATAGGTATTAGGATTATATAGACTAAACTTTTAAAATTTTAGAATTTTTAAAAAGAGTATTTAGACTTTATTTATAGACTATTAGAATTATATAGATTTTATTTAAAGACATTACAGACATTTTTAAATATGGACTTTATTTAAAGATAATAATGAGAATCCTTAATGCGCTCTGGAGAATATTTGCATTAATAACAAGGTCATTCTTGACAATCCTCGGAAATATTTGGATGGGATTTTAAGAGATAAAAGATGACAAATTAATTTGAAGAAAATATCATAAGAACAAGATATTCATGTTTCAAATTCTAATTATGGTCCAGTAAATCATGTGTTTGACAATAATTGGATCCCCGTGATGATCAAATCAAAAGGAAAAGTGAAGCCAACTTTTAAAATTTTATCTAATTCCAAGTCTTAAATGAGTATGAAAAGTTCTAAGCGTCTTCTTGTTGCTGAAACCAAGATTCGCCATGATTTAGTGGCTTCAGTGGCCCAAGTAAAATTACACAATGTCGCTAATTGAGCCTCACAGGTTAAGGCAAAAAGGAATGATATAATGGGTAATTTTATTAAAGTCTCTACTTTTTGACGAAATGTTACATATTTAAATGTCTTTATCATATTAGCAACTTAAATCCCTTATTTTTCTAAAACATTACCATTTGATCAAAATACTAATGGTCAACTCTAACTATATATATAAGTACAATTTTACCCTTGTCAAAATGACTTGTTGAGTTTCAAAATTAAACAATGTTAAATGGTTTATGAATATAAATAATTAATTGAAACTGTTTGAAATTTCTTTTATAAGAAAAGTATTTTAAAAAATATAAGAGAAAGTTTTTTTTCCTACTGTGGAGATCCATTTACTTATTTTTTAAAAAAAAAAATTTCTTTATTGAAATACTTTCTATTTATTTATTTGTTTTTTAAAAATTTGAAAATACTGTAAATTTATTATTTATTTTAACTTTATATTTTCCATAATCCATCAATTAGTTTTGTTTTTCTGTTTTTAAATTATTATAATATATATATATATATATTTAGAAAATAAATTTTTGTTGTTAATTTATATTTATAAACCATTTTAATATTATTTATTTTTGAAACTCAATAAATCATGTTGACAAGGGTAAAATTGTACTTTTATATATATAGTTAGAGTTGACCATTAGTGTTTTGGTCAAATGAACTAAAGTGATGTATTTTGGAAAACATGGGATTTAAATTGCTAATATAACAAAGACATTTAAATATGTGATATTTTACCAAAAAGCAGGAGCTTTAGTGAAATTACGCCTAAATATAATTATATTTTTGCATTATTTTCTCAACGTCATACCTGTCCTGGATAATAAGTTTCAAAATTGAAAATGTATTAATTGCAAGACATAAATAAACAGTATTATATATGAAATGGGAAAATATACCTCCAGTACTCTTAAGAAGATATATCTTATATGTATATCTGATAAAGTTGGTCCATCCCTTCGTAAAAGCAATGTCGATGATATTAATAATGGCTGAAAATTCAACACAAAAGAAGAAGTATGCATGACAACCAAGATTAGGAGCAAACAATCTTTATCACCTTACCTCATCTACCATAATTAACGCAGACAAAACATATAACATGGCAGAAATATTTATTTTGTCTATGTGTCTCTCCTAATTAATCGAAGGAAATTTTTGTTAAACTCCCATGAGTTTTGTATAAATTAAAATACAAAAAAATCTCAACTAGCTTGATCTGTTGATCATACTCTCAGTTATGTCTAGATAGAAACTTGTTTTTTTATGAAAATGACTCTCTTGCCTTCTAATTCTCTGAAAATTTGAATGTAGACAATGAGTAATATTAAGAAACATTTATAAAAATATATATATATATATATATAATAAAAACCCTTGAAATTTAGACTACTGTATTTTTATAATCTACTAGTTTTGGAACATATGCCTTGCATATGCTTAAATCAATATTTGAGTTTCATATTTGCAAATATACATATCCTTGAGAAATAATAAATGTTAATATAACACATATAATTTTAGTTCATGTAAATATTATTACATTGATCTAATACATTGAGGAAGTCTTAAATTTATATGGATGATTTAATTATTTTTCTATTTGACCAGAAACCACCACTTGGATTTTCTCCAAAATCTTTTTTTTTTTTTTTTACTACATTTCACTTTACACACATTCATTGTATAATCCACAAAGTCATAAAGTTTAACACAAATTATATTTCCACCCCTGTATAATTCCCTTTTATTTTTCAACACATTAAATATATAGAAAATTATAATTTCATCCCCAGTCCCATTTTACAATTTAAAATAATAAAAAATCCTTACTATATAGTTCATGTTGTGTTACTATTAATAATACCTATCTATTAAGTAATTATACAAACTTAAAGGGTTGTATTTGTTAATCGTCGTTCAATAATCTAAAGGATGCTATAATTGAAATTTTACTAAACTCTGTCCATTAAGTAAGTATATAAACTTTAAAGATTGTAATTGTAATTTTACATGCAAAGAAATTAAAAGAACAAAAAAGGATGCTATAATTGAACCGACATATCACACTTTTATATATAGTATAAATATAGATATTGATTTTGGTTCAGTTCATATCATTACCTCTAGCCTCTTAGCAAATAACCATCTAAAATCATAATAATTACATAAGGGATGCTATAACCAAAATCTTACTAAAAACTATCTATTAAATAATTATATTAAGTTTAAGGGTTGTATTTGTAATTTTACTTCTAAAAAAATTTAAAAATAAAAATAAAAAAGTCAAAGAAATTAAAAGGATGTTAAAATTCCAAGTGACCATCCACATTGTTATATATAGTATATAGATATATAAATATATAAATATATATTTTTTTAAATTAAGACAAATTATGAAAATTATTATACAATCCATGTTGTGCTACTATTACTGAGACATGTCTATTAAGTAATTTTATAAACTCGAAGACTTATATTTATCATTTAACTTTAAAAAATGAATAAATAAGGGATGCTATAACTAAAATCTTACTAAAAACTATCTATTAAGTAATTATATAAAGTTTAGGGGTTGTCTTTATAATTTTATAAAGTAAAGAAATTTAAAATAAATAAATAAAAAGGTCAAAAGACATTAAAAGAAAAGAAAAAATATACTATAATTAAGTGGCAAACTCCCTCGTTTCTTTTATATAAAGTACATGAGAATAGAAATATCATCAGAAAAAGGAGAATAAAAGTCAATAGTTATTTTTGAAAGAAAAGAAAAGTCAATATTTCTATACATAAATATACAAAATCATAATTAAATATTTGATACAGGAGATCTGGTCAAAAGGGTACCCTCTTCTGTAGGTAAATTGGGGGATCAGCTACTTTTTTCATGGACGGGTCACCAACATTACTCCTTTGATTAGAATCTATAATTAACATGCTCTTCACTCAATCACTACAAAATTTCAATTCGTGCACCCTCCATTCTATATTAACGTTGTTTATTTTTAAACTCATTAAAGAGTAATCAATGCGATGATGATTAAATTTAATATAATGTGAATATTTTAAAAATAATTGTATGTGTCACTGTGTCAGTGTTACATATTTTTTAGACCACATTTTCTTAAAGACTTTTCCGTATCTTTCAATGATCATTAAGTCCATATCGGTTGTTAACTAAAAGGCCACCTCTTTGCATGGAATTATTCTTCTGTTTTATTATTATTATTATCTGATATAGATTTATTCTTTGTAAGTGACAAATAATTTCGATGTTCATTACTTGAAAGGTTATTTAATGATGTTTCTTTAAGGAACTTACTATATAATTAATTCAGATGTATGACCACTGACCAGCTAGGTGGTCCTTTAACTAAACTGGTAATTACATAGGTCGTATCGCATTCAACATTTAAAATAAGGGCAGCATACTTATGCGAGTGATGCACTGGATGCGATGTATCCGACCATCGAAATCATACTACATGGTGTGAAAATTTAATTTTATTGGTTATTCATATCATATGTCATGACATTAGGGTTTACGATGTAATGCATCCTACAAAATGAGGTTAATTCGATGGTAAATCTCTCACACCCGCACCACGAGTTTAAGAGTTCGAGTCCTCCCCTTCTCTAAAAAACTCAAAATTTATTCAATAATGTAATACTTCAAATATATATATATATATATATATATATATATAAAGAGAAATTCCACAAGGTTTTTTATAAATTAGAAAAGAAAATTAAACTATCAAAAAAAAAAAAATTAAATGAGAATAATATATCATATCACTTTCGAATTTGATTTACATGTCAAACCATAAAAACACCGTATATTTGAGGAAAATATAAATAGATTTAAAGATTGCAAAATTCATAAGGGGATCTTTTTGAGAATTTTAAGTTCTTTGGAAGTCTCGACAAAATTCACCGTAAACCTTCTTTAAAAAATTTAAAAAATTTGTCGACAACTTTCAACATTAGAGAGAGGTCCTTTAATATTGATCATATCTTACAAGTTTTAGAACCATCAGAATGCATCTATATTCAAATAAATAGTTAATAATATTGACAATTACCCATTCAATTAGGTATAAAAAGGCAAGTCTAGTAAATGTTCTACATGATGATAAAAGCTTCGATACGCCTAACGTATACATCCGATCGACTCATATATATTATACCATATATTATGTATCTCTCGTATGATTAGTTATATATGTCACATTAATGTTAATGCAAATTATTGCCCTTTTGTTTACTTCAAAACATTTTCAATTTAATTTCTCGATAGATACGATCGAATCTTTATTATTGTAGATTGGTTTTTGTCTTTATATTTACAAATTAATGCATTTTAATTTGACTTATGGTAAGTCTCTCACACTTATATCCATGAGGTTGTCGGTTCGAGTCATGCTTCCTTTCCAATCTCAAAATATTATAATAGTTCAATATATATATATATATATATGACTCAAACCTCTCAACACCGATATAGGAAATTGCCCACCATCTTAACGTTAGGTAAAATGCCCACTATCTAAGTTAAGAGTGAATGTGCTTTGAGATTGGATTTTTTTTTTTTTTTATTACTTTTTAGTGAATAGTCTTGCAACCCAAATTAATAATCAGGGTTGTTGTATTCATTATTATATAAACTCTTCTCGTTATTTCTTTTTTTTAAAACGTGAAATTCATTTTTACATCATTTATCTCACATGAACGTGATGTCGATCTGATAGAGCTTATACCCGATTTAAAAAGTCGGTCCATCACTCCATCCCTTCATAAAAGCAATGTAGATGACATTGATAATGGCTGAAAATTCAACAAAAAAGAAGTATGATAACCAAGATTAAGAGCAAACAATCCTATATATGCTTTTGAGAGACCATTACCTGATCTTAAAATGGCAACACAATTATCTTATCTAACATAATTAACAAGACAACCAGCTGCAAGAGAAAAAACATATCAACATGGGCTCTAAAATCTATACAAATACATGGCAGAAATATTTATTTTGTCAATTAATGTGTCTCTCCTTAATTGTTAAATCGTTTTCTTCATTGAAAATTCCACCATTGATTCTTGTGGGGAAAAAAAATTAATTTAATCCAAGGAAAATTTTGTTAAACTCACATGAATTTTATATAAAATACTAAAAATTCTCGTTTCATCATCCATTTAGCTTGATCTGTTGATCATACTCTCATTTTTCCTAGATAGAAACTTGTTTTTGATGAAAATCAGAAAATGACTCTCTTACCTTCTAATTCTCTGAAAATTTGAATGACAATGACTATGACTATGAGTAATATTAAAAATAAAAAATAAATAAATAACCCTAGAAATTTAGACGATTTTTATAATTTAAACACAATCACAAAAAGGAGAAAAAAAGTCAATGTTTTTTCTTAATTTTTTTTTAAAGAAAAGAAAAGTCAATATTTCTATACATAAATATACCAAACCATAATTAACTGTTGGCGACAGGAAATCTGGTCAAAGGGGTACCCCTCTTCTCATCTTCAGTAGGTGTCTTGGCTCAGCTACTTTTTTCATGGACTGGTCACCAACATTACTCCTTTGATTACAATCTATATAATTAACTGATCTTCACTTTTTTTATTTTTTTTATTTTTGATATAAAAGAAAAGCTGGAACCAATACAACATATAGCAGCCGTGTTAAGACCGAAAATCCAGCCGAAGCCACTCCCTAAACAAAGAAAAAGCTGAATTTGCAAGTTTAAGAGCTAAGGAATTTCTAGATTTGGAAACAGTTAAACACTTAGAAATGCCAACAACAAAAAACAGCACATTAATGTCATTCATAATAAATTTAGATTCCCCTACGAAAGGGATGGAATCGTTAAGTTTGGAAACCACTTTGGGAGAAATCACCTCAGCCAAGTCCACTTTCAAATTGTAAAACTGGGCAAGGAGCAGACCTTCTCGAAGAGCAATCAGCTCACCAATATCTGCTGTAAAATTTCCCGGTCGCTGGTTGGATCGAGCTGCTACCACCAAACCTTTATCATCACGAATTGCAACTCCTACACGAATTGACAGCCCATGGTTGCAAAGAGCAGCAGCTGTATTGAGCTTGAGATAACCAAGAGGAGGGACTAACCATTCTGTACCACTATTGTTCTAAACTGAGGGGATATGAGGAGAGAGAGCCCTCTTTGCCTTCTGAAATTCTATCAATAGAGACGCAGCATCTGAAACCACCAATTCTGAAGGTTTACAATGCCCTGTATTATGCAAATTATTTATGTTACCCTATATTGCCCAAGCAAGCATGCAGAAACTGCCCAACTCCTCGACAAAAAGAGTAGAGGAGACAAACAGGAACACATGGACACACAAAATTCGAAATTCTCCAGCAATTTTTAGCCCCTTTACACCAAAAAATTGCATAAGCAACAGACTCAACAGGAGAAGCATAGCTATTACACCTAGGAGAACTCACAACTTTCTTTTGCCAGAGATTTTGAAGAGACGGTAAAGCGTTCCAATAAGCCTGTCACACAAAGATTTTAACCTTAGGAGGAATGTTAAGACTCCACATCTTGTTCCACCACCTTTGGGACTGCTCAGAATTGGAAGGAGATTCACTGTCCAGTTGTGAAATGGTTAGCTGATACCCACTGTGGACTGAGTAATCTCCATTTATATCAAAGTGCCATGCAAGATAGTCCTCTCCTCCTTGCCAACTAACCGGTATGGAAAGCACCAGCTCCTTGTCACCAGGTAACAAAAATCTGTCCAGTTTGTCTACATCCCACCAACATTGATTTTTGGACATCAAATCAGCCGCCCTATGATCAATTCCGAGATCAGACATAATCGTCCTAAAAGTACTTGGACGTGGTATCCACCTATCTTTAAAAACTCTAATCTGATTACCATCTCCAACCACCCATTTAAGCCCTTTAGATAATAATTGTCTCCCCCACAAAATACTGCGCCAAACATGAGAAACTCCATTCTTTGCTGCCACCTACAAAAAGTCCTCATTTCTATAATATTTCCCCTTCATTAACCTTGCTACCAAAGAATCAGGATTCTTCAAAATTCGCCAAGCTTGCTTGGCTAACAACAATTGATTAAAAGAAATAAGATCAGTAAAATTTAATCCACCTTGACATTTTTGGCTTACAGAGAGAAATCCATTTCACCCAACTAATCTTTCTTTTTCCTTCCCTAGAGCCCCACCAAAATTTAGAATACATGGAACTCAACTCCTTACAAAGACCAACCGGGAGTTGGAAAATACTCATCGCATAATTCAGGATAGCTTGGGCCACTGCCCTAATCAACACCTCATTGCCTCCAAACGAAAAATAATTATCCTTCCACCCTCTGAGTTTCTTCCAAACTCTTTCCATGATATCATTAAACAACAATCTTTTGTTTCTACCCACCAAACTTGGAAGACCAAGATACTTATCTTGATGACTGCATTCCTCAATACCAACCAATTCAAAAATTTCTTCTTTAATACTAGCAACCACATTTGCACCGAATGTAACCTTGCTTTTCTGGAAATTAATTTGCTGGCCAGAACCACTGGCATACACTAGCAAAATCTCTCTAATACTGATACTATATGCTCGCGAAGCCCTACTGAAAAAAAGACTGTCATCTGCAAAAAACATATGACTAATAAGGGGGCCTCCCCTACTACACCGAATACCTAACCCTCTGCCATTATTTTCAGCATGCGAAATCAAACCCGAAAACGCCTCAGCTAGACCTGGCAAGGTTCCGGTTTCGGTTCCAACCGTGGAACCGGAATCGATTTTTCGGTTCTGGTTCAAGAACCGTAACCGTAACCGTAACCGTAACCGAACCTAAAACTGAAATCGAAATCGAAACCGGAGGAGGTCGGTTTCGGTTACGGTTCTAAATTTTATGGAACCAACCGATTTGAACTGAACTGGACTGGAACCAACGGTTTCGGTTCGGTTCAAACCGGACGATTCCAACATTAATTTTTTTTTTTAATTGTTTGAAATTTGACTTTCCACTTTTCCAGCCACCCTATCCTATCCATGTGTCTTGTCCCTATCTCAACGACTCAGCCTATCTCTTTCACTATATTTTCTCTCTTTTCTTTCTTCAATCTCAGATCTCTCATCTCTCTCTTTCACTCTTCATTCTCTCTCTTTCTTTCTTCAATCTCAGATATCTCTCTCTTTACCCTTCTTTCTTTTTTTCTTCTTAAAATCGGTTTCATACTTTCATAGTTTCATCCCGTCGCCATCTCGCCGATCTCCTTCGATCTCTTCGCCGACTACCGATCTCCTTCCATAGTTCTACTCTCATCTCCGATCTCTTCTTTCTCTCTCTTCGATCTCCTCCCTCTAATGCCAAAAAGTTTTACAATTTTAAATAGAAATTGTTGGATGTGTTTGGAGCTGTTGATTTTTTTATTTTGGGTGGTAGTGGTGAGATTTCAGTCGAATGAGGGTGGTGAGTAACTGAGTAGTGACTAATCTGGTTGGTTTGGGGGGGTTTAAATACAAAAACAAAAATTGAAGGTTCAAAACCGTCGGTTTCGGAAAAACCGGAACAGCCGGTGCTAAAATCGAAACCGAAACTGTCTTATGTCGGTTCCGGTTCCGATAAAACGGTTCCGGTTCCACCTAAACCTGGAATCAGAATCGCTGGTTCTAAACCGGAACCGGAACTGAACTGGAACCTTGCCAGGTCTAGCCTCAGCACAAAGAATAAAAAGATAGAGGGAAAGGGGACACCCCTATCTAAGTCCTCTAGACGGTTTCACTTCACAAACCAAATGACCGTTAAGCAAAAAACTGAGTGAAGAAGTAGTGACACAGTCCATAATAATCTCAATCAAACTAGGAGGAAAGTTCATTTTCCTCATAACCTCTTCTAAGAATTTCCATTCAACTCTATCGTAAGCTTTACTCATATCCAGTTTGATAGCCATCCACCCATTGTTACCACTTTTCTTCCTAGCTATGGAATGAAGAGATTCAAAGGCAACTAACACATTGTCAAATATTTGCCTACCATGAACAAAGGCTGACTGATTTGGGGAGACAATATCATGCAAGAAAGGTTTTAATCTAAATGATATAGCCTTAGTAATCGTCTTGTAAATAACACTACACAAAGCAATTGGCCTAAAATCCTTAGAAGAAGTAGGATTATTAAGCTTCGGAATTAAAACAACAGAAGAACAATTAAAATCCCTAACTGAGGCATAACCATTCAGAATACTTAAGCAAACTTTGGTAAAATCATCCTTCAAAATATGCCAAAATTTCTGAAAGAAAATTGCATGAAACCCATCTGGGCCAGGAGCTTCAGTAGGGCTAAGATCAAAAATAGCTAACCTGACATCTTCCTCTGTAAATGCTATATCCAGTTCTGCTCTCTGAGACTGAGTAAAACAAGAACTGACACACTCTGAGGCTTTATTGATATTTGAAGGAGTGGGATTAGCTGACTAGAACAGGGAGTGAAAAAACTCTTGAATCACTCGAGCCATTCCTGCTTCTGTTTCTTCAAACCGCTCTTTGTTTTGAAGCCTGTGAATCGAATTTTTCTTCTTCCTTGCTGAAGCCCTGGCATGGAAGAATTTTGAATTTCGATCTCCTGACTCTAGCCATTCAGCCATGGAACACTGTTTCCAGTATAATTCTTCACAATCCAGGAGATCGTCCACTGAATTTTCTAAATCCTTAATTACTGTCATGACACCATCAGTCGCACAGGACCTATAAAGATTCTCAATCTCTCTAGTTTCAACAGAAATCTGATTACTAAGATTTCTAAACCGAAGCTTACTCCATCCTAACAACCTTGATGCAACTTGATTAAGTTTCCCAATAAAATCCTGAGACGAGTAGGAGGAACCCCGACCCTACCATGCGTCTACAATTACACTGCCAATATCCTCCTCTTTTAACCAATATGGTTCAAAGCGAAATCCAGATACTCTATTCTTCGAAAGCTGCCTATTCTGACCAAACTTCAAGAGGATCGGCCGATGGTCTAAAGAATGAAATCCTAAATGTTCCACCATCACAAAATCGTATCTATCCCTCCATAACATATTTGCAAAAAATCGATCTAACCTTTCCTGGATATTAAACTTGCCTTCCCTTTTATTATTCCAAGTATACCTAGGCCCAGAGGATCCCAAATCTAACAAATCACACTTATCATTGACCAACCTAAACCGTATCATACCAGAGATGGATTTCTCAGAACTTCCCAATTTCTCATTCATACACAATATTTCATTAAAATCCCCTCCACAAACCCAAGGCAGCCTATCAACCTCACTCAGTCTACCTAGTAAAGCCCAAGAGTTCACTTTATTACCAGGAGAGAGATCTATACACACCGGAAAATCTCCACAGAAACCCATCCTCCATAATAACTCTAGCATCTATATGCCCGACTGAGAATGAGAGAAATGTCACCTTTAATACTTTAACCTATGCAATCCACCCAAAAAGCTTCATAATTCCCAAACTTACTACTAACTTGTAGTGCCTTACTGCTAGAGAGTTTTGTTTCCGATAGAAAGACGAATTCCGGAGAATGCTGATTCATCAACCTCTTCAAGGCCAAGAACGCTCAGGGATTCCTCAAACCCCGAACGTTCCAACAAAAGTTCACTTAATCTATGTTGTTTCTACTTTTTAATCTTATTAAAGAGTAATCAATGCGATGATGATTAAATGTAATGAAATGTGAATATTTTAAAAATAAATATTGCATGTGTCAGTGTTACATATTTTTTTTAACCACATTTTGTTAAAGACTTTTCTGTATCTTTCAATGATCATTAAGTCCGTATCGGTTGTTAAAAGGCCACCCCTTTGAACAGAATTATTCTTCTGTTTTGTTATAATTATAATTATCTGAAATAGATTTATTCTTTGTAAGTGACAAATAATTTCGATGTTCATTTATCCATGGCATATACTTGAAGAGTTATTTAATGATGTTTCTTTAAGGAAGTTACTATATAATTAATTGAGATATATGACCACTGACCAGCTAGGTGGTCCTTTAGCTAAACCGGTAATTATATAAAATAAGTGCACCATATTTACACAATGATGCACATAATGCAATGCATCCGGCTATTGAAATCATACTGCGTAGTGTGAAAATTTAATTTTATTGGTTATTTATGTCATTTGTCATGACATTAGTGATTAGGATGCAATGCATCCTAATCATGCAATCAAATAGCCAATAGAACTCATGTGTATAAAAATGTAAAGAGAAATACCAGAAGGTCCTTTTCCAATATACTCAAGGTTTTTTATAAATTAGAAAAAGAAAACTATCAATTTTTATTTTTATTTTTAAATTGAGAATAATATATCATATCACTTTCGAATTTGATTTACATGTCAAACCATAAAAACACAGTGTGTATATATATATATATATATATACGGAAATTTTCATATGAGGATGTCCTGATAGAATTATATAAGGACATTGAATGTGAGCCACTCGTTTTACATACTTTGATTTGGTATGTATGTACTTGTCAAATCACTTTTATAAATGAGTGGCTCACATTCAATATCCTGATAAAGTTATATAAAGATGCCTTGATAAGAACGGAATCGTGTATATATATATATATATATACATATGTTTGAGCAAAATAGAAATAGATTTAAAGATTGCAAAATTCATAAGGCCCCATTTGTTTCGCTGTATTGTATTGTATTAGACAATTAAAATATACTAAAATAATATAATATAGTGTTTGGTACAAACACTGTACGGGCTTATTTGGTATGCTGTATTGTATTGTATTGTATTAGACTGTATTGAATTAGATTGTATTATATTGGACTGTATTATTCTTATACAATCCTGTGTTTGGTAATATTTTGTATTAGATTGTATTATGTTGTATTAACTAATACAACCTCTTTACTCTGTATTAGTTAATACGATATTAACTGTATTAAACCAATTAAAATGTTTTAGCTAATTCAATTCGGTGAACGGTGCAAAATAATACAATACACGAGTAGTGAGTATAGTGACAGTAATTATGAGAATGACAAGTTAGAAAGGTCCAAAATAAAACCCTGAAAACCCCCAAAAGCCACATTGAAGAGACAAGGCATGTGGATCATCAAAAGACATAGGCATTAGCAGATACACAGTAGTAGAGTTACATATATTTTAGACATAGAAAGAGAAGGGGTGGGTGAGTTGGTGTTTTGATCTGGGGTTGCTAACTAATGCTGATTTGTCTCTTGCATTGGCTCTTTCTTATGAGTCCCTTTGTGACTTTGTCCTTAAAGGGTCAGACCCTTTTTCACACTGCTCTCTCCAAAGCCTGTAAGGGCTTTTACTACCACACTCTCTCTGGGTCCACCTCTGCCCTGCCTTCTTCTTTGTGGGCCTCTTTTTGGGGGCCCATTCTCTGTCCCCAGTCCAGGTTTCACATGCCCTCTCTTACCCATCATAATATGGTCCAGTTGGTGTACCGTTGCAACAACAACAACAACAACGTTAGACTTTCTTTTTTGAACTATTACACTAAATTTGGAATTCAAACTTAAGTGAATATGACTCAAACTTACGATCTCAGAAGTGCGAGGGGCATTTCACTTCATCACTGGGACAATAACAAATTAACAATGCTGTTAATGAGAAAAATTTAAACATTGGAGTTGTAAATTTGTTTACCTAGTTAAGAGCCAGAAGTATACATAGTTTCTTTAATATGATGTTCCTGCAGTGCAGGAAATTTGGTGAAGACAGTGGACCCCTCACAGAACCTTTTGTATACAGCCTGGTATAGGGTCCCACATTGACCAAATATTTTTATGTAGGAAATCCCAGCCACATATTAGTAGGGTCCCCAATCCCCATGTTATCGACAATATTGAGGCCTTACAGTAACAATAATCTATACTAATGGGTAGGGGTTGTACATGAAGAGAAATTCAAGCATCATGAGAGAAACCTAAAATATGAAAAATGGTGGGGTGTGTTAAAAAGTTGAAAAATAAATATTGATGTAAATGTACAACTAGAAAAGAAGTTTATGAAACATCGTTCAATGTAACTCGGTAGTAAAGGACAATATCTTAATTTGATGGTAAAAGAGATCATTCATCCTAAAAATATTTCAGATATCTATATCCAAGAAAGATTATTGTAAATGGGTCTTTGAAAAAGTAAAAATAAAGGCACACAACTACACGAGTGGTAGAGTAATTAGTTAATTACATATCTCAACTAAAAAAAAGGTTAAAAACTGATAGAACAGTAATTCGTGCCACGTGGACAGAAAATGTAAAATGAGATAAGCAATGCATGGATTACATTGGTTGATCTGATGCATAAAAACAGACCTTTTCCTAACAGGTTATTGTTTGCCTCGAGTCTGAAAAATGTGCAAGCTGATCCAACGGCCACAAATACAATTAGACTAATAAAAAATTAAACATTAATAATTGATTGGTTTTAGTACAACTTTTTGGTCTCATTCGGTCTTAGCAATAATTTAGATGTGTACTGTATATATATATATAAAAAAAAAAATACATTTATTTTCTTAATATGATTTTGAACAATAAAATTACAAAATTAAACTCAAATTTTATTCTAAGAAGACTTAACAGAAAGACAAAAACGGAACCGAACCGAGATCTTTTGTTGTTCCCGTACAAGCTCCTACGTGATTTGACATATGAAGTGGCCACGACCCCACATCAAATCAAATCTTTGGCTCACCTCGCCTTTACACGTGGACGGTCCTGATTCACTTCACCTCTCTGTCTCCCACACTCCTATCCTATCTTTTCCCTCCAAATCCCATCTCTCATACGTGGCAACCACACGTCATGCCCTCCTCATCCCAAGTCATTTTTTTTTTATTTACGATAATATCCTGAGCCTTGTAGGCCTATTTTCAATGCCGAAATGGGTTAATCGATATTAAATTAGGGCTAATTTTGGAAAAAACCCTTTTTTGAGATCCTCGACTTCTACGGTTTTGAACAGCACATACACGATACACGTACATTTCACTGACTTGTAATTTATGTCGGACAAGTGGCTCCACGTAATTGGCCCCCCTTTAGTCCAAACACATTTAATGTTCAGAAAATGACCTTACACATGAAAACCAAATCTATAAAGATACTATACTAAAAATCATACCATAAAAAGATACTAGCGCATTACTTTATTACTTAATATACATTCTAAGGGTAGTTTCGTCAACCGAAATGACCACCCATGGTCACAACTCACATGCCATTAGTTCTCATGGATACATGATTGAAAGTATGGTTCAGGAATAATTGAAACATCATGAGACACAGCTCTGATGATTTGACCAAAATACCCCTTAAAAAAGAAAAAAATTTAAATAATATACCCGACTTTACCGATCAAAATTATAATATATGATATATAAATATTATTAAAAAGTAACAAAATTCCCTCATCCCGCATGTTATCCGATCTCGGCCATTCATCTTATAATCAACGACAAAATCAATAACAAGAAAAAATAAATGGGCCCATTTGTTTCTCTCTAACATGGGACATAAAAACAGTAGAGAGAGATGGTGGTGGTCTTATCTACGGTTACTGTACATCCGGGCCAGAGGATCGGAGCCGCTTTGCAGACGGCTCGGCTTCGGCTTCGGCTTCGGCTTCGGCTTCGGCTTCGGCTTCGGCTTCGGCTTCGGCTTGTCTAGTGGAGCTGGGATTCTCCGAACGCGTATCGCAACTCCCACATGCAGCAGCGTCCAACACGCCGACTGGACTTGGCGGAGCCGGTTGTAGCTCGGCTCTATGGTCGTCCTTGAGCTGAGCCGAAGGACACATGTCGATTAGATATTCCTCGATTAGTTGGTGACAGCTTCTCACCATTTCCTATCAAAAATGCACCAATTGAGAGATTTTATTTTTACACAACTTTCTATGCATCCTTTCTCTAGAAATTCTCACTTCCCCAAAACTATTTGTATTTACACAAAGACCCCTATAATATCTAAAATTTACATCCAGAGCAAAAATAAACTTACTTTATTCACTATCTCGTGAAAAATCGCCGGTGAGCCTGGACTTTCACCGGCTGCACATAACACAGCCGCCGCTGCCATTGTAGACGATGCAAAACCCAAGAAATCAACAACTACGAATCATTAAAAAAAAAAAAAAAAAAGCACACTCACAATTAATTCCAAAACAAAAAAAGTAAAACAGAAACCCATTAAATATCAAACGAGCCGGGTCGGGTCGAGTGAAAGTACCTCGGGTGGTGTTGAGAATGAGATCCGAGGAATATGAGAGAATCCGATTAAAGGAATCCGGGTTGGAGCAGGAAGAGGGCAATTTGGAGATGAAGTAATGAAGGTAATCAAAGGGAGTGATAGACTTGAGTCTCCAATTGAGAATTGACATGACCCGGAGCTCCATTCTCTGAACGGTTTTGGGTTCGAATACGAATCTGGGTTCAAATAACTGGAGGTCCAACAATAAAGGCACTTCGGGTTCTTCCATTTTCGCCGCTAAAGACAAGCACGCAACTGACAGTAGCTGAAACGGCCACCCATTTGCTTGCTGTTAAATAAAAAAACCAGTCTTTATTTTGTAAGTCAATCTTTCGTTTTTTTGCCGGAAAATTTTGCATTTTCTCGGGAAAGAGAAAGAAAATTACCGGTAGGGAATGACAGGAGAGAAAACGGTCAAAGTAGTTGACAGAGAGTAACGCCGTCACTGGCTTGAAGTGATAGTATGCATGCACCTAAAATTGTCACATATTTGAAACGTTTCAAATTCACAGTTTCTGTTATTGTGTAAGAAATTAATTAAAGATCCCACATCAGAGACATACCTTGAGGATCCAGTTGATGGAATCTTGACGGGAAGTGACGTCGACCGAACGGTCACGACAGCGTTGTAGGTAATCAGGGAGGGGCATATGGTGGGGTTCACAACAGATTAGTGAGGAGATGGTATTCTCATCGGACGGTGGATAATTGAAATGAGAGATCCGAGTGTCAGAAATAGATGAGACAACATCACCAGCATCTTCGGCGCAATACAAGGTACTAACACTAGCAGATTGATGGTCCGGCGACTGAGACATGGTGGAGGAGAGAGTATTGAAGTGGGTCTAAGGATGGGTTGACGGCGGATACGGCATTGGTGACGGAGATGGATTCTGGTCATCTGGTGGTGGGTGGTGGGTTTGGTTTTGGGGGTTTTATGGGTGCTGGTTTGGGACATAACATGTTTTTTTTTTTTTTTTTAAATTTTTTTTTTTCTCTATATTTATCGTATGTGTGCGTGTTTTTATAGTTGTCAAAGTGTATGAGAATACGTAGACGAATGTCGTAGATGGATAGGATTCGTAGTTGTGACTGTATTTAATTATTTTACTGTTTAGATGCACTGGATCATAATTCGTAAGCTCATTTTCCTTTTTATATATATTTTTCTTATTTAAAAACTGAAATTAAAATCATTAAAAAATAATAATAATAAATAAAAGGCCATAGCAGGGTATTTAATAAAGGAAAAAAACGAATTAATATGTAAATAGTGGTAATTATGTAGCCAAAAAATTAGAGATTTGATTTCGTATTACTGGTCATAACCCATGATTTTTTTTTTCTTACATGTTAGAAATCTGTTATCACGCAAGTCATGAACTATTCACCACGTGCTTTAATGTTGCGGCTTGACTTTTAACCATGCTTATTTTGTAATAATAATATTAAAATTTGATAACATCTTCGATGCTATCAAGTATTTGGGTAGATTTTCTTGTCATATAAGATTGATAGATAATGATGTAAAAAAATCTCTCAAATACAATTATCTAATCTAAATACAGAGATTTCGTAGCATGGTGATTAGGATTTCTAACAATTTATCACCAATGTTATTAATGGTAAAATAAACGAGGAGAGAGATAAACATTTTATGGTGGTTGTTCATTAAGGAGTCGTTTGTTTTTTTCACTTAAAATTTAGGGCTAGTTTAGTATTGTTGTAACTTTTATAATAATCATTGTTAGTTGTGCTGAAGAAATAATCAGCTTTAAAGTTAATCAGCAGATGTTTGATTAAATATACTTTTAAAAATACTGTATAGCTCAAAAACAGTATACATATGTTTGGTAATTTTATTTCAAAAGTGCTGAAATTAGTTATAATAACTAAAATAGATATGATTTTAGAACCTTATTTTATTTTTTTTTCATTAATTGTATATATTAAATCAATATTTAAGTAGAATATTTAAATAAGAAAAAAAATCATAAGAATAATAAAAAAATTTTAAAAGATTTTATAAATTAAATCAATATTTAATTAGAATCTTTAATTATGAGATGAAATAAGGAATATAAATGATTTTAATTTAATTTTATAAGAATAATAATGATATTTTAAAAGATTCATTAAATGTTGAAATAGATTATTCCATAATCACTTTCAAAAAGTAACTCTTCACCTACTTCTTAAAATCATTATCAAAACTTGTTAGATTATCAATTAATCACTTTTGAAAGTTTTACAAAACATCATTTTATGTCAAAATTATAAAATGAGCTGATTTTAACTTCTCAAAAGCAATATCAAACTAGCCCTTAATGGGTCTGAATCATAATAATTAAGTTGTTTTATGTATTTTGTTAAGTGGTCAAACAACTTAAAAATACCAAAAAAAAAAAAACTTTTTTTTAAAAAAGTAAAAAATCCTGAATTTTTACTTAATTGCAATCCACTTAATTACATTAAATGCAATCTAAAATCTTTTCTTCCGATATTATCCTCTATATATAACATATTTCCAATTTCATCATAATTATATATTATATAGAAATCTTTATTTTAATATATTCCTTATTTTAAATAGCTTTAAAAATAAAAAAAATAACCCTAATCACTTCTCATATTATGGGTTGTTTGTTTTTTTGTCTGAAAACTAAATAGTCCTGAATTTTACTGAAGACTGAATAGTGACTGAAACATGAATCTGAATGATATGTTTGTTTGTTTTTTTGTTTTTTTTTTTTCTCACATCTGAATATTCTGTCAACATATTTATTTTTTAAAATTAAAATCGTCTGAAAATAGGTAATTTTATATGTATATCCATGTTAAACAATTATATATATATATATATATATATATATAATATAGAATAAAAACAATCTATAAATAATTATTATTATATGAACACATATGATCATGAATTTCTTCTTTGATTACAAAAAAAACTTTATTTTTACTAAGAAAAGAAAAAAAATTTTGTTTTCAAAAAATAATATGGGCAGCAGGAAAACTCACACAAAACACTCTAAAAATAATACCCCAAAAAAATACATCATCCTAATATCATAATAGAGTATTGATATTAAACACCAATATGAGAAATGATTAGGGTTTATTTATTTATTTTTAAAGCTATTTAAAATAAGCAATTTATTAAAATAAAGATTTCTATACAATATATAATTATGATGAAATTGGAGATATGTTATATAAGGAGGATAGTATCAGAAGAAAAGATTTTAGATTACATTTAATGCAATTAAGTGATTTACAATTAAGTGAAAAGTCAGGATTTTTTACTTTTTATTTTAAGTTATTTTTGGTATTTTTAAGTTGTTTGACCACTTAAAAAAAAAAAAAAAAAACAAACCAAATAACTTAATGATTATGATTCAGACCCATTAAGTTTTAAGTGGAAAAAACAAATGACCCTTTAGTGTTTAATATAAATACTTTATTATGATATTAGGGTGATGTATTTATATATTATTATTTTTATAGTGTTTTGTGTTAGTTTTCCTGCTACCTTTTTTATTTTTTGAAAAAAAAAAAAAAAAACCTTTTCTTTTCTTAGTAAACATGAAGTTTGTTTGTAATGGAAGAGGACGATTATGATTATATATGTTCATATATAATTATTATTATTGAATTGTTTTTATTCCATATTATATGTATAATTGTTTAACAAGGGTATAAATGTAAAATTGCTTATTTTTCAGACAATTTTACTTTTGAAAAACAAATAAGTTGACAATACATTCAGATGTGAAGGGGAAAAAAACATGTCATTCAATTTCAGATTTCAGTCCATATTCAGTCTTTAGAAAAATTCAGGACTATTAGATCTTAAGACGAAAAAAAAAAAAAAAAAAACCCTTAAATTTACATATTCTTCTTTAGATGTTACACTGGAGATGAGAATATGTAATTTTTTTTTTTTTTACCAAAATAAATCCATATTCAAGAAAAATGTTTATATGTCACTAATATAAACTAAAAAAAAAAAAATGTATAGTAGAATTGGAGATGTTCTGTACATTTTTATTTGTAATTCAATTTGTGAGTTATTATTTCAATTAACAATAAACTACTAGCTACTAGTTATGCAAATTTACATTCTTATTTTTTTTGTTTGAAAAGTAATTTACTCTCTTAATTAACTTTATTAAAAATTGACACTTATCTCTTATACCATAAATATTTTACCGTTAAATATAACTAATAGCGCACAAAGTCAAAAATGTAAAAAGATGGAAAATACTTTTGATACCCCTGCATTAAAAATTCAACATTTTAAGTAGATGTTGACTCCGAAGGATCTTGGCCAATGATAAAGATCTAGATTAAATCTCCACTATTACTTTCTTTTTCGTTTTAAATATGCTTAGATTTTTTCTTTAATCTTTGTTAATTGTTGTAAAAATAATAATAATAATAATCAATATATATCTCTAAGATGGGCTGTGAAGATATTTTTTTTATTTTAATTTTTAAATATTTAAAATTTGATCAAAGGACAAAAATACCATTCTATATGTTAACTTTGACAAAGATTGACTAATAATATGGGAGATCGTTGTCATTGTTTTTACACAGTTGATTGTAAATGTAAATTGAAATGTCTAGTGTTATTATTATTATTATTATTAAGTATTACAACTATTACAATAGTAATGTCAGGACCTGCTAATATCAAACAGTATATGTGCGGTCTGGATATTTATTCTCATTAACGAGAGAAAATTCTTCACACATGCTTCCAAAATGTGTATGGTGGGACTCGAACCTCTGACCACTAATATGGAATGGAGGTGCACAATCACTTGTGCTAAGAGGTAATGTGCAATGTTTAGTATTATTGAAATCGAATCTTAACCGATAAACCTATCTTATTACGTGCATAGTTTCTCAAGAGATCACTCTTTCTTCTTCTTTTTTGCCTTTTTTTTTTTTTTTGAAGTACTAACGTTCTTTTTTACTTGAGCGTGCTTAGAGCATTTTTATTTGTGAAAAAAAAAAAAAAAAGTCACATAAGATAAATAAATAAACTGTTAATAAATATATTTTCAATACATTTGTGCATAATCAACCTCAAGCTGATGTGATAAAAAAAAAAATTATACATTGTCAATATGACTGTCTACATTCAGTTCGGTTGACTCGACATTCAATAAGTATTTAAAATTGATATTAAAATTTTTTATCTATTTTTGATAAAAAAAAAATTTATAAAAAAAAACAGAAAAAAAATTGGATACATTATTAATAAAAAAAATAAATAAAAAAAAAAAGTGCTTTAAACAAAGCATTGGAGACCAAATTTTGAGTTGATTGTCTATCAAGTCTATCTTTATGTCACATAGGAAATAAGTCTCTTGACATTGTTGTCATGTCAACGATTATTGGTATGCAAACCACTTTTGCATTAGAGATGCTCTTAAGCATAAAGTTTTGAATGCACCACAAGGTTGTGAGTTCAAATCCTTCCCTCCTCCCTAAAACACCACAGAATTTATGTAATAGTATTATACTTAAAAAAATAAAAATAAAATAAAAAATAAAAATAAAAACAAAAACATCAAGTTTTGAAGTTGCACTTGCCTAATTAAACCAAATGACAGTATAATAGACATGACCGCAGTTCAGTTTCACCTGTGGAACTAAACCTAAACCAATCCTTCCAAAATCAAACCAGAACCGAATCAAATATACTGTCATTTCAAAATTCTAGTTCTCCAATTTTAAAAACCGGAGTGGAACCGATGGTTCCTACCTGGTTCTGGAACTGGCAGTTCCACCATATATATATATATAATTATATTATATATATATATATTAATTTTTTTATCGGAAAAAAAAGGTGGATCATGGATCTGTGATATGTACCACCATCCAATTATCCATCCATTAGAACACTTCCAAACTAAAGCCAGTCAAGCACATAAATTCAAAATCTACAAACATAAACACACAACCCACCCTTCCAAACCAGTCAAGCTCCACAAACCCAAAATCCACCACCACCACCTCATCGATTGATCGAAAGAGAGAGAGAGAAATGAGATGAGGAAGGAGCCGAGACTCACCCAAAAGCAGAGTACACCAACCAACCCAAAAGTAGAGCTATAGATCGATCTTTTTTTGATTTTTTTTCTCTTTTTTGATTTGAATCTGGCTGAGAGGAGAAGATTTTGGTGTTGGTGTGATGGTGATGATGGCCCATTCACGAATGGTGACCACTGTCGATGAGATCGAGAGAGAGAGAGGGGGGAGAGAGAGTCTGGTTTAGATGAATGTGATTTGGGGTTGGGTGAGAGAGAGAGAGAGAGAGAGAGAGAGAGAGAGAGAGAGTCTGTTCAGATAAGAATATCAGATGAGGTGATTTGGGTGGGGTTGGTTGAGTTAGTGAGTAGTAGGCCAGAAACCAGAAAAAAAAAATTTCTAGATAGGCTGTGGACAATTTCATATAGATAAAAAAATTATATTATAAAAAAATAAATAAATAAAAAAACCATTTTGATAGCAAATCTTGACGGTACGAGAGAATTTTTATTAGTTTAAATAAAAAAAAAAAAGTATACATAGTCAGAGGACATAACGAGTCTTACCCTCAAATACATATTTTAACCAAGAAAAAACATAAGAAAATGAAAATGAAATATGCATGCAATGTAAATACAATGAGATCTTACTTAAATTTTGACTTTTAAGGCTTTAAAGAGACAAATACATCTATTAAGGAATCTGAATCAATTGTAAAAACAAGTTTTCTTTTAATATAAACAACTAGTGCCGGTCTTGAGGTTTTGGAGGCCCTAGGGTGAATATATAAAATGGGGCCTTTTGTTTAATCTCGCAGTTGAATCTTGTGAAATCGCGTACATAATAATAATAATAATAATAATAATAATAATAATAATATATTATTATTATTATTATTATTATATTTTTTGAGAAAATTTACAAAAGCTTAATCGAAGTAATTTTCATTAAATGTATATCGCAATTCATAGAAAAAAAAAATTGAAAAAAAAAAAAAGTTACGATCAAATAAATATGAATGACAATTTCAACTCAAAGAAATAGTATGTAAATAAGAAGAGACGAACTTGGTTAGAAAATGAAAAGGGATGAGGAGACCTCCTCCTTTTTATTTTATTTTATTTTAATTATTTTAGAATTTAAAAAAAAAATAAAAGAAAATGTATATTTGGTAATGTTTGGGGCAAACTTACAAAATATAATTTTTAAAAAATTCTTAATGAGGTGTATATGTGAAAAGGGATGTACATACAAATTTTTAGGGGTGCAAATAGAGCTACTCATTTGCTTTTAATAATTCTGATGAAAGTCCATTTTGAGCTTAATTTTTATATAAGAAGTTGATTTTCACATCCTTTTTTCTTATTTGGGGCCTAAATTTGATATAATTTTATGAAGTTTGAAAAATTACAACAAATTTAGACCATTTATTTATCAAAGTTCAAAGATATAAACACTAAACACAGAAAATAAAAAATAAAAAATGGGCCATTTTTATGCCTTTTTTTTAGGGCCCTGGGCAGGCACCCCTAGTCAACCTACCTTAGGGCCAACACTGTAAACAACTATACAATTCTCAAGAAACTCATCATCTATCTTGCTGTGCAAAGATATTTTGACAAGTTTCATAACCGAAAATAAAACTTAATTTTAGATTAATTTTACAATATAAACTTTAAAATAAAAATAAAACTTATAGTTTTCTCATACCAACGTCTGTATACCTCAATAAATCCAAAAACTATGAAAACTCATAAAATTGAAATTCTTTGAGACTTGTAGATTGATTTATATGGTAAATCTACTACTTTTGGTGTGTTGTTAAGTGGTTAAAATTTCCCAATTTAATTTTTGAGTTAGTAAAGGGTTAACATTTATCAATTTAACCGTTCACTTGGTTAAGAAAATACACTAGGCTTTAATGAGTTTGATACATATTTTTAAGTTATTGGGTTATTATTAAGATAAAAAATGTATATTGTAAGTTAAGTCAGAATCGAAATTGGACTATGATATACTTAGAATTAATTGGGGTGGATTTAAAACTATTTATAAAAAACTTTACTTTTTTTTTCAAAAAAATAGCCCACCCTAGCCAACCTTAATTCTGCCATCGGTGAGCAGGTGTAGATGTAAGTGACGTTCACATGACTAGTTTTTTTAAAATAAATAAATAAATAACCGGAGGAACCGGATGAACTAGAACCTCCTTAAGGATGGTTTCGGTTTTGATTCTCCCAAAATCGGAACTAACGGTTTGGAATCGAGAACCGAACCGAATCGAACCAGAGTCCTCTCTACAGTATAAATGAATAAACAATAAATCATTTAATTTACAACATTATCCTCATGTGTGTTATGAGTCTTAAATGGATATTAATGAGAGACAATTTTGGTTGTTTGAAAAATCAAAAATATGATTTTATACATTTAATTGAGATAATTGATTGTCGAATTTTGATAAGCATTTTTTCAAGGTAGTGAAGGAAGGAATAAAATTATTTACTAAAAACAACATCGCATGAATGCCATTTCATTATAGGAACTTATAAGTTAAAAAACATTAATTTTGTGTTGTTCAAATAAAGGAATAAGATACTTATGCCCCGTGACAATCAATAATTCTAATTCTAATAATTCAATAACTATAAGTTGATAAGCAGCAAACACTCCAGAGATATATGTAACCGCTCCACAATTGGAAATGTGGTGGCCATACAATAACTTCAATTAATCATAACACAAAGTACATCTCACCTGAGTAATTTTTACCACCCGTCTCAACGTAGTTTAATCGTAAAGAACATTCATTTAACTTGTCAATATCTTTGGTTCGGATTGTTATACTCGTATGTGTTATATAAAAAAAAAATGTAGCAAAATTTTAATTTGATGGGATCACATGTAATAACCTTAATTTCATCATATAATTATATAAATATGTAGTTTATAATTTCATAATTGAGTAAAAAAAAATATTTCAAAGGCTTGAAAGGAATTAAAAGCAATAACAACTCTTTAATTTTTGAAGAGTGGTGCTATTGGCACACCCCCTACCTATCTATTTATGCCCCGCTTTTTTAATTATGCAGTTTTTTTTTTTTCCTTTATCAGAATTATTTAAAGGGACATACAATTTAAGGAAAAAAATATTCTACAAAGTAAACCTGTTAAAACCTCACATTCCTTTTCAAAAAAAAAAAAAAAAACCATGTTCTTTTAAACCTTTTTTTTTTTTTTTTAATTTCTTAACTCTTAAACCTTAAATTTTGCTTCTTACACTCATACAAAAATATCATAAAATAGTCTTTGAAAGATATCAAACATGTGGAAGAATCGTTCTTTAGAATGATATTAAGCTATCATTGTATTAAAGCAACCATGTTATTTTTTTTTTTCTCTTTCACCATGAAATAAGAAGAAAAAAAACTCAAAATAAAATAAAATAATAAGAAGAAAAAACAAATCATTTAATGGATGTGAGAGAAAGATGTATACAGAGATCAAAGATGAGGTAGTAAATTGGGTAGTTTTGGAAATAAATCAAAACAATTAATAAAAATATTTAATTTAATTTTATTAAATCAAAATTTTAAAAAGTGGGGCATATATAGATTGGTAGGGAGTGTGCCAATAGCACCACTCTTTTTGAAAGGGTAGCAACAACTCTTTAATTAAGATAAATTGGTGCTTTGATGTGTAACTTAAAAATTCCAAGTTAATAGAACTTTCCACCATAAATAAACATAAATTTTTTTTTTCACAATAAATAATTGAAACCCGTATTATGATATCTCATGTTGATCTTGATTTACCACCGTATCAAGGAAAAAATAGAGAAATTATTAAAAATTAACTTGAGAATAAATGAAACAGAAAAACCAGTAACAATACAAGAAATTAAATAGGTTTAGATAATAATAAAAAATATAAAATGAATGCAATGCAAATAGGAGTGTCGACGAAGGGTCGGCCAAAAGGCCCACCTAGTCTAAACTCCAATGTAACGCATGCCAAACAAGAGCCAGGGAGACGATTATTCCCGAATTTATAGGCCCAACTGGACTCCAATCTCGTAACATTGCTTCTTCATCATCCTCAATTATACTGCAAAGCAGACATCAAGTAGCTTCACGTGAAGCCGCCTCATGCCCTATATTATATATATATATATATATATATATATGCACCAAGAAGTACACTGGAAAATAGATTGGGTTCATGTTGATAACATTAAGTGGGTAAAACTCTAAAGAGTGAACTAATCCTATGTCATAAGCGTAATTGAATTTGAGATTGGACTCAACGAGCACGAGTTGAATGTAACTCTCACTTTAAAGAAGAGGTCTCTCCACACCTTACAGTTTAATGGGTAAAAGTGAACCCATTAAACCGTGGTAATTTTAGGGTTAATGGGTTTACGTATAAAAAAGGGCTCATACACAGTTTTTTTTTTTTTTTTTTTATGTAATTTGAAATATTACAAGAACTATTATAATATGACTGTCGGGACCTGCCAAGATCAAACAATACATGTACGGTTCGGATATTTATTCCAATCGTATGAGATAACTACTCTCATAACTTGGAAAGAAAAGTTTATAAAATACACATAATGAAATTTAAACCCCTCACCACTTGCGCATACAATTTTTTAGGTGGGTAAATATCGCCATTCAAATTGTAATCATCTATATATACCACTGAGTTTTATTTCTTTTTGAATTTTGCCCACCATAAAGATTTTATTTCAGTGTAATGGCCCCTACAATCCAAGCAAAAATTTTTGGCTCCGCTCGTGAGTCAAATATGAATATTTATTTGTTTAATACATGTTTAATTTAAGACGTTTAAATTTATTTTCACTTTGTGATATTGAACATAAAGTATATGTAGTGTGTCTAATTGTCTAAGTTATTAAAGACTTAAAAAGAAAAGGTACCAAAATACAAATCAATAAAAAAGTAATTATCATTTTCATATATTGAAATGCCTAGATACAACCAAAAAATGATTTGACCAATCTAATCTAATTAGATGCATTTCATTCATCTTGTTAAAAGCTGTACGGTCTTCAATTTTCTTCTTTTGGAAAGGGTTAGGGTCTGTCCGATAGAAGCTTTTTGGCCCCTTTTTGTTTTTGTTTTTCGAAAATAATTTCGAATTCATGTTCATTAACCACTTTTTATTTTGTTTTCAAATTACAAAAACAAAATCAATGTTAAAATTGAAAATCATGGAAAACAACATAAACATTTTTTCCATGTTTTTCATTTTTTTTTTTCAAATTTATTTAAAAAAAAAAAAAAACTCACTTTTTTATTATTTTCCTTTTTTCTTCTTCTTCTAGTCACCGTTCACCTTCGTCGTCACTCTTCTTCTTCTTCTTCAAGCCGGAGGAGGTGCAACGCCGATCTTCTTCTTCTTCTTATTTGAGCTGTGGATTTGTTCTTGGATCTTCTTCTTCTTCACCTCGCCAGAGGAGATGTGACACCGATTTGGTTTGAGCAGATCTTCTTCTTATTTGAACTAGATCTGCTCTTATTCTTCTTCTTTTTCACCACGTCCAGATCCATGACTCTCTCATTATTATTTTTTAAAATTTTTAATTATTTTAATTTTTAAAAGATTTCAGATAATATATATTTAATAAAAAAATTATACTTTTAATTTATAATGAATGTGATTTTCTTTAAATAAAAAATAATGTTAAATAAAATTGTTTAATCAAATTATTTGTAGATTATAATGTGAAATAAAAAAATCGGACTTAGTTGATAATTGTTTGAGATGAATTGTTGTCAAATTTTGATATTTTTCGGTTAATCTACCGGACGTATTTTTAGTGTTTTTATTTTCATAATACAACTTTCAGTCCATACTATTAGACACGTTTTTATATTTCAAAATTGAAACTAAAAACAGTATTTTCATCTTCGTCTTTCTTTTTAAAAACAGTAAATAAAAAATGTTTATAGGACGCGCTCTTAATTATCGAAGAAGAAGATGGATGACACTCCTAATCTCAACCATTGAAAAGACATATGAGGCCTTGACTCTCCCAACCAAGTACTCGACTTTAATTTGATTGCAAGAATCCATTTTCTTTTCAAATCAATATCGATCGTCTGGACCGGCATCAACTTTCCTTGTTTTAGACAAATTTAGTGTGGTCATGATAATTTATAAATGTTTTGCAAAACAAAATTTGTGAATCTAATTGAATTCCAAATTTTCAACAAGTTGTGGTGGAAATGCTGAAAATGTTGTAATTTTTGTTTTATTTAAAAAACCATCTATATGACTACTGTGTAAGCAATTACTCTAAATTATCACATCATATACAATTGGAATTAGAGAGAGGGTTAGGATTATGTTTCAAAGGGGCACCCTGAAATAATAAGGTTTTTACTTTTATTTTTTAATTACAATAATTCAGGGTTTTGGGAAAGGGAAAAGATTCGAACCCACAACCTTATGATGTAGGTATGAGGGACATACCACTAGGTCAACCTCATCTTGTGTGAAATAATAAGATAAATCCACATATATCTTAGAAGTTATGTTAAACAAAACAATAATTTGAAAAGTATTGTTGTTTTTATTTTAAAACATTATTATTTTTATTAATTATTTAAAATGAATAATAATTTTTATTGAAATAAATTATCTTATTTTGTACATTTATGAAAAACATTTAAAATGATTCTTGAATATGATGAAAACATAATAAAATAAGAACATTAATGCTAGATATTCAAAATTATATCTCAACCTGTAACTTAAACAATTTAATCCATATAAATGTGACTAGTGAAATAAATTATAATTAATATGTATATATCAATTTATTAATCGGCACACTTTTAGTTGGGGTTAAGTCTAGAATTACTCTACAAATAATATATACTAAAATTTATAGCTATTAATTCAAGATTCAATAATAGTTTTTAAGAGTTAGAAATTTAAACTGTACCACTTATATTTTTCTAATATCCAAAAACTATTTAAATAGTATATTTAGAATCAAATATATTCTTTATGATTAAGAGGAAATTATTAACGGTGTAATTAATAAAAGAATTAGAAAATTTAAATATGAAATAAAGGTAAAAACATACAAATCTAAAAACTTAAGAGAAAATTTAATAAAATTGCAAAACTTTAGGTGGCAATGGCTTCCCCTCGTCATTAGGTAGCTCTGTCCCCTATTGGAATTAAGCTACTATATATTATTTCAAATTCATTTATATTTAAACAAAATACATAGGTTTGATTTTCATTAAGAATTACATTATTACATAAATTTGGAATTTTTTTGGGAAGGAGGGATGACTCAAACCCGCTACCTCATGGTGCAGCCGTGCAGGTGTGAGAGATTTTAACACTGGATCAACCTCATCTTATCAATTTTCATTAAGGATTCAAAAACTTAACAAAAGAAAATTACATTTATTCCTTATATGCTTACTAAAAAGAGGGAAATAAAAAGGAGGACCATAGTGTTATTAATACAAGTGTATCAACCCGTACGATGGACCAGCTTTATTAAAAAAACTTATCGTACTATATCGTGCTACATTATCACTGTTAGAAAATCTATGAAAGACTTTGCTACTATACACAAACTCTTGTATATTTTGAATGGTGTTTACACCCATATCCACAAGTTTATCACTATAACATTATTATTATTATTATTATTATTATTATTATTATTATTATTGTTGTTGTTGTTGTTGTTGTTGTTAAGAATATTATAAAATTAAAAAGTTAGATTAATATAATAATAATAATAATAATAATAATAATAATAATAATAATAGATTAAATGAAAGACAGTTAAAAATTTAATAAAATATTAAATAGAAGGAATGCAACAAGAATATGAATAAGTAAATATTTAGATTATAATAATATATATATTAAATCCTTACTATATATAAAAGAGTGAGTATGGCAGCTTGAATTATAGCCCCCCTAATTTGTTTGATTCTTCTTTTTTTTTTTTTCTTTAAAAGTACAATTATAAATGCAACCCTTAAAGTTTATATAATTACTTAATAGATAGGTTTCAGTAAGATTTTAATTATAACATCCCTTAAATTTTCTTTGAAAGTCAAATGACAAATACTAGCCTTCGAGTTTGTAGAATTACTTATTAAACATATTTTGAGTCTTTATTATTTTATTTTTAATTTCTTTAAAAGTACAATCATAAATACAACCCTAAAGTTTATATAATTACTTAATAGATAGGTTTTAGTAAGATTTTAATTATAACATTCCTTAGATTTTCTTTGAAAGTCAAATGACAAAAACTAGTCTTCGAGTTTGTAGAATTACTTAATAAACATATCTTAGTAATACTAGCACAACATGAATTGTATAGTAATTTTCAAGATTTGTCTTAATTTAAAATTCTAAATAGGTTAAATCATTGTTAAATAGTTTACCTCAATTATTATGAATTTAGATGAAATTTATTTGAGTTTGTAGAATTACTTAATAGAAATGTCTTAGTAATAGTGACACATAATGATATGGACTGGACCAAAATTAATGGGGTATTTGAATTGATGATTATTTTATATTGTAAAATGAGATAGGGGATGCAAATATAATTTTATATGCATTTAATGATTTGAAAAGGAATAAGAAATAATATAGGGGTATAAATTTAATTTGTCATTCCACTTGATGACTTAAGTATAAATATATATACAGAGGAAGTTTATAAGTGAAAGAAGGAAAGAAAAAAAAAAAAGATTTGATTGTAAGCGGTGGATTCATCTGATAAGGAAAATATGGATATCAGTTATTAAAGATTTAAATAATGATTTCATCACAATTTATGCAATTTAGTTGAAAAGTACTTTTGGATGTAAAAAAAAATATAAGTTAGTTGTTGAATTTAAATTGTTGAGATGTTCAATAAAAGTTGCAAACAATTGTACGTATATGGATTACCATTGTTAAATCATCGTGAGAAAAATCTCTTTTGAGGCAAGTCTAGAAGAACTTCTTGTCAAACCTATGAATTTAAGACTTCCTCAGGGTGTTATATCAATGTAATAACATTTACGTAAATTAAAACTATACCGTGTTATATTAACATCTCTTATTTTTCAAGTATATATATATTTGTAAATACGAAACTCAAATATTAATTTAAACACATGTCTTGCATGTGCCACAATACCTAGTAAATTAAAAAAGGGACACTTAAACAAAATTATTATATATTAAATAGATTGAATAAACGAAATGTCAAAAGAATATAAGAAATTATTATAAAATGAATAAGAATAAACAATAATATAAGACATAAACTTAAAGTATATAAGAAGAGAGAAAGAATAGATAAAAGAAAAAATTCTTTTATTCATCAATTGTTCTCATCAAAGGTGTATCTAATACAATAGTGAGAGACCCTTTATATAGTCTCACAATCCCACATTACATTAAGTATAAATAAATTACATTATAATGAATAATAAAATTGATCATTATGGTAGATCTAGTGGGAATACAAAAGGATGGAAGTTTCTTCCTTGGATTGATAGATATTTATTCATAAGTAATTGCATAATATTTATAACACTCCTCCTTGAATAAATGTCCATCAATCATGCATTGAATATACCTCGTTAAAACCTTTGCTAGTAAAAACCCAGTGGGAAAAAAACTAGCAGAGGAAAAAGAGTACATTATTCATCTATATCTCTAATTAACTTTTAAGAGTTATGGGGGTACAAAACTGCCTCATTAAAACCTTACTAGAAAAACCCTATGGGATAAAAACCCAGTGAAGGAAAAAGAGTACAGTATGTAATATTATCAGTAACTCTCTCTGATAAAGTGATAAATACACTCCCCCTCATGCTGACGTGGATGCTTCAATATTTTGCAAAGATATTGCATCCCAATACCATATACCAAGATTTTGCTTGTTGAAATTGGTAGTGTATTTATAAATAAATCTGCAGGATTGAAACTTGAGCATATTTTTTATCACCACCTTTTTGGAGATCATATGTAAAGAACTTTAATAAAATCGCTTTTTGAATTGGTTCAACTTGTTATATACGACATTATGTATGTTGTTTTATTATAAAAACACAAGTTGAACTTATATTTGGTACTTCGAGATCTAAAGTTCTTTAATAACAAGAGGAGATCATACACCACTTTAAGTTATGAAATAACATCGAGGAACCCATTCGATGTGTTTTATCCATGAAAAAGTACTTCAGGACCTTTATATATATATATATATATGTTGATTCATGTATTATTATGCTAATTGAAAAACACTCAACTCGGCCATTAACCGAAGTTATTTTCTAAGATTTTTCAACTTAGAAATTATTCCTTATAAAATTATAATTTGTAAACTCATCAGAAATATTAATAAGTCTCAAAAGATCAATATATACTTATTAGGAATCAAATTTGTTGATTCTTTCAACATAATATTCATAAAGGCGTACGCACTACATGCATTTTGTTTTATTAAATTCAATATATACAACATGTAGTATTAAACTACTTGCTTCAGGTATTTAAATCCTTCTAGGATTTTTATTTATTGTCAAACTAGGTTTCTGCAGTAAACATTTTATTTCAATTCGTACGAAAAATAATTATATTTTACAAGTTTGATCTCATCAAACATTTGGACTACATGTCCAAAATTTTCAAATTCAAAATAAGTATAAAACTTTGTCTTTTATTTTTCACCACTATGTTGACATATATACAATTAATAGTTTAAGATCATCATCATATTTTTCATAATATACAAAGCAATATATGATCTCAATTTCTATATTATCAATATAATTGATTTACATTTCGTAATCTATGTGCCTCTTTAGGGGTTATTGAAATCTCTTTAATGTTTAGTACACATGCCTTTTTATACAAATATTCCTTTCGGAGAAATATAATTTTTTTATTTTTAGTACATGTGTCTCTATTAGGACAATTGAGATCTATCTATTTTTTACTTCAATAGTCTTATACCGGGGATTAACATTTCTATATGTATCTTCAGGATCTTGTTTTTCACTTGTGAGACTAACTCTTCGGGAGTCTTTGATGATGATGATTCATGTTTCACTCAAGTATTATTATGATATTTCAAATTCCACTTCTAGGGAACCTTATCATTTTAACGAAATTGTCTTTCATTAGCAGATGATTTTTGCTGCCATTTAATAAATTGTTCTACAAGAACAACCACCCGGGTTTGTATATTGGCAGAATGTAATTTTATTATTTTCTTCGAATCATCTGAAAAATTATTCGCATACTATGCAAATCACAAGATGATGTAAACCACGTAATTTCACGTCGTTTATCAATTTATTATAATTCTCCCCCTAACGACGAGAAAATTAAATTTTTATTCTTCAAGAAAATCTTTTGCATCATCGTAATTTTCTATATAACCTCATTTATTCTATCATATTTTCTTGTAAGTACTTACTTATATCATCTTATGTTCTTCAGGAACATTCAGTACCAAAAATAATTTTTATTTATGAAATTGATATCCATAAAAAAAATTTCAATATCACGATTCATCATTTTTTTTTTTAATTGAACTTCTAGTTCATAACATTTCTCGTATTAAGTATATGATCTTATGACAGAATAAACAATAAAAGAACACATACTTCTGGCATGAGACAAAAATAATAGAATAATTTTAATGGACTCAAAATAATTTCTTTTGTTATAGATTTACCGGATCTAACAAATACAAAATTTTATTTTCATGTAATTTTATTAGCTCTTCAAGAGTGTCCATTATACTTGATAAAGATTAATAAAATATTAAGATGTACCGCATGTACATAATCTTTATCCTTATATTTAATATATATAGCAATCAAAAAGTTTTTATAATTCTTGAAAGGTACATGTATTCAAAATCTTTACAAATTTTCTTGCTAAGTTTTGGTGTTATTCCACTTCTGGTGGAATGAATTGAATTTCTCATAGTGATCACCTTAGCTTCAATAATTATTTCAACTATCTATATTCGCATCACAACCATGATATTTTAAAAGAAACAACATTCACTTCAGGGAATGATATTAATCCAATTGGGTGATGTTTTATGGTTGAAATAAGACATGATATCAATTCAAATATTCTCAAATTTATAATCTCAATATTGCTCATTCAAGAGCAAATTAGAGGTACGTAATTATCATGATATATATTATTACTTCAAGAACAAATATTTGAATCACGAAGTGTAAGGTATTTTAATCATGTATTTTCATTCGGTAGTCAAATCATTCATCTTATCGAATCAAAATGAGTATTAAATCTTTCCATGAAATATTTATATTTCAATTCATCATTAAAAAGAATGATTACTAAATAACAAATTAATGTAATTTGACATGACCGGTTAAACAATAAAATATGTTTAATCTTTATAAAAATGATGGATATATATCATAACAGTTATAAATAAGTAATATTTTATTCAACAAATAAATCAAATAAGTAATATTGCTCATATGTATAATGTAAATAAATTAAAATGTACATATGATAATAGGAATTTTAAAAGATCGTATTTGACTATTACCTTTCATACCTTACTACGTGAAGGAATTACAAAATGAATAATACTCATTTTATTATAAGATATATTAGTTATAAAAATAAAAAATAAAAAATAAAAAATAAAAAAAAAACAATTAAAGCCAAATATAATTCACAGATAAATCATATCAATTATTAGATACTACAACAAAGCTTATAAATTAACAAAACATGATATTGTTTTCATGACTGTTGCAATTCCAAGTTTAATGTAATATTTTGATATAATTCAAAGCAATACAAAGACTTAATTTTAGACAACTTAAGCACCAAAAATATAATATTATATTAATAAGACTATGTGAAAACAAATTCACTACATAATAAAACCACTAATTTTAAAAATCACTCAAGTGACTATAAAACTATATATCTCAAAACGAATAAATTCAAATGTCAACGAATAAATAACATAAGCAATTTGTGATTAATAGATGTGCGAAATATGAAAATTATAATATATGAAAATATAAGATTTCACATCTACGTACCTTTGTCAAGAGCAGAATAAGCGAAAATAATGAATATTTCATTCACATTTTGAAGCATCTTATTTAAAGACGTCAGCTTCTTAATAAAATCATACCAACTCTTGGAACTTATGATTTGTTAATAAACTATAGGTTTGTAACTGAAATTTAGAAAAATTCAAAACTTCAGGTTTTGAATGGAAATTACAATTTAATTTTTACAAATGATAAGGACCACAATTAGATGAATTTCAGGCTTTTCAATTCTAATTAAATTTGATATCATCATACCTTCAAGATTGATTAACTTAGAATTGAGAACATTAGGTTATAAAAAGATCGATAGACAAAACTTTAGGTTTTGAATTTGTATTAATATTTAGAGTTTCAGGCCTTTGTATTTCATTTTTCAATATCAATATGCTAATTGTTAAATATCTATTTAACAATGTAAAATTAAATTACATTTTGATTCATTAATCCATGTTCAAAAATATGGAATTTCAAGTTCAATTCGAGACTTTAAAATTAAGAACTTCAAGTTAGAACTTTTGGTTCTATCTTTATTGATAAAATCCAATCACATAATTGAAATACTTAAATCGTGCTCAAAATGAGATAATATATATTTACCCTTCAAAATTAGATAAAATATATTTATCCTTTTGCAATTTTTGGACTTTATTTTAAGTCCACGTCCTCCTAAATAAATCACAAAAATGATTGCACAATATCCATTAACGATTGGATATTTGGTTATGATTATATCATAACACTAAGTTCATAATTTATTATTTTGAGAACTTCAGGTTTATAATAAAATTCATTTTAATAGAAGTTTAAAATTTCATTATAACTTCACGTGCGTATATAAACTTTAAGTTTATAATTGAAAATAATGAATTTTAGAACTTCAAATTCCAAAAATAATCATCACATCAATTGGAATTTAGAACTTCAAGTTCTGATTCGATGGAAATTCATTATTTTATATTTTGATTTTATTGCAATTTATAATTTCCAATAAGATTATGTTAAGCTTCAGGCTCTTTGATTTCACAATTTTCAAATATCAAATCAAGCTTCAGGCTCTTTGATTTCACAATTTTCAAATATCAAATCGAGCTTCTAGCTCTTTGATTTGGCGATCTTTGGTTGCAATTCATTCTCTTTATTATTACATATTATATTTTTATTTCTTGGCAACCCAAATAATATTGTAAACAAAAATAAAATGGGAGAAGAATAAAAACAACTATTTAGAATAAAAATATTAAACTAGAAATAGTACTTTACAGTTTGTTGGAGGGTTTGATCCCAACAAGAATGTTCTCTCTGTAATCACATATCAAACTTAGATTAGATGATTTTTGTCTTTGAGTAGAAAGCTTTCAAATATGGAAATCAAAACAACGTGGTTAGAAACTCGTGCTGATAATGTGTTATAAAATGAATAAGAATAAACAATAATATAAGACATAAACTTAAAGTATATAAAAAGAGAGAAAGAATAGATAAAAGAGAAAAGTTTTTTATTCATCAATTGTTCTCATCAAAGGTGTATCCAATACAATGGTGAGAAACCCTTTATATAGTCTCACAATCCCACATTACATTAAGTATAAATAAATTACATTATAATGAATAATAAAATTGATCATTATAGTAGAGCTATTGGGAATACAAAAGGATCTTTTCCATGGATTAATGGATATTTATTCATATGTAATTGCATAATATTTATAATATAAATTAAATATTTAGATTAATATATTTATATAATAATATATTAAATTTTAATAATATTAAATTTTAATAATATTAAATAGATTGAATAGAAAGGATATCAAAACATTAAATTAAAAAATATATATTTAATAATATATTATATACATTAAATGATGGACACTTTTCACTTTCTCATAAAAAAAACCTATTATTTATTTATTTATTATTGAAGTGCATCAATCAAGAGGTAAAAAAATAAAAAAAAAGACTTAAAGTCATCTATCCTACCTTGTCAACCCCGTTAAGACGACAACTATTATTATAGGGAAAAAAAAAAAAACAATAATAAAAAAGCGGTGAGAAATACCAAAACCCCAAACTCAAGTAAAAGAGTAAAAAAATAACACTAGTCACTTTCTTATACAAATAAACTAATTTTATAACACGATATTAAATAATATATGAGTATTGTTAATCTATGCCTTAAAGGGCACATAATAAAACACTATAAAAAAAAAGTTAGACTACATTTATTGTCTTGTTTATGCTTTTATTGTGATTAAAGACAGTAAATACAGTGTGAATATTTCATTTTATAGTATTTTATTAAGGACACATGTTATTACTATCCATAATATATATATATACACAGTCTTTCTACTATTAGTTCGTTCTGATATAAAATATATCGTGACGAAAAATGTGAACCACAGATTATTGAGAAGTTTTGACAATACTTTGAGTCAAAGTATGTAAATCTAATGGTCCACATTCTTCGTTCTTATATATTTTACGTCAGGACGAACTAACAATAGAAAAATTGTATATATATGAGTGGTTCTATTGGCAGCACCACTAATAAACTATTTATGCACCGCTTTCTAAAATTTTGATTTAATTATATAAAATTAAATTGTTCTATTAATTTTTTTGATTTATTTCCAGGATTTCCATTTTATTTATTTTTCAAACTTATTACACCCTATATCTTTTAAATAATAATAATAATAATAATAATAATAATAATAATAATACACTTCATCTCTAATCTTTATATACACTTTTCTCACGTCAATTCGCATGACTTGTTTTTTCTTCTTATTTCAAGGTGAAACCATCTTTATTAGATGTGATCTTTTTTTTTTTTTTTTTTTTTTTTTTTTTTTTTTTTTTTTTTTCTGTAGTTGATTAAATTGCTGGTGGTAGATTGTGAGTGTAATATTGATTGTCTAATGATTTTTTTGAACAACTAAGTTAGAGTTTTGATGTGGTTTGATTTCATTTCATTAGAGATTAAGTTTTCTTGGTTACGATTCTTTGTGCAATTTTTTTTTTTTTTTTCTGTAGTTGATTAAATTGCTGGTGGTAGATTGTGAGTGTAATATTGATTGTCTAATGATTTTTTTGAACAACTAAGTTAGAGTTTTGATGTGGTTTGATTTCATTTCATTAGAGATTAAGTTTTCTTGGTTACGATTCTTTGTGCAATTTTTTTTTTTTTTTTTTTTTTTGTTTTTTTTTTTTTTCTTTTTGTAAATAACATTAAACCAACTTGGAAGATTCAAAATAAAATATATTAAAGAATTGATACAAATCATAATATACCCAGAAGATTTGAAAGAAAATAAACCGAGAGGAAAAAAATTAGCAAACATGGATCTGGAATTTGAAAAGAAAAACAAAACAAACATGTGAAATAATAAAATCAATAAATAACAAATATGGGAAACATGAGATCGAGATTTGAAAGAAAATATAAATAAAAATAGTAAACATTCAGTGATTTGAAGTAATATATGTCATTAGGGTTTTGAAATAAAGGAAGTGGGGTTTTATTAGTTTTACTTTGTACAAGATTTTTTTTAATAATAAAAATGGTATGTCTCTTTAAGGAATTTGATAAAGGGAAAAAAGAATACTAAATAATTTAAAAAATAGCACTACTCTATATATAAATATATATATATATATATATATATACAAATTTTCTATTGTCAGTTCGTCATGATATAAAATATATTAGAACGAAGAATGTTGACCATTAGATTTACATACTTTGACTTAAAATGTATGCACTTGTCAAAACTTCTCCATAATCTATGGTTAACATTCTTCTTCCTGATATATTTTATATCAAGACTAAATGAAAGTATATATGTATATATATATATATATATATATATAATGTTAGATAGATTAAATGAGGGACAATTACCGAATTTGATAATTTAATAAATAAATTGAATAAAAGATATATTAAAAGAATATAAAATATATATATTTAATAGATTAAATGAGAGACACTTAAATTTTTTAATAATATATTACATAGAAGAAATGTTAAAAGAATATGAAAGATTAAATATTTAAATTAATAAACCGCCATACGAGATGATATTGGTTCAGTGATAAACCTCTCACACCTACACCACAAGGTTACGGGTTCGAGTCCTCTTCCTATCTTAAAAACCTCAAATTTATATAATATTGTAATATTTATATATATATATATATATATAGCGTCAAAAAATATTTAAATTAATTATATATATGTAATAATATATTAATTACGACGGATACTTGTTAGGTCTTAGGAAAAACTCGTGTGAGAAGAAACTTAAAAATCTATATTATATGATAAGATACTGTGGAAGACATAAATGCATAGATGAAGATTGGAGGGTCCATTAAACTGTTATTAGATGAAGTTGGGTAGTGTTCTTCTTAATGAGTTAATGATAGAGTACTTGATGAAAACATCAAACATGTATGATGTATGTAATTGTACAAAAGGCCAAATGAACCCAATCCACCAATTTTGCATACAAAAATGTGTGTATATACATCATGTAATTTATAGTATTCAGCTTAGTATATATATATATATATATATATATATATAAGAATTATTACAATAGACTGTTGAGACCTATCGAGATCAAACAACAAATGTGTGGTCCGAGTATTTACTCCCATAACGGGAGATAACTATTCCCACAACCCGGAAATAAAAACTCCACCCACATATGATAAGATACTGTGGAAGACATAAATGCATAGATGAAGATTGGAGGGTCCATTAAACTGTTATTAGATGAAGTTGGGTAGTGTTCTTCTTAATGAGTTAATGATAGAGTACTTGATGAAAACATCAAACATGTATGATGTATGTACGTATGATGGGATTTGAACTCCTTATCACTTATGTGGAAGGGAGATGTACTATCAACTCTGCTAAGAGGTGGTTTACAGTAGTCAGCTTAGTAGACAAAAAATAAAAATTGAGAAATTATCATTTGGGTCCCTATATTTCTTTGAATTATCTGTTTTTTTAACTGTTTGTCCATTTTTTACTGGCTTTGTCCATATATTTTCAAAAACCCATCAATTTGGTCCATTAGTCAACTATTAGTCAACTTTAACAGTTTCAATGTTGTTTTTGTCTTTAAACCAAGAAATCAACCGTAAAAAATAGATTTTTAAAAAATATATATAATACAAAAAGAAAAAAGTTTTAAATGTCTACCATTCAAATCTTAGATGGACGGTGGGGATTTATTTATTTTTTAAAAATTAATTCATATAAAAATTTGGTAGATGAATCTCCACCATTCATCTCAGATATGGATGCTGGTGATCAAATGACAACAAAATTTTTTTTTGAAAAAAGAAGAAGAAGAATTTCTCTATTTAAATCAAATTAAAAGAAAAAAGATATTAAAATAAACAAACATAAAAGAAAAAAAGGGGACTAGATTGGATTAATTCCAATCCCCAATCCCCAATCCACACACTTCGAAAATTCACATTCAATTCAAATAGATTTATCAAATCAAAAGCCTTTCTTCAACATGTATTTAAAATCTCCCACTGCCTAGATTACAAGAGAACACTTTTACTCACCCCACCCCCCATTCAAGAGAGGTGGTCATTACCCCTCTCCTAAATGGGTGACGTGTCCATGAAGGGGGTAAATTTATCTAAACACGGTTATCTTTTTTGGATAAATTTACCTATTCATAGACACATGTAATTTTATTTTTTTTTTGTTTTTTTTTGTTTTTTTTTTTTTTGGGGGGGGGGGGGGGGGGGGGGAGGGAGGTGTGTGTGTAAGTAAAAAGGACTCAGATTACAATCTTAAAGAAGCAATTAATCCCACTAGTATCGTGATAAAAATTGAATAGCTGTACAAATCCAATTCAAACACATGGCACCTCTCAACCAATCCCAAAATCCACCGGTTTCCAACGACAAAGGTAATCAAACCAAAAGCATCATTCAATAATCCCAAAACCGTCAAATCTCAAGAAATTCGACACACCCAGTTCAAACTGACATAAAATCACCAAACCAAATTTGCAATTACACAAATTTTCAAAACCCAACAATCATATAATCAAATTAATCAACCAAAGCATCAGTACGAAACAACCCACAAAATTTTCAAGACACAGATCCGAAAAAACCAAATAACCTGAAGAAAAAAAAAAAAACCACTGAGCTCGGAAATGAATCCATCTCCAGCAGCAATGGATATTCGAGAAGGATCTCCATTGCGATTCTCGGAGATCGACAATAGTAATGTAAATCTAAAAAAAATAATAGAAATAAACATCAGTTTGGCTACAATTTTTGGGTTTGGTTTGCAAAAATGGACGATAAATGTGAGGATTTGGAACAAACATGGTTGAAAGAAATGAAAGTATTGGGTGTTGTTGGAGACAAATAAGCTTGGAACTTGGAAGACGATGACGAACACGAAAGCTGATTAATCTTCAAGCTTTTCAAATTTTTTTTTTTTTTTTTTTGAATAGATCCTAAAGCATACATCCAAAACTCAATTTTCTTTCTATAATTATTGTTTGATTAAAGCAAAAAGAATTTTCTCTATTTATCAGGTTATTTTCTTATAAAGTTATTATTTTTTTAAAATTGTAAAAAATAACCTAACCACGTAATGGATTATTGTTTTTAATCAAAAATATTTAAGTTATTGTTTTCAACCAAGTGTAAGTTATATTGTCTAAAATACCTTATTTACCAAAAAATAAATAAATAAATAAAAAATAAAAACAATTTTTTTCTATTTTACTAAGTATATATACATTTTTTTTTTTAAAACTTTAAAACCTAAACCCTCATTAGAATGAATATTTGTGAGAGAATAATTACTTGTGTTATTCATGATCTCATGTTGGTATTTATACATGTTACAATATTTACTAAGAGAGTTATTAACCTAATTACATATTGTATCCTAGTGTAAATATGAGTCCAATGTAGGCTTGGTATATGACGTGGACTATTGTTTACTGCTATTAGGCCCCCTTAAGATAGAGCTTCCGTCGAGGATGCCTATCTCGATCTGATGAACTGAGAAAAGCTGGCGAGAGAGAGGCTTGGTAAGAGAATCTGCTAGCTAGTCGTTCGTTTGAACAGGTGCGACCCGTAATTGTTGTCGAGCCACTTGGTCCCGAACGAAGAAGAAGTCAATGGTGATGTGTTTCATACGACTGTGGAAAATAGGATTCGTGCAAACATATGTTGCACCAACATTGTCGCAGTAGATGACAGGTGCGGTTGGAGATTGGAGCTGAAGTTCAGACATTAGATGGTCAAGCCAATTAAGTTCAGCTGCAGCGGAGGCAATAGCACGGTATTCAACCTCTGTGGAGGAGCGAGCGACAGTATGTTGCTTCTTGGAGCTCCACCTAATTGGTGTGGAGTCGAGAAAGATGATGTAGGCGGAGGTAGAGCGACAGTCGTCTAGATCACCTACCCAGTCTGAGTCGGCAAAGGCATGAAGAGAAGAAAAAGATTTGCTACGGATGAGTATACCATGGTTGATCGAGCCCTTGAGATAGCGAAGGAAACGTTTCACAGCATTCTAGTGGATTATGGTCGGACGATGCATAAACTGAGATAGTTTGTTTACCGCAAGGGAGACATCCAGCCTTGTAAGGGACAAGTATTGAAGAGACCCCACGACTTGCCTGTACTAAGTCGCGTCGGTAAGAGCACTTCCATATGTAAGTTTCAGAGTTTCAATTGCCGAGAGGGGAGTGGAGACAGAGTTGGCATCAAGCATGTTCGCCTTGGCTAAGAGATCGCGAATATATTTTTGCTATGATAAAAATAGACCGCTTGTGATATGAGTTGCCTTAACTCCAAGAAAGAAAGATAATGTCCCTAAATCTTTTAGTGAAAAACGTTGGGCTAGTGTGCCAATAAACTGATGGACTTTCGAGATTGATGAGCCAGTTATAATGATGTCATCAACGTACATAAGTAGATATAGAGTGTGACCGGCATGATGATAAATGAAAAGAGAAGCATCACTCTTTGAATTGACAAACCCAGCTGACATGAGGAAGTTAGGCAATTCATTATGCCAGGCTCTTGGTGCCCGTCGAAGGCCATAGATCATCTTCCGGAGCTTGTAGATATGGTGCGGCATAATAGTGTGAGTGAACCCAAGTGGTTGCTCCATGTAGACATCATCATTGGGAGTACCCTACAAAAAAACATTGTTGACATCTAGTTGTCGTAGTGGCCAACCGTTAGTAATAGCAATTGTCAGAATTAGGCGGACATTGACAGGTTTCACTATAGGGCTAAATGTCTCGATATAATCTATGTCAGGCCTTTGGTGGAACCCTTTCGCCACAAGACGAGCTTTGTATCTAGCGATTGTACCATCGGGGTGTCGCTTGATAAGAAATATCCACTTACATCCCGCCACATTATGCGATGGGTGAGCTGGAACCAGTGTCCAGGTAGAGTTCTTGACTAGGGCATCATATTCAGCACTCATTGCCTAGTGCCACTCCAACAAATTTTGGGCCTGTATTAAAGATGTAGGCTTGATTTAGGGAGGAGTGTGGGTTGTGGCATGTAGGTTTATGATAGGTTTGGGTTTGAATATATTGCTTTTGGACCTTGTGTGGATGACTCTATGGGGTGAATTTTGCCTCGGAACTGACTCATAACTGGACTGTGCAGTGATGAACTGATCACTGTAATGAACTTGGTTGACAGAATGTATTTGAGTTGGAGCTGACGTGGACTGCTGGGCTGAGGTGGGTGACGAAACTGGGGTGGGTGGTGTTTCGTGTGTGTGAGACGGGACAGAGGTGTAGTTGACGATGGCAAGTTCAGGTGGGGAGAACTGCAGTAGGTCGGGGACAATGATGGTAGGGCTGGACGAAAAATCTGGCAGTTAAGGAGTTAGAGATTCCAGTTGGGAACTCAAAGAGGAGGGGAGAGAAGTGAGCCAACGATTGACCTGTGGAGGGATTTCTGGACGTGTGGCACTGTTATGATTAGTGAACGGTAAAACTGTTTTGACAAACACCGCATGACGAGAGACATATACTCTATGTGTGCGATAATCTAGACACAGGTATGCATTATGATCTGTGGAGTATCCTACGAAGGCACATGGTTTAGACCTAGGTTCTAGCTTATGAGATGTGTAAGGATGGAGCCACGGATAGCATAAGTAACCGAATACACGCAATTTATGATAATTCGGATTCTTGAGTGACTAGAACTTAAAAGGCATGGATGCATGATGCAGAAGTGCTAGTGCAGTCTTCACCACATGTCGGTGTTTGCGTTCAGCAGTGCCGACATGTTCAGGTGTGTGGGGAGGAGATTTTAAGTGTTGGATGCCAAAGATTTTTAAGTCGAAACCAAGGGATTAGGCTTCCCCACTACCATATGAGTAAACCATTTTTATTTGAGTGTTGAAATTTTTTTCCACAAGTGCCTTGAATTGTTTGAAAACATATGGGACTTCCGACTTGTGTTTAAGCGGATATAACCAAATGTATTTTGAAAAATAATCCACAAAGATGACATAGTACCGAAATTTATCATAAGAAGATATATGAGCAGGGCCCTAAACATCAGTGCATAAAATTTCCAACAGTTTATTGCAGGTCAATGTTGACGTACCAAATTGTAGTTTATGACTTTTTTTACACAGATATGAAGGACAATGAGAAAATGAAGACTCTAACATGGAGACCGGAAGACCTTGAGAAGAAACTAGATGTTTGAGGATTTGACGAGATGGATGACCAAGACGGCAATGCCACGCCAGGGAGGAGACATTGGGTTTGGATGTTATGGAAAAGAAATAGGCTGGAGAAGTGAATTTCTGTCAGATATAGAAGTTCCCCTCATTCTGGCCGCGAACTAAGGATACCCCCATGGTCAGATCCTTCACAAGAAAATAGTCAGGAAAAATTCAATTGACGTATTATTGTGAGAGCAGAATTTAGACACAGAGAAAAGATTGTGAGATATGTTAGAAGAACATAAGACATGTGTGAGAGGAAAAGATTTGACAGATGTGTGTAAAGAAGTGCTACCAGTGTGAGTTATATGAATTATTTTACAAACTCCAACCATATTGTCCTCTGGACCACAGTATTCCAAATGGATAGACATGTTTTGCAGGTCTGATGTCATGTGATGAGAGGCCCCTAAGTCAAGGATCTAGTTGTTGTTGTGAGAGTTGGATTGATCAAAGGTCATTTGATTCGATTGAGGCCATGCTTAGGCTCTTGATGGTGGACGTGACCTACAAACTTGGGTTGTGTGTCCAATCTTGTCAGAAAGTTAGCATACTGGCCGAGTGTTGTTGTGGGGAGGTGGATGCCATTGATTTTGGGATGTGTATTGCGGCTGAGAGTTGGACTAAAATTGGTTGCCATATCCTGTAGAGTGTCTGCGACCATTTCTTGTGACATTACCGAAGTGCGGTTAAGGATTATAATAACAGCTAGAGCCTTTAGAGTAACCGCCAGAACCATTGAACTGTTGATGCCTCATATGATTAGAAGGATTGCCCTGGTTATGTGACCTATTCTATTGAAAGTTCTCTGATTAAACTATGTCATAATTGCAGGTCCACCCTTTTTCGTCTCATCACGTTGAAGATAGGCCTTATGATCAAACATCTTGTCGTAGAGTTCTTTGAAGGAGATAGATTGTCACGAGCTCGAATTGCAGAAGCAAGTGGTAGGTAGGAGGGACTCAGGCCATTTAAGGTATGAATTACTGTCACGTCGTCATCAACTGGGTGACCAATGAATTCAAGATTGTCCAAGATGTTTTTTATTCCTTCCATGTAATCTGCAACAGATTTATTTGCCAGGGTAACGTTGGTAAGTGAATCAAGAAAACTGAGTTTACGAGTGTTGGATCTGTTGGCATAGGTAGACTTAAGTTTAGTCCATGCTTGAGCAGAAGTTGTGAATCTCGTGACGATGGATTGTGCAGCACCCATGCAGGAAGCCTGGATTGCGTGAAGAAGAAGTCTGTCTTAACAGAGCTAAATATGATGGTCTGGATTTGCTACTGGTTCGCTTGACGGTTGAATAGTAGTATCGGTGGAGGAGGAGGCCGACTGAATAGTGGTGGCTGGGGGACACGGCTTAGTGCCATCTAGGTATCCCATAAGGCCATAGCCAAACAATAGGTTTTCAAATTGAGATCTCCAGTTGTATAGTTCCTTCCTTTTATGAGTTTGATGGGAACTTGAGTGGAGTTGATATCAAGAAGAGATTGATATTGGTTGTGTCATTCGTGCCCATGAGGACGACTTGGGGAGAAGAAGTAGAGAAGGAAGAAATATCGGTTGTGGTTGGAGACGACATGACCGGTGGCTAGAGTTGGGGTTGGGTTCTTGAGAAGGTGAGGAAAATTTTTAGGGTTTTAGGATCTTTAAGTTATTTCTTAGCAAAGCTCTGATACCATATTAGAATAAGTATTTATGAGAGAATAGTTACTTGTGTTATTCAATATTGTATCCTAGTGTAAACAGGAGTCTGATGTAGGCTTGGTATATGACGTGGACTATTGTTTACTGCTATTAACCCTAAATCTTAAAACGTGTCTGACCTCACTCACTTTCTCAATCTCTCATTTTGCTTCCGTCGATTAAGGTTCATTGCTACAGCTCCGTCGACCGTCGTCATCTCTTCTACCACCGCTTCAGCTATTACATGTATGTATTTACTATTTTACTTCGTTTCTTTGTTACTGTTGGTGGAAACTTTCTTGGAGCTGAGCATAGAAACTGGGGTTTATAAGAGTATCTCCAATGGTAATATGGGTTGTGAAAAAAGTAGATGTCATATAGGATGAACAACTACTTTGTTAAAAAATTCATCTACATGCAACCTCTCTAATACAATGTCAAGCTAAGGTGACAACTTTTTTTTAGAGGCTGTCAACATGTCTCACTAATTTCATAGGGTCTATTGGACAGCCATCTTGTTGGCCCAATCAGCAACCATTATTGTCTTCTACTTTATTTTATTCAAAAATTTCAAAGTATATTTAAGGAGACCAATAATAAATTGACATGTCATTAAAAACATGTATTTTACAAGTGAAGCATTGGAGATCACTTTTTCATTTGGATATCTATCAAGTTTAATTATATGCCACATATGAAGTAATTAGCTTGACAATATTGACATATCATCATTTTTTTTCAAATGCAAGCCACATTGCCATTGGAGATGCTCTAAACCATACCCGTTTCTATCTTCACTTTCTTCTTTGCAATCGGTTGGTTTTGTTCTTGGGTCTTGTCCATCTTTTGTCTCTTTGTTTTTTTATTTTTTTCTACTTCCTATTTTCTTCACTCCTAACATTTTATGTTGATTGATCTTTGAATTTGAATTCTCTTTATGTCTATTTTTGATGTGGGGTTGGTTTGTAATGGTTTTTCGGATATTAATTTCTTGATATTGTTTTTATATTTTGTAAGATTTAAGAGGTGTTGATAGGTTGGTGAAAGTGAGAGAAGTTTGAAAATCAAGCTACTAACTTTCTGGAAAAAAAAAAAAAAAACATATCTAAGTCTTAAATGTTGGTTCTTGAAGTTATTTTTGCTTTGCTTTCTTTGATTTTTATTTTCTATTTTGTTCTCTTGTTCTTTTTTTTTTTTTTTTCTGCAATTGTTTTTTTTTTTTTCTTCCTTTGTATGATATTGATTCATTTAAATTGATTAATTTTGTTGCTTTCATGGTTTTCACTGTGTTTTTTCTCCTGAGAAAGAAGAATTGAGAGATCTGGTTCCTAGATATTCCAACCAAAAAAAAAATTATTTTTTCATTTTTCATTTTCTTCAATAATTTTTTTTATTAATTTTAAAAAATATTGGGAAATATGGGTTCCCAGATCTTCCAAACAATTGGTCTTTTATATTATTTTAATATAAAATATTATTTATTTAATTTTCCTTTTCTTTATTAAATTTTCTATTTTTTATTGGTCAAAAATGGTGGGGTTTTTGTTGAGAAATTGAATGAAATTTTGGTTGGTCTTATGAAGGAACACGTTTTGGAGATAGGTTTGTGATGATGAAGAGTTGGGTTTCTGGTTCTTGAAGGATCGCTCAAGCTTAGAATAGCCATTGAACAGCTCTGTGAAAGTGAGACACTCAAGGTGTTTGATAAAATGACTTACCAAAAAAACAATAGGCAAATCTACTATGAAAAACGACTCAGCAACATGATACGTGAAAACATTTTTAATGTTTGTTTGTTTTCAAAATTTTATTATTATTTCCACCTATCGACATTGATAATTATTATTGGTAAATGTAGCAGGAGTTACGATGTGTTCATCATGAAGTGCATGGAAAATATTGTTCAAGATAAATGTTACTAAATAGACTTCACAACAGACTATATGAAGGACATTAAAAGTGAAATTACATAATGGTTTTTTCAAGTTTAGCTGCCATGTCAATGCCATTAGATAGATATTGTCTAAACATTAAATATATTATTTCTAATTAGAACTAATTAATCGAGGCTTTGTAGTAGGTAGAGCGATATGGTTTTGTAATATAATGTAGTGTTGTTTTACTGAGATATGATATTATGATGATATTGTGATTAATGCAGGTAATCAAATTTTTTAGTAATGCTAACAAATAGAGGAAATTTTGCCAAAATTTCTATCCTGCAGCTGTTTTTATTCAAAAGTTATTAATCATGCCTTAAAATCAAATAATAAAGTATCTATAAATAGAGAAAAACTTATTAACATTCCAAATTGTTTAAACGACTAACACAAACTAAGACTGTAAATAACATTCAACGACCAATATAAAATGAAAGTTTCAACGGTTAACAATCAACACTCGTTAAAAGTTGCAATGTTATGGTAGGTTATGGTTTTGCTTACACGTTTAGCATGTCTGAATATTATGTCCAAGCACAATTGGTCCAGATTCTCCACAATTGGTACATACCTTTAAAGGAGGCATTTTTGAGGAAGAACATATCATAAAAATTTTCAGCCTACCCGTGGTCTTTTCCTTTCAAGTGGATGTACAATGCAAGAACTAACATGTTCTCCACAAAGTCATTGTATGACAACTTGTTTTCCATCTACTCCCCAATAAGTTTCCCATCCATGTAATTTAAATTGTCTTATCAACCGTTGTAATTGATTGCTAGTCTAAAGCTTTTCATAATTCCCATGAAATATCTCATGTATGTCATGTTAAAAATGAAATATCTCATGTATGCAGTATTTTATGTAAGGCATGGAATATCCAATGTATATTATATTGTGGTAGTCAAAAATAGCACATCCCAAATATTGAGGCCCAATGGAAGACAAGTCCAATCTGATGTGATAAGCATTGACAAGTCTGAGAAGGATCAAGTCAGCTGGCTATTATACAGCTCAAGAAAATGACAAAGTCAACTAGTTATCATCATTTGATAACTACATAGCTTGAGTTCCATTCAGTCTTCAACTATTAAATCCCACGAAATCAGGACAGGATCTCTGGGATTTGATTCTCCTAAAAAAATGAAACAACCTCCCTGTGAGGCCTGTAAATAAGACAGAGAGTCTTCAGAATGAGGGGGGAAAAAGCTCTAAAAATCACGTAAGAAACTTTATCTCTCCATGGCAATTCTTCTCTACTCACTTACATACAAAGTTATAACTTTGTTGGCTCTCCTACTGACTCACGCAAACCACTCATAATTTACTATTCTCAATTCATGCAAAAGCAAATGAATTGCTTTACATTTCATGTTGACCTCATCCAGTTGCATTGTTGCTATCAATCTATTCGACCTCCACTTGATTGTCCATTCTCCATCTTTTGTTTTTATTTCGTTCGACTACTTGCATTCAACGAACCTTCAAGTATAGAAAATCACTTATAAATATATCGACAATGGCCTTGCCTCGTCTCCTCTTAGCAAATTAATTTGTTCAACGCTCAGCCCAAGCGAACATAAGGCTATTCCAATGACATCACCTAGGGCTCGACAAGCCCTATCTACGGGAATCCAAAACATTCGACAAAGCATTGCTCATAGATTGCCGGTGCCCCGTACATTATGATTCTGATCGAATTTTGACTGTAGGATTTTCTGGTTCTACACATATTAGGCATGATATATCCCATGTATGTAATGTTGGACATGAAATATTCTATGTATGTCATGTTAGGTATGAAATATCTCATATATGCAGTATTTCATGTAAGACATGAAATATCCCATGTCTGTCATGTTGGGCATAAAATATCTCATGGATGCAGTATTTCATATAGAACATGAAATATCTCATGTCTGTCATGTTGGAAATGAAATATCTCATATATGTCATGTTGGACATTAAATATCTTATGTATGCAATATTTTATGTAAGACATTAAATATCTCATGTATGTCATGTTGGATATGAAATATCTCATATATGCAGTATTTCATGTAAGACATGAAATATCTTATGTTTGTCATGTATAACATGAAATATATCATGTATGTCATGTTGAATATTAAATATCCGTTATATGCAGTATTTCATGTAAGACATAAAATATCTCATATATATCATGCTAGGCATGAGATATTCTATGTATGTCTTATTGGGTATGAAATATCTCATTTTCTTCAAAAATATAAGAATTCACGATATCAAGTGACGTGTCATGTTAAACATGAAATAACCCACTTATATCACATTTAACGTGACACACTGTGTGAAAAAAAAAAATGATAGTTTTGTAATTTATTGGTTAAAAACAATAATGTACTATGATGATTGGATACAAACAATAAAAAAAATGGGAAAATTACGGATTGGTCCCTATCTTTTAAGGAAACATCACTTTTTTACCCGACTTATATGTATTAGAGTCTTTAGTCATCATCTTTTTGAAAATACATCAAAAAGGTCTCTCCGTCAGTCAATGGTTAGTCAAAGTTAACCGGTCTAAGGATAAAATAGTACTTTTAGTAATGGTTTAATGTTCGGTGACACGTGGCTTTTTTTAACAATTTATTAAGTGTGTAAATAAATTAATTAACATGAAATATTATTAAAGAAAAAGTTAAAAGTGAAAAAACCTAATCTGGAATCAAAACAAATTGACTCTCTCATTGACCAAACCCTAGTTCATCACTCCCACTAAGCCAACATAACACCAGCCACCACCCTCTCATCGTACTCTCAATTTGTGAAGAAGTAGCCATCGACTCGTCATGCGAAGAAGGCATGGCTGAAATCAGACCCATCGCACGAAATAGACTTGTCACTAGTATTTTGATTTTTTTTTTTCAATATGGTATTATGTGGGTTCTTTGAGACTGTTATTGTGTTGTCTTGTGTTTTATAAGTTTTGTTTTTTTAGGTTTCTGTTTGTTGGGACAATGGTAGGGTCAAACTTGTATAAGTTACAGTATGTGAGGGGACTGAATCTGCTGCTGGATGATGATGCCTACTGGATGGAGGAGTTCCCTCATGTTGCTAGAAGTGTTGTTGAGGTTGATATGCCTAGCTGACTGCTTCCTGCTTTTCTTGTCTTTTTCCTCTGTTTTTTTTTTATGCTTTCTCTGTTTGTTTGTTGTTAAGTTATGAGATCAGTATTTAATAAAGTTAATTTATTAAATTTGTTTGTTGTTAAGTTACATCAGTTTTAGTTATAGAGGTTTAGCATTCAGGGGACATTTACTAATCATATTCCTAATGAGGAAATTGAATTTGATTTCTATTTGTGGCTACCATGTTCACTAAATATAATTAGAAATCAAGTTACACACAAATCTTGAATTAGATTATCTTTCAAATAAAAGTTAATTTCATTTTAATTAATATAATATTTTTGTTTGTAATAGGAAAATGTTGCCGTTCCGAGTATAGGTGAAAAATAGCAACAAATTGTGTGATATGGGTTTGGTGGAACCTGGAGAGTGCATTGTTATCTCAATTATCAATGATGCAGAGAAGATGCAATACCTGAGGTAGATGATGACTCTAATGAGGTAGACGGTTCAAATGTAGAATCGAATTATGAGTACCAGCCTTCAGGATCAGTAAGTGATTTTGATGCTAGTCTTGTAGACAATTTGGATGAGAGACATGTTATGAGTGGTATTCCTGGTCGTTGTGAACCAGATGGGTGACAAATTTGGTTGAGATAACTCATCTGGTGAAGAAGATGGTCCAACCAGGAGGCTTACTCAGAAGCGTTTTTATTATTATTATTATTATTATTACTATCATTCCCACATGGGAATGTGATGGCAGTAGATTTTTCTGCCAATTTTTTGCTCAAAACATTCCACTTTGGTAGGTTTCAAATGTAGTAGTTTAATGTTTTTTAATTATACTGACAATTAGTTTTTTAAGTATTTGGATTCTTAAGAATTATGTGAATGATGACGGTAGGAAATGATGCGATTTATAGGATGTAACTGTTTTTGTTGTTTAATATGCATTTTATGAAATATTGAAAAGAAATTCTGGGTATTATAAAAACGGTTTGGAAAATAAATTCAAGGTATTATAAAATGGTTTGGAAAACTTTAAAACTGAGCACTATAACAAATAACAATACTATGGAACAGGTAAGTAAAATACTATGGAAGAGAAAAGATTGAAACTGAGTACAAAGTGGGGCATAAAATGATTGAAATGATTTATTTTTTTTAATCTTTGAATTTTTTATTAAAAAATTAAAGGATAAATTCGGAATAATATCAAATTAAAGAGTTTTTTTTTTTTTATACTTTTTGAATTTTTTTTATTTATAAATTAAATGATAAACTCATAATAATATAAAATTAAAGAGTTTTAAGTGTAATTGTCCATGTCAAACAGTTGCTTTTCACACAAAGACAGTCCATAAGGCTAAAACCGTCTTTTTCCCATATCTATTATTGTTGACCGTTATATTTTTGGTCAGAGGGACCTTTTTGATACATTTCCAAAACAATGAGGACTAAAAACCCTAATACGTGTAAGTCGATTAAAAAAGTGACGTTTCCTTAAAAGATAAGGACCAAATTGTAATTTTCTTATAAAAAAATTAGAATTTGGTTAAAAACAATAATTTATTTCCTGATTTGACTACTTTTGCAAATGTCCCTATTTTTTTTTTCTCTATTTATTATACGTGAGAGATTTACCACCGAACCAACTTCTTCTCGTCAATGTTTTTACAATTTAATTATTTACAATTTCATTCTATATTTCCACCATCTTTCTAGATGGGCAGTGGAGATCCAATCTGGATATCAATATAATTTTATTTTTTTTTTCATTTTTTGTTTTTCCTTTTGTTTTTTGTATATGTATATTTTTTTTAAAGAAAATAAAAGTTCAGGCGTAAAATAGTCATTCAATATTTTCTGTAATAGTTAACTATCAAAAATTTAGTCAGAGAGACCAAATTGATGGGTTTTTAAAAACATAGGGACCAAGCCAATGAAAAATAGACGAGTAGTTGAAAAAGAGATAATTCAAAATATATATATATATATAGGGACCCAAATAATAATTCCCAAAAAAAATTACAAGGATCTAAGTATTAGAAAAACTTTTATTGAATAGACGTCAACCAAGTAAACGAAATTTTAAAAGAATTTTTGACTTTAAGAAGCTATTTTGTCATACCAAGTTACCAACACAGTAATAAAGAGGATTGTCTTCAGACATTTTAGGACCGAATCCGATTTATTTAATGATTTTAACAATATCGGGGTCCCATGAACATTTTTAATATCATTAATATAAAAAAATTAAATAAATAATTATTCATTTATTAAATAAAATGTAATCCTCATAACTTAAATCAAACAATATTTATCGAATCTATATCATATGAGATAAGAGTTAACAAAAATGAATACTTTTAGAGTTATAATATCAATAGGATTACGATCTATATAATTTGGATTTTGGTTTTTTTTTTTTTTTAAGTAAGGAATTAGACTATGGGTTCTCTTTTTAAATAAAGAATTGGTCAATTGGACCCAATATATTTCTAAAATAGCCGTTAACCAATACACACCTTATACACCATATATAGATAACTGAGAATAAAATAAAATAGAAATCGATTTATTAAATCTAAATCATCAAATCTTATATATCTAATGGTTGAAAAATCATGTCAAATCTTGTATCAAAAATTTGTCCCTCGATATCTCCCATATGTGTATATATATATATATATATATTAATTATAACAGATTGAATTGAGGTTGGACCAGTTGGACGGCCCAGCTGCCCCCCTCTGGCCAACCTTGCTAATAGAAATTCTTAGTTACGCCTTATGCAAAACACGTGTCTGATTTAGTACTATCTCACCATGTAATGCTAGTGGAAATGAATATTGCTGACACTGACAAAATCAAAATGTATATTTGGTTGAAAATTAAGTTACAATCAAGACTAGAGAATGTCAAGGGTTATTCAAATGTCCAGTAATCATGAATACAAGAAAGCAAAAAAGATCGGTTCAAGGGTCATTGAATTCACTTCAACGCTGTTTTATCATTGAGTTGAACTTTTTAAGATTGTAATTGAGTTGATAACAATTTCAAGATATCATTTACTAAAACCTCTAATAGAATATACTTAAGTATCTATACGATCGTAGTTACAAAGCTTAGCGAAAAGCAGCTGCAGGTTTTCTATTACCGAGCTCTAATACTCGTATACAATTTTCTTTCAATACTTTGATTTGGTAATAATACCATATGTTAACTTTTATTTGTTTTTGAGCTCACATCAATGCAAAGCTAGAATGAAGGGAAGAACCTGTTTAGGTTCATAGGCAGTGAATAGAACTCTTCGCTTCTAGTATCTTTATCAAAATATCGGAACTTCACCCACCAGTGCCTGCCACTGTCTTGCCGGGTGGCACTGTGCCCGCGACTGTGAGTGCAGTCCAAGAAAAAGGCAACTAGAATTGCTACCGTTGCTGGGGACGAGAAAATCACTTGCACTATGTCGTTGAACTGCAAAAACAGAACTTCGAAATTAATTCGTAGATAATATAGTGAGACTTGGAAATAAGTTGAAAGTTGGATATTTGCGCACCGATGTTGAACCACTGTGCACAGGGCCACGGCCAGAAATTAAAAGATATTCATTGAAGTATTGTGGCACGGAAAGGCCCATGAATAGAGAAAAGCCTATAATGAACTTTGTCCTGAAGCTATTCAGGTTGCAGAACTGGAGAAAACTAAGACCAGCCGAAACTGCTCATCATACCAGACATCAAAATCAAATGTCAATTTGAATGTTTGATGTGAATGGAATTGACAACAGTTATGCTTTTTCGGAATCTAACTTCAAGTTGAACTTTTATCATATAAGCATCAACAATCAGTAAGTCTACATGCAGAAATTCAAAGGAACAAAATTTATTAAGTTCGACATAGACATCGAATACATACCCACATAGGCAAAGAGGACACAGTACAGAGCTGCCACAATTGGAAATGGTATAGAAGCAAGAACAGCTCCAAATTTTCCTGTCAATGACATGAATTAGTGTCGTGATACTATTATGTGAACAAAATCACAGACACAACACTACACTACACTCCTCTTTTGCATTATTGTTTAAGCAAAAATGGAAAGTGCACAATATGTCAATATAGAAGTTAGATGTGATCCTATGCATTATTGTTTACAGGAAAAGGTAAATGCTCAGTGGACATGTATAAGAGATCAGTCAAGCTGAAGAAAAAATGGAATAATAGAAATCCTCCGGGAGCATCCTACTGTATATTGCCATATGGAGTGCCATACCTAATACCGAAAAGAAAAGCATAAATCCTGCCGCTATTTGAACAACTCTCCGACTCCCACTTCGTGTTAATCCCAACAGACCTGCATTTTCACTACAAGAGATGGCAAAAGAACATATTAGATGACCACAGGTTTAGGACATAACATTGCTAGAACTTTGACAATCACTAACAATTTACTGCCTACATGAGTTTTCAATAAATCAATTTAAGTCTTCCATAGCAAGTTACAGATATGAAAATGTACAGAGATAAAGTGGAGTAACCCTTATCTAAAAACTCTTCAATTAAAGCTTTAAACCAACATCAAAACTTGAAATTTCCTTACACTGAAGCGGTGGTGCCACTTCCTGTACCAAATGCACCGTCAAGCAATATACCTATTCCCTGGAATTCATAGAAATTAAACCAATGATCTTGATTCTAGAACCTACAATAATCAAGCCATAATAAACAATAGAGCACAGAAGCACTCGCTACGTACCTGCCAACCTATACCACGGCTCAGTACAGAAGGTGGCATAGGAGTCGCACTTCCATATCTTGAAGCTGCAATAAAGGTACCGGTAGACTGCACGAAAGGAAAGAACGGGAAAACATTATTTTAAAAGAAATGAAGTGTAGATTGTGTTTAGGTGGTTTTAGAAAAAGAAGTCCGATGATTCAATTAATGAAGGAAGAATGAAAGCCAAGGAATTTTCACAAGTATAAAAGCTTATGTTTAATTCAAAAGTGTTCAAACGTAGACAAAATCACTCATATATGTATTTTAATTAAAAAAAAAATTATAAAGACATTCACCGGTACACACATAAGTTATATATTTATACATGCTCTAAATAAATGTTAATCAACATTTGGGAAATCTATAAAATGTATGTAATTAAATCAAACCTCAACGATAGCGACTAAAGAAGCAGCCATCATTGCAAAAGCATCTCCAGCATTAAAACTGGGGCTCCCCCATTGAAATGGGTAAGGAATTCTTATCCTGCATATGAGACAAATTGTTGATGATGTCACTGGTCCAAAATAATTTAAGTTTCAAGTTTTTCACTGGCTAAGAATACATTGATCTCTTTTTATCAAATTATGTATGTCCTAATTGATTACCATAGTGTGTGTGTGTGTGAGTGAAATGAGATCATAAATTTTTTAGTCATTATGCATAGCTTACCATGGAGCAGCACTAATGAGTCCAGAACGATCAGTTCGGCAGCTAAGTTGTGTGTTTGGAGATCTATTATCATATGCACCAGCCGCAGTCAATATTTCAGCATATCCCCATACAATAGCAATGGTGCCGAGGACAGCAACTCGTTCAAATATGCCTCTTTTTGATTTTAACAAATGAGGAAGGTACTGCAAATGATCACTTACCCACAACATCAGACAAACCTTAAACAAATGCAAATTATTTCAGGAGAGTTTATATTAAAACGGTTATTACTCCAATCAACCTGAATCAAATTTCTCATGCTTTCTCTTTCCAAATATGATAGATGCTAGGGAAATTAAGACACATAAACTAAAAAAGAGTGCATATCAAGGACAAAGGGCAGAGGCAAAAAAAAAAAAAACTGGAATTCAGGCATCCAGCACACCAGTTTATGTTCTAGGCCAGAGTTTTCCACTTTTCCTAGGCAAACATTCCATTGCATCTCACTTGATTTTTATACAACAATACAACCAAATTTGATCAAGAATGCTAGCAGAAATTAAAAAAGCAACACAACACTAGTACATATCTTATCTTCCCATAGGGAAATACAAATAGAAAAATCAAATTGGACAGCATATATACAGCACTAGCCGTCTAGCACCATATCAGAAGCTAAACTAACAACATGTTATTTAATTGAAGTAGACTGAAAAACGACAACGATTAAAAACGTCACTAACCTGAGATAAAAGAACCAATACTATCAATGCTGGAAGTCCGATTTCAATGCATTTTGCCAGCTACAAGCATTAATCAAAAGAGCAAAAATTGTTATTTTGACAAACAAATCAATATTTAACCATTTATTGTTGCTATTTCTATTTCTGTTTTATCTTAGAAGAATAAAGCAGGTTAATTGTCACCCTACAATGCCCGAAGAGTTCCGTGGACAATCAGAGTTCAGCAGTTAACAAAGAAAATCGATGCAGGGTTTTACACTACAATCCTGTGAGCAAAATCACAGGGACTGGTGAGACCTCTTACCTGTGGGAAACCAAGTGCATAGAGTCCGAGTCCAGTAAGAGTTACCAAAGGAATCGCGGCAAGAGGACTAAGATATCTGCATAACAAGAAATCAAATCAAACCAAGGCTCCTAATCAAAATTAGTAGGAAAAACAAAATGAAATTCAAGAATCCTTCTATTTGACATCTTACCTTCCAAAAATTCTGAAGAAACCGAAAAATCCAATTATCATAGGGAAGAGTGATGCCATAAGGAGTGCTCCTTGTATAGCTCTCATAGATCTTTCAAACCTCTAAAACAATTGACATGAAAACATACACAAAGTTGTTTAAAAGCATTTTCTTCAGCACTTATTCATGCTCAGGGCATTACAAAATGGTAAACCAACCTGATGGGGATCAATGTTAGAGTTGAATCTAGTAGAGATAGCAATAGAGATAGCGGGAATAATGAAAGAGCGGGAAGCCCCCATCACCACTGGAAGCCGAGTTCCAAACAAAGTCTGCAATAGTGTATTTATGCCAGCTACAAACAACGAAGTGTTGATCACTTCCGCCTTCTCCACCTATAGAGATTAACACAGTTAAAAGAAACATCTAATTCGACAGAAAATGTACAAGGGAATATGAAGAATGAATCCTTACATTCCCACCACCCATTAATGGTACAAGTATGGTTGCGATGATGACAGTTGTTCCGAGCATTACCATGTAATGCTGAAATCCGAGAAGTACAGCTTCAGCTGTATGTAATGCAACGATTATAAGAAAACGAAGCAAAACACACACAAACATGGAGCTCTGAACATATACATTGTAAACAAAAATTCAAAGCAGAAAAAAAAAGAGCTAAAAACGAGAAAACGAAGCAGAACACACACAAACACGCAGAAAACAGAGTAGTTAGTTAAGAGAGAGAGAGAGAGAGAGAGAGTAGAGTACCCCATGGAGGAGAGCTAGAGACGCAGAAGTCGACGCCAGGAAGCTGGTCCTTGACCGGAAAGGGCTGGAATTCGTTGATTTTCGGCGGTGCTCCGGCAGCTGTCATCTCTCTCTCTCTCTCTCTCTCAGAGTTAGTTTCGGTGTATGAAACTGACAAAAAGCAAGAAACAGATATAGACAAAAAAGCGTGTTAAATAGGAGAAAAACACAGTTGAATTTTGAAATGACTAACGACCGGTTTGGCGGCCACGATATGACTATATCTGCTCATATCTCACTTGTTAGGAGAGACCGGAGATTTTATTCTCGGTCTGAAAGCAACCAACTACAGCTGATTGACTGCGACGGACCGATTATTCTTTTCTTTTTTTTATTTTTTTTATTTTTGATTGTTATTTTCTTTTATAACATTCTAAATTTTTTAATAATCAAATCCAATTAACACAAACGGAATGCTAATGGTGTTAGTTTATAGAAAAAGTTTTTAAAATAAAAGTATTTATAACTATACATCCGATAATAGTTCAAAGACGATAGGAGGTTTTTAATATTAACCTTTATTATTATTATTATTATTATTATTAATAAGATGCTCCCACTTATCTTTGTAAAATGACTACATAAGGGAACTAATAACTGTGATTATGTGCAGTGTATTATCATCATTTTTTTTTTTTTTTTTTTTTAATAGTATTAAGACACTCCCACTTATATTTATAAAATTACTATGAAAGTGAACTATCAACCATGCTAACGTGTAGTGTGATAGAGAGACTTGATCCCCCAAGTGAGGTGCACTGCCATCTTGCTAATTGCTAAAAGGTAAAAGGTACTGGCCACAAATATAACTATATAATATAAGTGGGACAAAAAACAAACCCAACTAGTTCTTTAAGTCTCATGAACAATAAAGAGACTTCTTTAAGAGTAGCTTTAAAAGTTCTCACCAACTAGTTCTCATCTTTCAAACCCAGTCATTTTCATTGAAGGAAAAATGATTATAACATTATATATTAGTTTGATGTTGTTTTTGTTTGTTGAGCTTCCTCCCATATTGTAAATAATTAATTGACATAAAAGTACCATTTTGGTTGGAATTCTGATTAAGTTGTTGGCTATTAAAAAGAGATCACCATGTTATTACGCAATCACTCAATTTATTAGCACAATTCTTCTAACTTAAAATTTTGCAGCAAACAAAGCAAGCCACTCTCGCATGCATCACCTCTTAGTCGGTAGTGCACGTCCCCTTCCTCCAGTGGAGATTCAAATTTTAGTATGTGTATTTTATATGTATGTGTAAGGAGTTTTTTTTTTCTGATGTTGTAAGAATATATATCTTTTTTTTCATTTGAATTGATATTCGGACCATATTTTTACCTTTCAATCTTGGTATATCATAGTTTATTGCGTAATATTTCAAACCAACCCACCCTCTTCAAACCAAATTGAGAAGTTACAACTTACAAGTAATTTTCTCTAATTTCCTAAATAAAGTTAATCTAAATTGCTGAGATTTTACCGATGATATGACATTTTGGTAAGTTTTCAAGTACCCTAAATTTGAAAATCTACAAATTTAGATCCACTAAAACTTACTTGATTTACAATTCAGATACAATTTTCTCTGTAGTAAAAGATACGAAAATACAATTATTATTAATAGTTCTAGATTAAATTATAGTTACTTTGAAAATCATGAACTAATTAAGAATCTCATCATTTTCTCAAATTTGTTGCTTTTGTCTTTTACTCATCAACTACACCGAAGAAAATTCAGCAAATGTGGCCATTTCAACAAACATTATTATATTTAAATCACTGATTTCACTTTGCACAAATTAAATTATGTTGTTGAGAAGTGGAAGTGGTCAAAGGAAGGTGTGCCAACTAAGCTAGTTTTCCTGTGATTAGGTTTTTATTGGTCAACCAAAGTTTAAAATAGTGTAATTTAAAAGGGGTTATTGAACATGCCCATTGCCCCTATAAGTGAAATATTATACATTAATAATGTTCACTTCAACTTTGAATCAATTTAACCAAAGTTGTTGAATTGGAATTGCAAAAGAATTCTTAAAAAATATATTAGAAGCTCAAGCCATAATTATACTAATTCATGAACATACAAAATGTTCAAATTCTTTCTTATAGCTAGCAATATTATGAGTTTTACAGGTGTTTTTTTCCCCTTTTCTTTTTTCTAAAATGTCTACGGAACCAATAAAATGGATCCAAAAAAAGGCAATTGAAGAACCCAGGTTGATTGAAAATTCTCAAAGAGATTTTTTGTTGACATACTTGCTTTCTACATAAACATTATATGCAAGCTTATTGGGTTCAAAAATGAAGTAGTACCTTAAAGAGGTGACATTTTAAGACTATTACCATTTTAATAACTTAAGTTTTACAGGTATCAAAGTAAGTGAACTTCCAAAAATACCCTTACTTTATATATATATATATATATATTTATTTATTTACTTTTCAGTTTTTCAAAAAAAAATCAACCTTTTTCATCGGCTTCCAGACCTCCATCGGAGGTCGAAATAGACCTTTAATGGGGTCAAAATCGACCTCCATAGGAAGTCTATTCGACCTCCATAGAGGTTGAAATCGACCTTTAATGGAGGTCGATAAACAAGATGAATTTTTTTTGGAAAAATTCTTTTTTTTTTTTTTTCTAGTAAGTCTCATGCTTTTTTTTTTTTTTTAGACTTATTTTGTATTTCCGAGACTTATTTTCTAATTTTTGAGACTTTTCAGGTAGTTTCTAAGACTTTATAGGTAATTCTGAGACCTTTCGGGTAATTTTCAAGACTTTTCTGATACTACCGAGACTTTTTGATAATTTCTGAGACTTTTTGGTAGTTTTCGAGACTTTTTGTGCAAAAATGAAAATTTCGAGACTTATTTGTAGTTTTCGAGACTTTTTGAAACTTCCAAGACTTTCTAAGCAAAAAGAAAAATTTTCGATTTTTTTTTTGTAAAATTTCATTTTTTTTCTAAAAAGTCTTGAAAATTACCAAAAGTCCTTAAAAAGTGTCGGAAGCTACCAATAAGTCTCGAAAAATTACATTTTGGCCCAAAAAGTCTTGAAATTTGTAAAAGGTTTCAAAAAAGTCTTGGAAAATTTCATTTTTCCCAAAAAGTTTCGAAAATTGTAAAAAATCTCGAAAATACTTGAAAAGTCTCGACAATTACCTTAAAAGTCACAAAAACTACCTAAAAAGTCTCGTAAACATAAAAATAAGTCTTGGAAACACAAAAATAAAATGAGGCTTAACGGAAAAAAAAAAAAAAAAAGGAAAAAAAAATTGAATTTTTCCTTCTTTTTTTTTTATCTTCTTCTTCATTGACCTTCAATGGAAGGCGATGAAGATGATGATTTTTTTTTTTTTTTTTTTTTTGAAAAACTGAAGAAGTAAATATATATATATATATATATTTATAAAGTAAGGGTTTTTTTTTTTAAGTTCACTTACTTTGATGCTTTTAAAACTTAAGTTATTAAAGTGATGATACCTGTGAAATACCAACTCAAAAGACTGACAAAACCCCTTATTCCCACCAAGGTTATTTGTAGAAAATACAAATGAATTAAATCAAGGGATATTATTATTTTCCCTCCTGTAGTTTGTCATATTCTGACTTTGCCCTTTCTAGTTTTAGAAATGGCCGATCTTCCCCTTGAAAATCAAATTATTCGAAGATTTACCCCCTACTGTTAGGATTTCCGTTAAATGGTGGTTTGACCGTTAACCTCGAAGGGTAATATGGTTAAAATGTAATTAAAATTAATTAAACACAATAATAAAATTAAAAATGAATATTTTTTCTACTTGATAAAAAAATCTCAAATTATGCCATCGATGGAGATTCTCCAGAATCTTTTTCCAATAAGAAACTTTTCCAAATTTAAGAAAATCAAAATCAGGTTTTATTTTTTACTATTTTTAATAACCAAAATCAAAACCTAGAATCTGATACCACTTATTTTTAATTCCATTCACTAAAATTCAAACAAGAAATTGAAACCAAGTTTTTTTTTATCAAATGATTCCATCCACCAGAAACTCAAAATCAATTTTAAAAAGATGGAAGTAGTTTTCCGGTTCAACATTCAACAACAGAAACCAAACACATCCATCTCCAAAACCAAAACCCACCACCATCTATGTCAATTGCCAAACCTTAATCCTCAAATCCAAAACCAGACCAATCAGCCACACCATCACTGGCTCAAATCCAACCGAACCCATCTACCACAACCAGTTCTACTGCCGTTGCGAAACACTCATCCCTTCACCTCACGACGGCGTCGGCCACTCTGTCAAAGGAAAAAAAGAGAGGAAAAAAAAAAGATAGGAAGAAAGAAAAGGGATTCGCGACGAGAGGAAATCCAGCGCCGATCTCCTCAGTTGGGAGGAGATCGGTGCTCGTAGGGGTGGCGATTGGTGTGATATCGGTGGGTTTTGGTGTTTGAGTAGTGGTGATGGCTTAAGGTTTAGGTTTTGTGTGTTGGAAAAGAAGAAGATGATAATGAAGATAGGATTAAAAAAAAAAAAAAAAATTGACGAAGATGGGATTTGGCTTTGAGCCTGAGTTTAGGTTATTTTTTTTTATAAAAAAAATGGCTAATTGGTATAGATGCCCTTGAACTCTTCAAAAAGTTGCATAGGGGGTAAATGTGCAAATAAGCCATAATTCAAGGGATATAAGTGCCAATCAGCCAAAAAAAATTGATCTCACGTCTTTTGAGGTAAATGAAAAAAGAAAAAAAAAAGGTGAAATCCATTTTAATCCATTTTAATCCCTTTAATTTGACCTATTATACAAACTGATCATCCGGTTTTCAGTATTATCCCGTTAAGTCCTTTTATTAATATTTCCGTTGAAAAAGTTGTTTCTGACAAGGTCAGAGGGTCAAATGACCATGCTGCCCCTAATTAAAAAAAAACAAACAAAATATAAAAAAAATCTCCAAATTATAAAATTAAAAATTTAAATTTAAATTCGAATCAAACCCATAATTAATTGAATATTAATAATTAAAAAATTAAAAAACAATTAAAAATTTAATTTAAAACTAATAATAAAAAAAAATTAAAACTAAAAAAACAAAACAATCGATCAGCCAGAATCCTCTTTTCTATCATCAAACACCTAAATTATCTTTTCTATCATCAAAACACACCCAACACACCACACACACTCAAGACATCACCACCCAACACATTACCCATAATCCTCCACCATCAAACACACCAAGAAACCAACACACTAAGAAACCAACAAATTACAAATTAAGAAATTAAAAAAAAAAATAAAGATTTTTAAAAAGGAAAAGAAAAACAGAGATCTGGTATCTCTTTAGGGGCTGTGTTTGGTGTTGGTGACCTCCAACCACCGTGACCATCATAAGGAGCTGTAAAAACAAACCCAGATCCGCGGGTTGTGGGTCGTCGAGGCGAAAGAGGAAGATGAGGAGGACGCTGTGGAGGGTCGACAGAGGAGCTGCAGGAAGCATCGACGTGGAACGGCTGTGATTTCGGCCAGGAAGCTTGCTGCTGGACTATGGCATTTGCAGGTGCCGAACAATGTCGCTGGTGGAGGCGATAAGAGTTTGGATCAATTAGTGTTTCAAGTGGGGAAAAATTAGATATTTTGTTTTGTATTTTTGTTGGGTTTTAAAATCTGTTTTTAATGTTTGTTTTAGAAGAATTTGAATCAAATGTGACGTGGGAAAGAGATGATTTTATTTTTTTTGATTTTCTTTGGTTTGTGTGGTTGTTAGAGAGAGAGGAGAGGGATTTCGGTTGATGTTGAACCCAGTTCGAAGATGATGATGTTGAATCTGGTGTGGTAGTAGTTTGGTGGTGGCTGTTTGGAGTTGGATCTCAGAAAAGTTAAATTAACTAATTCATTTGGTGGTGGTGATTTAGGTGTTTGGATCAGTTGGTTTGGTGATGATGTTGATGGTGGTGGTTTGGTGGTGGAATTGTGTAAGAGATTGTTGGATCTGGAAATTGAAAGAGAAGCTCAAGAAATTTGAAACGAAATTTGACCAATTTTTTTTTTAATCAAACGAAAATAAAAGAAATATAAAAAAAAAATGGATAAATCTGATCAAGTTTTTTTTTTTTTTTGAAACGAAATCTAATCAATTTTTTTTCAAGGAAACTTGATCAAACTTTTTTTTTTCTTTAAAAAAAAAAAACAAAATATGATCAATTTTTTTAACGAAACTTGATCAAACTTTTTTTTTTTTGAAACAAAATCTGATCAAAATTCTTTTTTTTTTATTTTTGATAACATGGAAAAAAAAAAAGGATAAATCAAACCTGATTTTAGAAGCCTAAGCCTGATACCAACTGATATGAACCTCACCAATAGTAGTGAGACCCGTAACCAATATATAGCAACGAAGGATCGTTTTCTAATTCAAGTTTATGAAAATAAAGAAAATAAAGGATCGTGACCCGTTATCTATAAAGAGATAAGAACCAACGGTATTAAGAAGGTTGTAGACGCCACACTCAAGAAGAGAAGAAGGTGAGTCATAAGTCAGGATTTTGAACGCCACAAGGTATAACTCTTGATAAGTTCATAGTTAAATGAAGAACCAAAGAGAAAACTTTCTCTCAAATAACTATTTCATTCCAAAGTCTTCTCAATAATACATCAATGAGTCCCTTAAATACTAAAAATATCTAAACCCTAGAAAGAAAGATAAATGAAATAAAATATTCGGCAATTAATGCCTTACAATCAGGAAAATTAATGCAAACAAATTTAGAAAATAAATAAAGACTAAGACTAAAACTAAAACTAACAACTTGTTGATTTGCTCCTTATTTGGAAAGCTTCATTTGGGAAACAAAATCAGCCTTTCATTTGGAAGATAAATCAAATCTTTATTTGAAAAATAAATAAAACATGAAATATCCTAAAATTCGGACTCATCCAAACTCTAGCTTGTTCCTCACGCGAAACAAAATAGATAACCGAATTTGGGGATGTTGTGATCTGTTTTGGAGGATGGAGTCTTCATAACATCTGTAGAGATCGTCTTGGGCTTTCCGAAAACATATTATAATAGACGATACGACTTCAGATGCTCTCTATAGAGGCCCATGAAGTTCAACCTGGATTTGGTATTTATATGGGTCGAACTTGGACTTCAACAACTCAGAATCAACCCCCATTAATTGCTTCTTTGATCTTATTGACCCTTGTAAATTACCTAACTGGAACAAGTAATGGATCATTTGATGATGCTTCTTGATTCTCATTACATACTGAAGGAAGAGAGATAAATAGAGAATTGAGAGAAAATGGAAATTAGATTAAAATGTAATTTGATTTTTTATTTTTGGTAGGGTTTAGTTTGATTTTTTATTTTTTTTTATTTGATTTTTTTAAAATAAATTTTTTAAAATCAAAAATTTAATTGTTTTTAATTGAAATTATTAATTTTAACCTTACTTTTACCATTATACCCTTAATGATCTGACGGAACCCTAACGGAATTGGACGGCAAAGATTGAAATTCGGCTTTTTAGAAACTAGAGGAACATGTCAAGATAAAGCTGAAAACCAGGGGACCAGTTTGTGTAATATGTCAAACTAGAGGGACTAAAATGGATTTCACCCCAAAAATTTAGTTTTCTTTTTGGATATATATATATATATATATATTTATATAATATTCTCATCCAATCATTAATTCTTGTTTTATTAAATCATTAATGTGTATTAATGATTTTACTTTTTTACCCTCCCATATTAATTCCCATTTTAGAGATGGACAGTATTATTAGGGTAAACGTACTTTCAATAATATTTTCACGGTCAAACCACCATTTAACGGAAATCCTAACGGTAAGAGGTAAATCTTCGAATAATTTGGTTTTCAAAGGGAAGACCGGCCGTTTCTAAAATTAGAGGGGGGAAAATCAGAATATGGTAAACTGCAGGGGGTAAATAATAATATCCCTTAAATGAACCTATACATAGTAACTCGTAACTTGCATGATACAATATACATATGGAAATCACAAATGTCATAATAATATCCCATTGCGTATGGAAATCACTAAAAACTTCTTGTTTGCTTCTCCGTACATGCAGAGTTAATGATAAATAAACTAATATTATTCTATTTTAAGTTACTTTAAGATAATTTATAATTATTCTATTTTACTAAAAATAATTTAAATAATGATATAATATATATATATATTCGGCTAGAGAAACAAGCCAGCAAAAATAGCAAATGATGCAGAAATATTATGATTCCACATCATTAATGGTCAAACGGTCAACTAGGGGAACGTTAATCACCTGCCATATCACCAAGAAGTCAATTGAAGCAGGAGGCGCATTGGCCAGGTCACCGGATCTTAAATAGGCAAGGATCATACTAGTCAAAAACCTCTACTCGGCAAGATCCACTTGGTCAAAATAGGAAAAGCAATCCTATCAAGATACACTTTATCAAGCGAAGATTCACTTAGACACGAGGTCTAAAAATCACACTCCAATAAAAAAACATCCATATTTCCCCTTCAATGTCAAAGAGTCCTAATTAGGGTTAAACTAATGAAATTACTACTTGTATAGCAAGGAATAGGAAAACCCTAAGAAGGGATCCTATAAATAGAACTGTATAATCCACAAAGAAAAGGATGATTCTTTTTTGACGAGAGCTAAACAAAACATAGAGAAATTGAGCATTTAGGGTGTAACCTAAAAACAAATCATAGTGATATTTTCTTACCTTCAGGGGTGCCATGGTTTTTTCCCTTTCTAGGGTTTTCCACGTAAAACTCGCATATTGCTTGCACTTATTGATATTTTTCGCTTTCATAAACATACCGTTATTGTTGAACGTGTGGCAATTTAGAATTCACCGTCAACAATATTTGTAAAAAAAAATTAATTAATATTATTTATAACAAAATGATTTATAAAAATTTTATTTTACAATAAATTGAATTATAATAATATTATTTTATTATTAAATCATATAAAAATAATTTTATTATCTAAAAATAAATAATTTAATTTTGATTATATATATCCAATTCAATCATGTGATGCAACAAAATTTAATTCAATCTAATCCAATACAATTCAATCAAATACCAATCCCTCCAAATCTCCAATCCAATTCAATTTAGAAACCTAAAAATTTACCCAAATGATATGACAAACTTTTATGTAACAACCACATCATCAATATATAATCTTATATCCAATATGGTTGATACAAATTAATTTGAAAGAACATTTCGGTAATGAATTTGGGTAAATTTTTGGATCGTGTTACATTACTCTTTAACTTAATACGGCATATAAATTACCTTGTAATTTCTGTCCAAAAAAAAAAAAATTGTAATTACCTTGCAATTAATGGCAAAGGTTGGAGAGATTCGACATTTTGGTAATAAGCTTAAACAGAAGGTGTTGTCTTTTTGAGGCCAGAGAGGAAAAGCAGAATCAACACTTTGTTTATGCAGTCTGTAAATCATCTGATGCCTACAAACACACTATTTTGTTGCCTCTATTGAGCCCAACTAATACCCAAAAATGCAAACTCAGCCCATATCAATTTTGCTAATTATTTTTCATTCCACGGCCAAAAATCAGAAAACCCTCAAAAGGTTTGACTCGCCATTTTTTATGAGTAATATTATATAACCCAAATAATTAACACAAAATTCAACCTAAATGATATAGTAAGTGAGTTGTCATTACTTATTATTACCATACAAATCACTTATCACATCATTTGGGGTTATTTTTAGGCTAATTATTTGAGTTGTTTTTATTTTATTTTTACACCACAGAGTGGTTTTTATCAAATTTTGAAAGAGTAAAGTTAGCTAGACAGTAGACATTACACATTTGTATTTCATCTCGACCTCAATCAATGAGGTGACAATTAAGTAAATTAAATAATCATTAATGTATATCAATTTACTAATTATCACATCATCGATTGGGGTAGATGTAAGGTACAAAATGTGGGATATCTAGTATTACTGATTTCAAATTTTTTAAGGTTTTGTTAAATCTCAATAGAGATTTTTAAATTTGTCCTGCCTATAAGAGATGAAAATACAATAAAAAGAAATTTTTTTATTTCTAAAAATAGTTTAAGGTTATCCAGCCATTTGGATTGAAATTCTCATCTTGGGAAAAATTAATCAGCTATTCAATCAATTGCTTTTCAAGCTAGTGTCTCTATTCTTATTGGCTAAGTAAGCAAACGTTGCCGTCCAAGCTAAGATATTCATGACCTGGCTGGTTTCAACCTATATATGCTACACTTTCATATTCGGTCAAAACTTGGTTTAATTATATATTTATATATATTTTGGCAGCAACTCAAACTATAACGTTACCGAACTGAATAATCGCTCTTATCAATTATTATCGAGCCATCAGACTCGACCCTAGGGAGAGCGAATCTAAAGAACCCTCAAATTGTAGCTACTTTTTTTATTATTATTTCAAAATATTGTTTATATAAGATTTTAAACAATAATTTTAAAATCTTGTACTATTAAAAAATGTTCCATCAAATATATAATTTTTTTTTTAAAAAAAAAAAATGTTGTACTATTAAAATTAAACATATAATTTTTTTAATATTTTATTTGATGCTTTACTTTCATTTTATAGGCCTCGTGATGTTATATTTTACGTGACCAACTTGTGTTGGTTATGTGTTTCAAGTCAAAATAATCTTGCAGTTTTTTTATAAAATATTCAACAATTTCTGCTTCAAAAAACCGGTTATAACTGAGACTAGATATTTGCCCAAAAAGATTTCGCCTGCCTAGGCCTCAAGTGGGAGAGAGTCTTGGGTGCAGCGTGATGCACGGTGCATCACCCATCCTGATGCTGTCATATCAGTAATTTTACTGATGTGGCAGCATCAAAGTGGGCGATGCACCGTACATGTATGCACCCAGGTTTTAGCCCTCAAGTGGAATTGAACACAATATTTAACTATTTTTTTTCTTGTTTTGTTTTTTATCTTTGTGCTGTAAACAATGAGCCAATGATCTTTCCTTCTTGCAAATAGCCAACTTTATAATGATAAAATATCATCCGAGACTAACTTTAATATAAATTTGGATTTTTAAGTTTCTAATAAGTATCAAATTATCATTTATATTTATTATAGGCCCATTTTTAAAAAAAAAAATTAGAGAAATACATATTCATATCTCCACTGTAATTATCTAAAGTCAAATATGCATTCATTTTATGTCCAATCATAATAAAACAATTATTATATTCACTCTCCTTTTTTATTTTACAATTAAATGAGGTTTAATCTTATTGATGGAAAGAGTTAAAAGTTTTAATCTTATTAGTGGAAATAGTTAGAAATCCTAATCAGCATTTTTAGGAGAGTTTCTAAAATTAGAAACTCAACTCTATATTCTCTAACTTTTTTTTGGCCATATCATCTCTATATTCAACTTAGATAATAACATTGAAGAGAGTTTTCTAATTTTTTTAATATCTATCATATGTGGCACTTCATTTTCTCCAAATACATAATAGCATTGGAGATACTCTTATATATCAGTTAACACGGAGTTGGATAAACTTCCGATATGTCCTTATAAAATGTATATAATAATATAATCATCCGACACTTATACGAAAGGGAAGCACATTATCGCTTATGTTAATAAATGATATGTACATGTTTATTTAAAACTATCGAGATATTTCGATAATAAGCTACTCGCCTACCTACGTGAATGATATTATAATTTTAGGTCAACAATCGTTGGAAGTAGGAAAATTATAATTTAAAATACATTCAATTTAAAGGTGCCACCAAGCTAACTTTTTTTTAAAAGAAAACAATTCTACTGAATGGTGCTTTTCCATTCTAGAATCTAGAACAGCTGACCCTCAATGTCTATTTCTGTCATGTTGTTGCTATCAAGATTTAATTTCAATACTACCTAATTAGCTGCATGATCCATCCTGTTATGTAATCAAAAGTTATTTTTAATTTTTAAATCTCTGATTTTTATAAATCATTAGATTGAATTAACCCAATTATTAAAAACTAATCTTATAACTATACAATACATATATATTAGCGGAACCCCGTAATTGTTTATACCTCATTGGTAGGAGTGGACGTTTAATGGATCGGTTCACTTTATGAGTGAATCAATAAAAAACCGATAATATTCAGTTTTTTAAAAAGTGATCCAATCAGATAAGCTTTACAATTGTCAACCGATTAAAAATCGATTGAATCGGACCAGTTTGGTTTTTTCGGTTTTGGACCTAATATTATTCACTCTTTCACTCATAAACAAAGTATCATTTAAAAAAAAAAAAAATAGTCATAAAAAAAACTGGCACCGATAATAATAGATTAAACAAATAATGGTTTCAAATATAATTATTTGAAAGTGAAATTATAAGTCAAAGACATAGCAGTCTATTTACTTTTATATACACAATGTCCAATGAGATGATTTATATACACAATGTCCAATGAGATGATAAAAATGAATTAAAGCAATTAACGGGGCGACCGTCTAAAACTTTCAATGCCTAAACTAAAAGTTTAGGGTTTTTTTTTTATGTTTGGTTTTCGATTCTTGAACGTGAAACGGAAAACGAACCGATAAATCCAGTTTTGAAAAAAAGTAACCGAATTGAACCAAAAAACCTTTGAAAACCGGATAAAAATCGATTGGACCGGTTTGATTCGGTTCAATAGAGTTTTATCTACCCCTAGTCATTGGCATTAAAGGAAGAAAAATGTAGCTAATTAACTGGAGTTGTAATAAGTATCGCCTCCACCGGCATTTGATTTCATCGGACCTCAATTTCTTCTTCATATAATTTTTTTTAATTAATGCAAATTGCACCAACTTAAGCCTGTCTTTTTTCCATTATGGTTTAATATTTATTCAACTAATGTCTTTAATTGCATAAACCCCCCTCATTGTTGGTCGAGGTCCGTCAAAGATAGCTGTTGACCAGACTGTTTAGAGGTAAAATTGTCATTTAATAAATAAAATTTATTTTAAAACACAAATATAATAATAAAACTAATAGTTAATTTTAAATATTAAAAATATAACATAAAACTAAACAAATGGAGGCCACAGACAACAGCTTTCCCCGGAGCGGAGAAGTGTCACGGACCTAGCTTCTGAAGCTTAAAACATGCAGTCTTAGATGATATTTCAAACCTAAGTAAGCTTACTTAAGAGAGTAGAGAGAAAGTATTGCAAAAAGATGTGAAGAGAAAGAGCATTACTATTGCTTTAGAGATTTACAGTTCAACGAATGATTTAGCCAAACGAGGTCTCCTATATTTATAGGGGACCCCTATGTCTAAGATCTGTATATGTGACAATCGATCCTACGATTGAGGTTAAGAGACCTAGAATGTTCTTGGATGCATGACATATTCAAAAAATATGCCACCAACCCCATTGTATTAAAGGAATATGCCAATTACAAAATTTAATACATATCTTCATGTATGCTCATAAGCTTTTCCAAGGCCTGCTAGAATATTTCGGATCTTGAGATCCACTATGGAGGAGGATGGATGCAGCCAAGGTGTTAGATGAAATGCAAGGGTTGTGACAAGGGGCAGTTGGTGGCCTCCCAGGGTGCGTTTGGTACACGGGACAGAACATGACAACTTTCTCTTGTCCCGCGTTTAGCGCGCCATTAGGTTGGGACGAGACGGGACAAGGTGGGACAAAAACCATGAAAAATTGTCCCACCTCAAACCCTCAGCCAGACTTGTCCCATACCCTCAGCCAGACTTGTCTTATGCATGAGACAAGTCTGGAAAAGATATTTTTGCACTCAATTCTTTCAAAAATTACAAAAATACCAAATATAAAATAGAATCCAACCCCATTTTCACGCTTCTCTCTCTCAAATCCACCCCACTCTCTCTCTCTCTCTCTCCGTTTGACCTTCGATTTTGGAGGTGGTTGCTTTTGTTGATTTCGATTTTGAGAAATCGATTTAGGGTTCTCGATTTGGGATTTTCGATTATCATCGATCGGAATACAAAATGAGGATTGCGTCGTTAGCGGCAAGGTTTGTGGAGGTTCGTGAGGTTGTGGCTGGATTTGATGGAACCCGGTGGTGGTTTGGTGGTGGTTTTCTCACCCATTTCTATCTCAGTTCGTCTCTTTTCAGATTTTTTTTTTCTTCAGACTTTGTGTATATAATTTGATTATAGATTAATGAAGAAGAAGTTTGATGAAGATCTTTGTTTTCAAATTTGATGAAGAAGAGGTTTGATAAAGATTTGGAGGTTTGATGTGTTTCGAATTTTATGTGTTTGATAAAAAATGGTTGAAACAGATGTTGGTGGAGAGTGGAGACCAATCCCAGATTGGATCTTCACCTCAATTATATATTTAAATAAATATATATATATATATATATATATATATATTGTAAATTCCATTTAATCTTCACCGTCCATCACGAATATGAATGGTGGAGATAAATTTAAAAAAAAATATATATATATATATATATTTTTTTTTTTCAGTTTCTTAAATTGAATTATTTTTAACTTCTTGAATATCTTAAATATTTAATATTTGAAAATTTATTAATTTGATCCCAACTATCCATCTTAAATAATCTTATAAAAATATTAATTAAGAATATTTTTCAATCACAATAGGGGCATTTTTGGTCATTTGAACCTCTTGTCAAGTCCTGTTCCAGCCATACCAAATGCATAATAGTACAATCCACAGTTTTATCCCATGTATTCCAAACACAATACGAAACAATATGTCCCGTCTCGTCCCGTCCCGTCCCACCTTGTTCTGTCCCATGTTTATGCCAAACGCACCCCCAATACTGTCTACAAGCCTCCTTCTAGTACAATTGGGAGGAGGTATCGTACAACTCCTCCATTTGCTTGATGGAAGAGGCTCATGACCTCCTCACGCCACGGAGGCCACCAATTACCTTCTCCTGATATTAATTGAAAAACTCTATAATTCGAAACCCAGTTGTAATATAAAATATATTTATATAATAGTTCTCAAGTGTTTGACCTCCCACATTTTTTTTTTTTTCATTTATAGGTTGTGACTCTATAACGTTATCGATATTAAGAATGATATTAAGAATGAAAGTAGAAAGGTTTAAATACCAACCCTTACAAATAAGAGAAAACTAATTAACACACTAGTATTTCCTGTTCATTAAGGAGAAAGAAGTGAGTGATTAAGAAGGTACACAACTAATTTGTAGACAAACAATAAAACATATAAACATATATTTAATTAATTACCAAAACATATATGTTTTGATAATACAAAAAATTATCAAAAACATGTTGACTTGACTTAACTCGAGGCAGGCGCAGGGGCACAGTGCATGTGACCGAATCAAACTTAACATGGGTTAAGGTTGTCGTGTTCATATTTTTGAGCTGGTTTACCTTCTTTTTTGCTCTTTTGCGATGTATTCCTCTAATCATTTGTACTTAGCAAATTTTATATTATCAAAACTTTAATTGACAGTGACTCCAAACTAATCAACCACCCATTTTTTAAATTCCAATATTAAACAATGACTTGCTGGCTATCTTAATTATGATTAATCAAAAATTTTATGTAAATTATTATTAACTTACCTAACTGAAATGGTACGACAATATCTTTTTAGATTTATACCATTTGACCATATTGTTTTTCTAATTAAATTATATATATTTTTATTTGATTTGACACGATAAATTGATGTGTATACCTGTATAGAGAAAGGGTTTATTATTATTTTGAAAAATATTTATATTATATATACGTGAATTTATCTAATAAAATTATAAGTTGACATTGATATATCGAAACCGAGACATAACAAACTAAATGAACATAATTTAATATATAGTCACATTGAGTATGGTTAATGTGGTATATAGTTTAATATCAAGTGAAAAAAAAAAAAAAAAAAACGTAAATATTCTAGAATTGGGGGAGGGATATAACTTGAAAATTGAATATTGTTTGTAGTATGAAAATCCCTACTATTTGTAAAGAAGAAAATAAATGCAAAGTCAATGTTACATTAGGACTTTAATAATTTAATTAATTAGGTTTTACTATTGACTCGAATTAATTTTTGTATTTTCCACTACCAAATTCTATAGTAACAAAATCTTAATTAGATAGTCCATTAATTTTAGAAAATATATCCCAAAAATGGTTGGTTACTACTGTACGCGTTTTGAACACGGAGTTCACTTACGTATCTTACTCACACCGTTTCAATTCCTATCAATTACTTTCTGTTTCCACCTTCACCAAATCCATGATCGCCAAGTCACTAAAATCCTCAACCGTGCATACGTGTCATGATAAGGTTTGTTCAACTGACACACAGTTTCTGTACTGGTAATCAGTTTACTGTTTCCATAAAACTCTATATAATATAAAATATCACCATTCACCACTATAAACTCTCTCTCTCTCTCTCAAAAACCAAATTTAATTTTCTCTGAAAAAAATACCTTGTTCCAGAAAACAAGAAGAACAAGAAAAAAGATAAGTCCACTCAATCAAAAAAGAGGATGAGTTACTACAATCAACAACAGCCTCCAGTTGGTGTGCCTCCTCCTCAAGGTACACATTATTTGATTTTATTTTTTATTTTTTTTCATATTTATTGATTAGATCTGGTGGATCTGGTCAATATATATATTTTTTCTGTATTTTGATTTTTAGGTTTTATTGGATCTGTTCTTATTTTGAATTTTGGTCGGGGTTTGTTCGGTAATACGTGATAGGTTATCCACCAGAAGGATATCCAAAGGATGCGTATCCGCCACAGGGATATCCTCCTCAGGGATATGCACCACAACAGGGATATCCTCAGCAGGGTTATCCTCCTTCTTATGCTCCCCAGTACGCTCAGCCTCCACCACAACAACAAAAGCAAGGCCCCGGCATGCTCGAAGGATGGTAAATTACTATTTTATCCCCCCCCCCACTCTCTCTCTCCTTATTCGTTGAAATCGTGAAAAATCACATGACATGCATGATAATATCGATTTAGATCTGTTTGATTGATTTACTGAGTCAACTCGCTAGGCGGAGGAGACTTAAAAATTATTACCCCGTAGGTCACGTTCTTTATTTATTAAAATAATAATAATTTTATCGTTAAGGGGTATTGTGGTCATTCTCTATTGTGGTCTAAACTCTAAAGATAGTTTTGGGCCGTTGAGGGGTGTTTGAGTAATTCTTTATTGTTGTGAATATCGAGGTGATTCTTTCCAAGGTTTTGGCAAATCAAAACTGTGTTCTATCCTAAGTTGTCGTTTTTGGGTGGTGGGTTTTGGATAAGCTTATACAATAATGCTACAATTAATTTCAAGGTATTAAATATCACCATCCAATATAACAGCGTAAATATTCCAAATTCGAGTCTGCATATTGGTATAACAAACCAAAAAAAAAATAAAAAAATTCAAGCTATTAATTGTTTTATATGCATTATAATGTAGCATTCAAAACAAATTAGTTATTTAGTTATTTAGCTATTTAAGGGCATCTCTAATGTAAAAGTGGTTTATATATAAATAAATATTGATATGGCAATAATATCAAGAGATTTGCTTCATATGTGGTATAAAAATAGACTTGATAGAAAATCAACTCAAAATTTGGTCTTCAATACTTCCGTCTAAATCACAATTTTTTTAAAAATAATATATCCATTTTTTTTTCTTATTTTATTTTTTATTTTATTTTCTTACCAAAATAATATGAAAAATTAATGTTAGTTTTAAATGCTTACTAAGTCATCCTAAAAAATAGCTGTGCAACAGATTGTCTGAAAATGGACGGTCATGTTAACAATTTCTTAATTTTTTTTGCAACTTCAGTTTGAGGTTGAATATGCACGTCTGCATTGGAGACACAGTTATTAATATAACGTCTATTTATCCTATGTGATATATATATATATATTTTTTCTTTTCACAAATCACGTTTGCATTGGAGATGTTCTAAAGTTATTTTTAATTAATATTGTGTCAATTTGCAGTTTGGCTGCTTTGTGCTGTTGCTGTCTATTGGATGCTTGCTTTTGATGAGAGAAATTTGTGGTGGTAATTGGAGTTGAAGTTGGGTTGATCGTGTTGGAATTGGATTATATCAACATTTTACTGTTGAAAAAAATATTCATCATATTGTCTTGTTTAGATTCTCATCTCCATTTTTTTTTTTTTTTCTGCTTTTTATTTGGTTAATAAAAATTAAAAACTTAGTGCTTGGAAGCCAACCTCGTTATGTTATTTTGATTTTGTGCTTTATGGCATGTAAATAACTGTTGAGATATTTTATTTTTCCTTTTCTTATATGAAAGTAAAGCGGACAGCTGTTATTTGTGGATTATTTTGTTTGTTTTTGTTTTGATTTCTATTTCTTGTTTGTTTGTTTGTTGAACTCTTTAGAGCAAAATATGGATGGAAAAAGAGAGTTTTGCTTTTTGGGGTTTCTTTTATTGATAGAAGAAGTCAAAATAATGTCTTGTTGGACATGTTTTGCTTTTGTTCTTCCGTGGGAATTTGGTACTTTAAAAGATAGATTCAAGGCATGGGGAAGTAAAGCAAAAGCTGCCACATAGTCAAATTTGAACTCTCTTTCTTTTTCTCGTTTGATTTTAATACTGTAAATTATACCACGAAAGATTTTCTCCTTATTAAGACGGCTGCTGCGTCTTAAATGATATTCTTGGTATATTCCTTCTGATATGAAAATGAGGATATTTTGGTAAATTGACCAGAGAGGCAGGCTTGTGCTGGCCCAACTCTTGGTGAGATTCCTTGTCAATTTCCATGATAGATATTCATTTGTCGTTGGTCATGTCACTATTATCCCACTTATTCCAACAACTCCCGTCCTAATTTTATATGTTTAGGTCTACAATGCAGTTTAGGACTCCTTTGGTATATTGAATTGTATTTGATTGGATTGAATTAATATTAATATAATGTTTAACGATGTATTATATTATATTGTATTAAGTTATTTCAATACGACTTTATTGTAATATATTATATTATAAAAATATAATATGAAAAAAAAAATTTATAATTCATTTTAAATATTCTTACTATGAATAAATCAATAAATATTTTTATATAAAAAATCAATAAATATCTTTTTCATTGATATAAAAATTTAAATGAATAATATTTTTTATAAATAAATTAAATATTTTCAATATAATTTAGAAATTATATATATATATATATATATATATATAAAAAATATAACACATAGTTTCATCAATATTTCATATTTTATTGAGATGAAAGAGAAAAGAGAAGCGTTTTTTTTTTCTTCTTTCTAATACAATATAACCTAATACCACCAAATATTATGTATTAGTTCGTGTTTATTGTATTAAGCAATTAAAATGCACTAAAATAATACAATTTAGTGTTTGTATTATATTATTTTAGTACGTTTTAATTAGTTAATACAATACAATGCGGACTACCAAACATGACCATATTGTACTGTTAATAGTATGGAAATTAGGTATTGGATTTTAATCCAATAGACCACAAAATTCAAAGATTTGAAAGAGAAAAATAAATAAAAACTCTATTTCCTTTTGAAAGCTGCCTATTAACAATACAGTTACAAAATATCCTTTTTATTTATTTATTCTTTTTTTTTTTTTAACCTCCTTCATCCATTTGATGGAGGAGGCCACATTTTTGGATTAGGATTCTATCCTTATCTTTTTTTTCCTATACTTTTCATAATCTACGTATAACAAAAAATACATGGTTAAGATTTTATCACTTTTTTCTTTCGGGTGTTTTAATTAAATTTTTTTTTTTTAGGAAGAAGTTGGTATTTAAATTACACTTGAAAAAAAAACTAGGAAAACACAAGGTCAATGAGGAAATCCTAACTCTATATTTCCTCTCCAATTTCATTATTTTTTAAATATTTATTATTTAAATAATTAGATTTACACTATGGTCACGTTTGGTTACCATGATGGAATGATTATGAGAATATTAATGAGAATGGAAATGAAAGAAAAGGAAAGAAACGAAAGGCTGATTTCTTTGTTTAGTTGGAACTTTAGAATTAGTATCTGATAAATATTATTTTGTTTGGTTAACAACCGAATGAAATAGAATTAACTGTATTTTGACCAAATTACCCCTAATTACATTTTTTTTTTGCTACTTTATACTTATTTTGAGTTGTGTTTTTCATTTCTTAGTCTCTTAAAATCGAACAATTATATGAAAAAAAAAAAATTACATTTTCCAACTTCAAACGTAACATTTCACTTTCTAATAATCAAGATGCCAACTAGCCAAATCTGAAGTTTTGCAACTTCTGGTGCTTTTCATGAGAAAATCTACAGTATATGTACTTCATTAATTTGCTCATCAAAAATCATACCAGAGAAACTTATTATGCTAACAAGCAACAACAAAAAAGCGCCATACAAAAGAGAAAGCAAAAAAGAGCCAGAGAAATTTCTACCGGAGAAACCAATTGGCAGCAACAACAAAAACCCCTAAAAGCAAGAGAAAGCAAGAGAAAAACGAAACCCCAACAAAAGAACCATACAACCAAACAGCCTAGCTAGCAAAAAGAGAAAATCAACAACAAAATAGGGTTTAGTGGAGCTAACAAGCAGAAGAAAAAACGAAAAGAGGTAAGCCAAACAAGAAAATACAATATGTTAGACAAACAAAGCCAAGCCCTAATTCGAAATCCCTAAAATTTTCTTTTCACTTTCTCAACAAAATACCATAAATGAAGAGAACGACATATGAGGAGTCAAGATAGAAAAGAAATAGAAGGATATGGAAAAAAAAAAAAAAAACTGAAATCAAGAAGAAGAGTCAAGATGGAAAGAAATCTCTGGTGCTTTGGCAATGGAAAAGGCGATAATTTTTTTCTCAAACCAAAGTTATACCAATTATTAGGGCAGAGGGTTATTTTGGAAGATAAAATGTAGTTAGGAATTGGAAAGAGCTTTCCATGGATTATGAATGGAAAGCCCATTCCACCATTTTGGTGGATACCAAATTCCAACGGAATTGTCTTTCCATTGAATTTTACCAAACCAAATATCTGGAATCATTTTATTTCCTTTCCATTCCACCCATTTCCATCCAACCAAACACACCCTATGTTTGGTTTGATGGAATATGAGAGAAAGGAAAGGAAATGAAAGGATTTAGATGGATTTCGAATATATTGTTTGGATTGTTAAATGAGAGATAAAGGAAAGGAAATGAAATGGAAGGAAATAGAAGGAAAATGAGGGAATAATTTCTTCTTGTTTCACCCAATTTGGGAGGAAAATGGGGGAAATGAATCAAGAATTAATGATTGTTTCAATATCCCAAAACTAATCCTATTAATATTAGGTATTCATATTGTTGAAAGAATGATATTTTCATAAATAGAATAAAATGAATTCATTTATTTCTTCCCTCCAAATAAGAGTAGGTTCTTTCCCTTTCTTTTATATTTATAACTATCCAAACAACTAGGGGTGGTCGTTTTCGGGTTGGGTTGGGTTGGGTTGATCGGGTTGGGTTTTTTAAGCCCAATAGAAAAAATATATTTGAATTCAAATTTTTTTATATCAGAATTATTGTTAAATGAGAGATAAAGGAAAGGAAATGAAATGGAAGGAAATAGAAGGAAAATGAAAGAATAATTTCTTCTTGTTTCACCCAATTTGGGAGGAAAAGGAGGGAAATGAATCCAGAATTAAGGATTTTTTTAATATCCCAAAACTAACCTTATTAATATTAGGTATTCATATTGTTGAAAGAATAGTATTTTCATAAATGGAATAAAATGAATTTAATTATTTCTTCCCTTCAAATAAGATTGGATTCTTTCCCTTTCTTTTATATTTATAACCATCCAAACAACTAGGGGTGGGCATTTTCGGGTTGGGTTGGGTTGGGGTTTTTAAGCCCAATAGAAAAAATATATTTAAATTCAAATTTTTTTTTATATCAAAATTCAAATTTAAAATAATTTGTCACCCTAATATCATATCATATAGAGTTTAAATTTCTTAAAAGCATCAAAATCAAATAACAACATATAATACAAATTGTTTAATGAAATAAACTTAATAGTAAGAACACAAGAAAACAAGAAGAAATTAAGAGATAGACAACATATAAATATGATATTTTATTCACTTCTCAATGGTGTTTACAACTTGGTGAGACCTCTATTTCATAGGCTCACAATGTAGTAGTTACAAACTTGAAAAGACACAACTAATAAACTTGAGAATTAACGGAGCCATAAACTAGAGCGTAAATGGTACCATAAACTAGAGAATAAATTGGGGAAGGTGAAAGATCACAAGTTACATTGTGAGTTTGGACATTCACTTATATTGTATTTTCATAACACTCCCCCTTGAATGTCCATTTTACATAGAATATGCCTCGTTAAAACCTTTACTAGAAAAAACCATGTGGGAAAAAATACTAGTGAAGGAAAAAGAATACATTATTTATATGTATCTTAAAAATAATATTGGAGGTGATAATAACTGTCTCATTAAAACCTTTCTGAGAAAAACTCTGTGAGATAAAAACTCAGTGAAGAAAAAAGAATACAGTATGTAGATTTTCCTTCAAAACAATTATTTCCCCTCATCAATATGCTCATTTTGATGTTGCCGTCTCAATTGTTTGAGAAATACTTTTCAATTGCCGTATCCCAATATTATGCACTAACTTCATGAATGTTGCGGTTGGCAACGCTTTTGTGAATAAATCTGCAAGATTTTCACTTGAGCGTATTTTTTGAATATCTATTTCACCATTTTTTTTTGGAGCTTATATGTATAAAAGAATTTTGGTGAAATGTGCTTAGTTCGATCACCTTTAATATAGTCTCCTTTAATCTGTGTAATGCAAGCATCATTATCTTCATATAATTTTGTGGAACTATTTTTTATTGAAGATAGTCCACATGTTTCCCGAATATGTTGTATCATAGATCTTAACCAAATAGACTCCCTGCTAGCTTCATGAATTGCCAATATCTCCAAATGGTTTGAGGAAGTGGCAACCACTATTTGTTTAATAGGTCTCCATGAGATAGCAATATTTCCACAGGTAAATAAATATCATGTTTGTGATTGGGTTTTATGTGGATCAGAAAGGTATCCAGCATCTGCATATCTAGATAATTCTGATTTTGATCTCTTTGAGTAAAATAATCTCATATCAATTGTTCCACAAAAATAACACAATACATGCTTAATGCCATTGCAATCTCTCTAGTTGGTGTAAAACTATACCTTTCCAGTAAATTTACTGGCAACTATACCTTGCCAGTAAACTTGAAAAGACACAAGCAATAAACTTGAGAATTAACGGAGCCATAAACTAGAGCGTAAATGGTACCATAAACTAGTGAATAAATTGGGGAAGGTGAAGAATCACAAGTTACATTGTGAGTTTGGACATTCACTTATATTGTATTTTCATAACACTCCCCCTTGAATGTCCATTTTACATAGAATATGTCTCGTTAAAACCTTTACTAGAAAAAACCCTGTGGGAAAAAATAAAAGTGAAGGAAAAAGAATACATTATTCATATGTATCTTAAAAATAATATTGTAGGTGATAATAACTGTCTCATTAAAACCTTACTGAGAAAAACCCTGTGGTATAAAAACTCAGTGAAGGAAAAAGAATACAATATATAGATTTTCCTTCAAAACAATTATTTCCCCTCATCAATATACTCATTTTGATGTTGCCGTCTCAATTGTTTGAGAAATACTTTTCAATTGCCGTATCCCAATATTATGCACTAACTTCATGAATGTTGCGGTTGGCAACGTTTTTGTGAATAAATCTGCAAAATTTTCACTTGAGTGTATTTTTTGAATATCTATTTCACCATTTTTTTGGAGCTTATATGTATAAAAGAATTTTGGTGAAATGTGCTTAGTTCGATCACCTTTAATATAGTCTCCTTTAATCTGTGTAATGCAAGTATCATTATCTTCATATAATATTGTGGGACTATTTTTTTTATTGAAGATAGTCCACATGTTTCCCGAATATGTTGTATAATAGATCTTAACCAAATAGACTCCATGCTAGCTTCATGAATTGCCAATATCTCCAAATGGTTTGAGGAAGTGGCAACCACTGTTTGTTTAATAGATCTCCATGAGATAGCAGTATTTCCACAGGTAAATAAATATCATGTTTGTGATTGGGTTTTATGTGGATCAGAAAGGTATCCAGCATCTGCATATCCAGATAATTCTGATTTTGATCCCTTTGAGTAAAATAATCCCATATCAATTGTTCCACAAAGATAACGCAATACATGCTTAATGCCATTGCAATCTCTCTAGTTGGTGCAAAACTATACCTTGCCAGTAAATTGATTGCAAATGCAATGTTAGGCATTGTACAATTTGCAAGGTACATAAGTGCTCCAATTGCACTTAAATATGGTACTTCAGAACCAAGAAGCTCTTCACCAACTTCTTTTGGACGAAATGGATCTTTGTCTGTATCAAGTGATCGAACAACCATTGGAGTGCTTAATGGATAAGCTTTATCCATATAAAAATATTTAAGACTTTTTCCTTATATGTTGATTGATGAATAAATATTCCGCTTGGTAAATGCTCGATCTGCAGACCGATGCAAAATTTCGTTTTACCAAGATCTTCCATTTCAAATTCATCTTTTAAGTAAGATGCAGTTTTTGTGAGTTCTTCGAGATTGCCAATGAGATTTAAATTATCAACATATATCGCAATGATAGCAAATCCAATTTCTGATTTTTTAATGAACACACATGGGCAAATTGGATTATTTGCATATTCTTCTTTTAATAAATATTTACTTAAACGATTGTACCACATGCGCCCAGGTTGTTTTAACCCTTATAAGGATATTTGTAGCTTAATTGAATACAAACTTCTATGTTTTAAATTTTCATTCATTTTATATCCTTCAGGGATTTTCATATATATATATATATATATCAGTATCAATAGATCCATACAGATATGTCCATAAGACGCATATCAAGCCCTTCTGAGGCTGCTAAACTAATCAAAAATCGAAATGTGATTGCATCTATAACTGGGGAATAAGTCTCCTTATAATCAATACTTGGTCTCCTCGAGAAACTTTGTGCTACGAGTCGTGCTTTGTATCTCAAAATCTCATTTTTCTCATTTCATTTTCTAACAAAAACCCATTTATACCAGACAGGTTTGACGTCTTTAGGCGTCAGGACAACTGGTCAAAAAACTTCACCTTTTTTCGAGCGAATTTAGTTCTGCTTGGATCGCTTCTTTCCATTTTGACCAATCTTTTCTATGTCGACATTCTTCCACTGTTGTTCGTTCAACATCTTCATCATTATTCATAATATCAAGAGCAACAGCAAATGCAAATTTATCATCAATGTTAATATTTCTTCAATCCAGGAATTTCTTAGAACCAACATAATCTATTGAGATTCGTTCATGAGTCTTATTTTGGGAGATTAAAATTTCTTTATTTTGTAAATATACAGGATCATTTTGTTCCTCTTCAGGGGAAATTTGTATTTCCTTAGTTGTTGGTACATTTATTTCTTCGGGAGTAATTTGATCAGTTTCGGATCGATTAATTTTTTCTATCTTATTTTCGATGATGGCTTCTTCAAGAGAGCCACTTTTATTTTGAAGCTTCATTTGTATTCTCCTTTTCCTTGGAGTTAAGTCTTTTGCACCAATTGGTCTACCACGCTTCAAGCGTGGTTTAATTGCATTTACCTTATCTGATTGTCCTTTAGGGACATCAACCCTTGCTAGGACATTTTCAGCAGGTACATGTGATTTTACTATTCTCTTTGAATCGGTAAATGCATCTGGAATTTAATTTGCAATATTTTGCAACTGAATAATCCTTTGAACTTCAAGTTCACATCAATTTGTTTGAGGATCAAACTGAGATAAAGATGATGCATTCCATATAAGTTCACGTCGTTTATCTGTCTTTTCTCCCCCTAAAGACTGATTAACTCGTTCATCAAATTTGCAATCCGCAAATCTTGCGGTGAAAATATCTCATGTTAAAGGCTCAAGATATCTAATTATTGAAGGAGAATTATAGCCAACATAAATTCCAAGTTTTCGTTGAGGACCCATTTTTGTCCTTTGTGAGGGTGAAATTGGAACATAAACAGCACAACCGAAAATTCTCAAATGAGAAATATTTGGTTGTTGGCCAAGGACAAGTTGCGAAGGTGAAAAATTATGATAACTAGTCGGTCGAATACGAATTAATGATGCAGCATTTAATATTACATGTCCCCATGAAGAAACAGGTAATTTTGATTTTAAACGTAAAGGCCTGGCAATTAATTGAAGAGGTTTTATCAAGGATTCTGCCAAACCATTTTGAGTATGGATATGTGCAACAAGATGCTCTATATCAATACTGATTGACATGCAATAATCATCAAAAACCTTAGATGTAAATTCACCTGCATTATCTAGTCTAATTTTTTTAATTTGATAATTAGAAAATTGTGCTCATAATTTAATAATTTGAGCAAGGCAAGAAGTCTTGCAAATGCAACAATACGGGTAAAGAGCAAACAAACATGTGACCACCTAGTTGACGCATCTATTAAAACCATGAAATATTGAAAAGGTCCACAAGATGGGTGAATGGGTCCACAAATATCACCCTGAATTCTTTTCAAAAAACTTGGAGATTCAAAATTGATCTTTGTTGTGGATGGTCTTGTAATTAATTTGCCTTGAGAACAAGCTGCACATGGGTTATCAGAAGGTAAAAGAATCTTCAGGTTTTTTATAGAATGTCCATGTGAGTTTTCAACAATTCTCTGCATTATAATTGATCATGGGTGACTAAGTCTATCATGCCAAAGCATAAAAGTCTTTGGATCATTGAACTTCTGGCTCAATACAAGATTTGTTTCTATAGTTCGTATGGTAGTTTGATATAATCCAGAAGAAAGTCTAAAAAATCTTTCTAGTATCTACTTCTGGCATGATACAATAGAAGTGATGCAAAGGTATTTTATATTACATTCGTTAGTAGTCTCAATGTGGTATTGATTAAGACGGATATCTTTAAAGCTTAGCAAATTTCTTCTGGAATTGCTAGAATATAAAGCATCATTAATTTGTAATTTTGTCCCATTTGGTAACAAAATATTTGCTCTTCTGGACCCGTCTATCAGGTTTGTAGTACCTGATATTGTGTTAACATTAGCTTTAGCTAATTTTAAGTGAGTGAAATAATTTTTGTTTCGAAGGATTGTATGCGTTGTGGTATTGTCTACAAGACATTCATCTCCATCATTCATCTTTCGATTGTTCAAATCATTAGTATGATCTGAAGCCATCTTCACATATATAAACTTAAGTTAATATATATATATATATATATAAAATAAATTTTGAGGAGATTGCAAGGTAATTAAGAAATAATTGAAAATAAAACTCGAACTTCATTTAAAAGCAAACCATATAATAAGACAAATCTATCCCTCAAAAGCACACACTGTAGGGAATTTTATTAGAATCACATTCAAAATACGCTAGAACACTTAAAACAAACTTAAACATAGTGAAAAACACTTAAACATAATGATAATTAAGTACTAGTGACACACCAAAAGCATAATGAAAAACACACTGAAAAATAATACCAAACATGTTAATTGGCATTAACATGTCCATTACCAATCAAGTGGCCAATATTTCCATTTGGGTCCTTAAAGAAATCTGAAACGTCCAGATGAGTTATATCAACAGGTTCATCATGATCAATGAAATTTGTTTCCACCTCTTTTCCTTTTGCCTTCAATGATGCTTGATAAAGTTCCACAAGATGTTTAGGCATACAACAGGTACGCGACCAATGCCCTTTTACTCCACATTTGAAACAAGCATTGTCATGATTTTTAGAGGGTTTGTTTTTTAAAAACTTTCCCCTTTTCCTGTTTTTCATCATTGTTATTCCATTTCTGGTGGTTTGGTTTAGATTTCTTATTATGACCCACTCGGCCTTGTGAATGACCACGGCCACGGCCACGAGAACCTCCACGGTTATTTTATGAATTAGCATTGGCCTCTGAGAATACTACAGTTCCAGTTGGGCAAGATTGATGATTTTTCATCAAAAGCTCATTATTTTGCTCAGCCACAAGAAGATATGAAATTAACTCAGAATATTTGGTAAATCTACACTCTCGATATTGCTGCTACAGGAGCAAATTCGATGCATGAAAAGTAGAAAATATTTTTTCTAACATGTTTTGTTCAGTTATTGTCTCTCCATATAATTTCAATTGAGAGACAATCTTAAATAATGAATAATTATACTCACGGACCGATTTGACAACTTGTAATCGTAAATGCATCCAGGCATAACAAGCATTTGGAAGTATCACCGTTTTCTGGTGATTAAACCTCTCTTTTAAATTTGTCCAAAGCTTAAATGGATCTTTGATAGTAAGATACTTAGATTTCAATCCTTCATGGAGATGGTGTCGAAGGAAAATCATTGCTCTAGCATGGTCCTGTGAAGAGGCTTCATTTTTTTCTTTAATCGTTTCTCCCAGATTCTTAGTATCAAGATGAATTTCAGCATCAAGAATCCATGACAGATAGTTGTCACCAGAAATATCAAGAGCATCAAATTTAAGTTTTGTGATGTTCGACATATTCAGTTGGCTAAATCAGAAAAATGATTATTAGAAATTTCTAAACACAAATATGTCAAATATTATAATAAAATACGTAAGGGTAAAAATATACATGTCAAATCCATGATATTTTGTGATTGTAAAAATAATGAATATTATTGCAGTTAGTTAATAACAAATTACAACATTTTCATACCTTGTGAAAAGGGAATAAATAAAAAAGAATATTTACCTGATCAGAGCTACGTTGTGCTGATAACGTGAAATAAACTTAATAGTAAGAACACAAGAACACAAGAAGAAATCAAGAGATAGACAACATATAAATATGATATTTTATTCATTTCTCAATGGTGTTTACAACTTGGTGAGACCTCCATTTTATAGGCTCACAATGTAGTAGTTACAAACTTGAAAAGACACAAACAATAAACTGGAGACTCAATAGAGCCATAAACTTGAGAGTAAATTGTACCATAAACTAGAGAATAAATTGGGGAAGAAGAAGGATCACAAGTTACATTGTGAGTTTGGACATTCACTTATATTGTATTTTCATAACATTTAAATATTTGTTGCATAATTAAAAAATAAAAATATAATAATTTATTCAACTTGGAAAGTCTTCATCTAAGCCTCCCATCCATTTTATAATTATAATCAATTCGTTGAATATCTCGTGGTTGGATAATCTATTATTTATTTCAACCAACATAATAGTATGAGTTTATATACAATTATTAGACTTTTTTCCACTAAATCCTTAATCAAATCCTAAAGAAAAAAAAATCATTTTAAAGTATAATCAAGAATGTGTCAATTAATACAAAAGATGAAGACAATATAATTACATATTTTTAATAAATGTATTATATATTATGGTATAAAATATTTAAAATTATGTATTTATATTTTTCATTTATAATATTATAAATGGTGCATGAGTTAAAATTTTAAATATTTTTAAAAATGAGATTTCATAATAAATATAATAATAAATAAAATTATTTAATTAATTTATTATTATTTATGTCGGGTTGTCGGGTTGGGTTGGGTTATATTTTATTAACCCAACCCAACCCAACTCAATCTTAAAAGCAATCCAACACAATCTAGTCGGGTTGGTCAGGTTGGTGCCCACCCTTATGAACAACAATCATTCAAAACACTTTTTTTTTTCTTTCATTTCCTCATTTACCTTTCCTTTCCTTTCTCTCCTATTCCACCAATTCAAACATAGTGTAGTTAAAGAGACAAAATGACCAAACTATCCTCATGATTTTAATTACTAACGGACCTACTTTAACGTAGGTTTGTGTTGATATTTTGAAACTTAACAATATTTTGCATTAAAAGATAAATTCAAGGTGTTTTAATGCAATTAATCCTACCAAGCCTATATCATGGAAGTGGTTTGGGCATATACACTGCAAATATTCTAATTTCAACATAGCACATCATTATAAAATTAAGGACATTTGTCAACGAAGTCTCTCCTCTTTTCTTTCTCTTTGAGTGGGTAAGTGTGAAAGTAGTTCAGTCCTTTTAGGGTAGAGAGTCTCAGAGTGGGGGAGTATAGGGTGGTTTAGCTAGGTAAATTTCTCCAAGAGGAGAGTGGTTCAACTGTCCGTGAAAGGTATATTCGTAGAGATGAGTGCGGCAGAGCTAGCGGGTTTGTACAAGAACCTCTTGTTGGCTATAGAAGATTGAGTTGTGCTTGAGATTGCTGAGGAGGAGGCCCAACTGGAATGTGAGAAAGATGTGGATCGAAGCTTGGTAGGAAGGGTTTTATCTGGAAAAAGAGTGAACAGGGAAGCTTTTAAAAATTTAATTGACCAGCCATGGAATCTATTTGGGAAAGTAGAAGTAGAGCTAATAGGAGAGAACACTTTCAAGTTTTAAATTGTTAATCGAGAAGAACATAATCGGTTTTGGCAACGAGGGCCATGACACTTTGGCAAGAATTTAATTGCGCTTAAGAAGCCAGTGGGGATTAGGCGATGTCTCAAAATTGGAGTTCAACAAATCCGAGTTCTGGATCCAGATTCAAGATATTCCCATCATGTGTATGGGCCGACGAACTGCAAGATGGTTAGCTGAACAAATAGGTGTTTTATAGAAATCCCATCAAAATCTAGGGAGTGTTGGGGTAAATTCATCACGGTTAAAGTTCAAATATATATCTCGAAATCTCTAAAGAGGTGGCTTAAACTTAAGTTGGGCAAAGCAGATGAGATAGTGGTTGTTGGTTTGAAATATGAAAGACTGCTTGATTTCTGCTATGCATGTTGAAGAATAGGGCATGTTATCAGGGAATATATTGATGAAGAATTAAAAAAAAAAGTGCATTAGACCGATCTCCATTAAAGTTTAGATAGTGGCTAAAACCCCCGGGATCAGAAAGATTGATGTCAAGGTTTCCAGGATAAAATATCAGGAGTTCCTTTGAAAGAGATAGATCTTTGGATTTGGGTCTCAAGAAGTCAAGGAGAGGTTTCACAATCTTAGATCGGGGTCTCTAGCATCACAAAACGTGGAATCGGCAAGTGCGGAGAGACAAGTAAAAGAGATGATGGTGGAGACACGGTCTAGAACCCTAAAATTAGATGGTGAGATGAGGTCTCCTCAGTTAGAAAGAATGATTATTTATGGGCCTAGAGTTGGGCCTTAAACAAGTTGTACTGTGTCGAATCTAATGTTAGGGGACTCAAGTTTTGGGCTGATAACTGAAGCAGTAGACCCATTCATAAAAGACCCAGTTTTAAGCAAAGTAGAGGTCAGACCCAAGCTAGATAGTCAAGCACCTGGTGTCGAGGTCATGATAGAAACGAAGAAAACAGATAAACATACCACTTTGAAGAAAAAAGCTTCCAGGAAATGGAAAAGAGCAGTTAGGGGCAATGAACAATAATAACTGGTTGGGAGGGTTTCAAGCCCCTTTCAGAGAATGCTGAAGGCTGGGAAGGTGGGGAGGAAGCCACCCAAATCTATGTCTTCCTCTCCGTCGGGTTTAAGGAAAAGCCCCGAAAAAAAAGCATCCAAATTTCTAATCAAACCCCCTTTCTTTCTCCTAATTTTAAGTCTGAAGGGGGGAGCCAGCTATGTAAAAAGAAAGTCATCTTTGAGTTGGAAGAAGGCAATAAAGAATCCAAGAAAGGCAGAGTTTCAAGCCCTGGTCAGAGTATAGTTAGATCGGTAGAGCCTTAGTGTCAGGCTCGCCAGGAGCAATGATAGGCCTTAGTTGGAACATGCAAGGGGTGGGAAACCCTCGTGCGTTCACAACCTTGCTGAGGGTGCTAAAACAACATTCCCTGACTTCGTTTTTATTTATGAAACTAAATTGTTAGGTAGTAAAGCTGATAAGTTTAAAGGTCTACTGGGTTTCATCGGATGTTTTAGTGTAGATAGTAACGGTAGTAATGGTGGCTTAATGATATTGTGGAGCTTTATTGGAATAGTATTTTCTTTCTCCTGTGGTCATATTGATGTGCAGTTTTATATGGTAGATGGGTTCACTTGGAGGTTCACAGGTTTCTACGGGGAACCAAAGGCTAGTAACTGGGTCTTCTCGTGGAAACTTTTAAGATGTCTGTATAGTATCGATGACCTACCTTGGCTTTTTGAAGGCGACTTTAATGATCTCCTCTCTAGAAATGAGAAAAATGGTGGGTCCGATAAGTCTTTTACTGAGATGCTTCAATTCAGGGAAGTTGTCAATGATTGTGATTTGGTTGATCTGGGGTTCTCGGGTTCGATGTTCACTTGGAATATTAAGAGAAACGTTAAGGCGAATGTCCAAGAAAGACTGGATAGATTCTTAGCAAACTTAAAATGGAGAGACATGTATGTTAGTTCTCAGGTGAAACATTTTGGGGTTTTTAATTCAAATCATACACCTATCCTCCTCGTAGGCTCCTCTCATTCCAATTTCAAGAGAGACAACTCAAAAACGTTTATGTTTGAACAATACTAGTTAAATGAGACAGATATTAGGAAATTGGTTGAAGATGCTTGGCTTGACAAGAGTCCACCACTATCAACCGAAGACCTTATGGCCAAACTTGAATGGTATGTGTCCAAGCTCAGTGGTTGGAGTAGGTCTAGATTCAGCAATATCTGGTAACAGATTAGCAAGAAACTAAGCATATGTACTAGCTAAGCGGGAAACCTGGTGTTATGCAGTCAATCAGGACACTAAAGAAAAAGGTAAAAGGGCGATTAAACTGTGAAGAGATATATTGGAAACAGAGATCAAGAGCGGATTGGCTAGGAGCGAGGGATTGTAACTCAAAGTTATTTCATGTAAAAGCTTCAGCCATGAAGAAAAAGAACCATATCTCTTGTCTTTTAGATGCTCCTGGTCGGCCGCAAGACACTGATGAAGGTATGGCAGTGGTGGTGAGTGACTTCTTTGCCTCTCTTTTTAAGTCTTCGAATCCCTCGTCTCAGGATATTAGGAAGGCTTCGACCCCAATTAGGTCCATCTTGACAGACACTCAGAGTAGTTCTTTGTCAGCAATGTATACTAAGGATGAGATCAGAAAGGCAGTTTTCAGTTTGAACCCAACAAAGGCCCCCAACCTAGATGGGTTCCAACCAATTTTCTTCCAAAAGTTTTGGTCTACGGTCGGGGTAGAGGTGACCAAGGTTAGTTTGTACATTTTGAATGGTAAGGCTTCTATCAGTCAGTTTAACTTTACCAATACGGTCTTGATCCCTAAAGTCAACAACCCTGAGAATATCAGATATTTTCGGCCTATTTCTCTCTGTAGTACTATTTACAAGATTGTCACAAAGGTTATAGCTACAAGACTGAAGCCGTGTCTCCAGGATATCATTTCATCGTATTAATCGGCTTTTGTTTTTGGAAGACAGATTGAATGGTAAGGCTTCTATCAGTCAGTTTAACTTTACCAATGCGGTCTTGATCCCTAAAGTCAACAACCCTGAGAATATCAGATATTTTCGGCCTATTTCTCTCTGTAGTACTATTTACAAGATTGTCACAAAGGTTATAGCTACAAGACTGAAGCCGTGTCTCCAGGATATCATTTCATCGTATTAATCGGCTTTTGTTTCTGGAAGACAGATATTTGACAATATGTTGGTCGCATTTGAATCTCACCATTCTTTAGGTCGAAAAAAGTCGGGGCTTAAGGGGCTGATGGCACTAAAATTAGATATGAGTAAGGCCTATGATCGTGTAGAATGACATTTCCTTAAAGCTTTCTTAGAGAAGTTGAATTTCCCTCAGGTTTGGATCAAGCTAGTGATGGATTGTGTCTCCCTTTCATCTCTGGCCTTTCTACTGAATGTGAGGGCTGTTTGTTCTGTGTCCCCTTCCAAAGGGTTGAGATAGGGTTGTCCACTCTTTCTCTCTATCTCTTCATCATTCGTGTGGAAACTTTCTTTAGTCTGGTCTTAAGGTTGGAGAGAGGTGGGAGGATTTTGGGTATTCGAAGTTCTAGAGGTGTCCCATTGATTAGTCACTTACTTTTCGCGGATGATAGCATTCTGTTTAACAAAGCGACTGGTGCTAGCGGGCAGCACATTCGTAACATCCTAGATACTTACAAGTGGGCTTCGGGTAAACAAATAAATTTGAGTAAGTCAAAAATCACGTTTAGCCCGAACTTGGCAGCCTCTACCAGGCGTGATATACAAGTTTTGTTTGGGATCGACGATTGCAACTCTCAGGACAGATATCTTAGTCTCTTATCAGCTATGGGTAGAAACAAAAAGATTCTTTTTAATAACATTAAAGAGAGAGTTTGGAAGAAGATGCGGGGTTGGAAGGATAACTACATTCGTTTGGTGTTAATGAGGTTCTGATTAAGGCAGTGGCACAAACGATTCCCAATTATCCCATGAGCATTTTCAAGCTACCGGTTAGTCCGTGTTAGGAGCTCAGTGCCATGGCTTCCAAGTTTTAGTGACGGTCTAGAAAGGGCAAGCGTAAGGTTAGTTGGATCAACTAGGAGAGTCTCTGCCTTCCCAAGTGATTTGGTGGTTTGGGGTTCAAAGATTTATCCCTTTTTAACTAGGTCCTCCTAGCCATGCAAGCTTGGAGAGTATTGACTGTCCCAGACTCTTTAGCTGCGTAGGTATTGAAGGCTAAGTATTACAAGGACACAAGGTTCCTCGAAGCCTAATTTAGGGAAGAGCTCTGCCATCCGAAGGCCTACGTTGGACTGTTGGGGATGGCAAGAGTATCAGAGTCTTCAAGGATCAATGGATCCTAAGACCAAGTACTTTCAAACCAATTACGAGTGATCATGGCTTGGACATTTGGGCTATAGATCTTATTGATAGGAATCGGAGGGGGTGGAAGGTGGATCTACTGAACCAGCTCTTTCTTCCAGCAGATAAGTTTGACATTCTGAAGATCCCTGTGAGCTGGTGTGGTGGTCAAGACAGTATTAAGTGGCACTTCAAAAAGAATGGCAGTTTCTCGGTGAAAAGTGGTTATCGGTTGGCCATTTCCGAGAGGGTTTAGACCTCAGGCTTAAATTCCTCCATACAACAGAAATGGTGAAACTCCTTCTGGAATATGAATTTACCTTCTAAGGTTAGGGTTATTATATGGCGGCTTTGGGTCGCTACTGGTGCGAAACAAAAACCTCCCTATCATGGCTGTTTTTCAGTCTATCGCCTATCAGGTTTCTCTTGATGATTTCAGCCTCTTTTCTATGATTACTTAGGCTATTATGGAGGATCGAAATGCTTTTTTGAACAATGGAAAAGCCAAAAATGTAGGGCTTTTGGCCGCGAGAAGAATTTCAACACAATAGACTAGCCTTTTCTCATTAGCCTCCCCAACTTGCCATTAAGGACTCTGTGGGCTGGTTAGCTCCTCCTCCAGCACGCGTAGAGGCTCATCCTTGTTTGGGGTTGGAACAACTATCAGGGATGAGAAAGGTAAAGTTTTGATAGCCCAGTCTTCTCTTTTGTATGGTTTTTCCAACTATGATATGGCCCATTTTCTGGCTCTTTAGGACGACCTGATGCTTGTCAAGTTTTACAACCTTCCTGTCAGATTTGCTAAGGTAAACTCTATCAGGGCTGTTGCTTCTATGAACTCTTCTAGTTCTTCTCTTGATGATGCTAGGTTCATTGATGATGATATTAAGGCTATAATGTCCGAAGTAGATCCTTGTAAGTGCCTTTTCGTTTCTAAATCCGGAAACGTTTTGGGACATAACCCAGCTTTGTTAGCCTTCTCCTCTGCACGAGAGTTTTTTTGGCTGGATATCAGCCCTTTTTGTACTTCTCTTCCCCTGTAATGTGTTTCTTCTCTTTCAAAAGAAAAAATAATAATAATAATAAATAAAAAAATAGCACAACATTATCTCGATTTGAAATGTGGTTAATTGCACTAACAGTCTTGATATTAGGTTTAATTTTACTTAGTAGTCGAAAATCATTTTATTAAATAAATTGCCCTTAAAACTGTTAACTAATGATCGTAAAAAGTACACTTCTGTCCTGAAAGAAATAAAAATACTTTAACTTTTTAGAAAGTAATAAAAAATACGTTAACTAATTAAAAAAAATATTAAAGTAAATTAATAAATTAAAAAAAAACAATAAATTTAGAAAATAAATTAAGAGTTTTACCGACTGTGGAGTCCTTCACTACAGAAGGGGTATCTCTTTTAGTCGCGAGAAGACTAACACTATGTTTGGTTTGAATGAGATTTCTAATTTCTTGTTTGGATGGTTAAATAAGAGGGAAAGGAAAGGAAATGGAGGGAAATGGGGGGAATAATTTATTCATATTTTACATACCTGGTTTCCATCCAAATTTGGGAGGAAAGGGAGGAAAATAAATCCACCATTAATAATTTTTTCAAAATTCAAAAAATAACCCTATATATTGTTGGTATTCATATTGTTAAAAGAAGGGCATTTTCGTAAATAAAATAAAACCACTATCCTATCATTTCCTTTCCTTTCCTTTCCCCCCATTACCATCTAAACAACAATCATTAAAACCACTATTATCTCCTTTCCTTTCCTCACTATCATTTCATTTTTTTTTTTCCTTTCCTTTCCATCAAACGAAGCATAGTGTAAAGGAATCGATCTCCTCAAGTCAGGGCCAACTCTGAAATTTTCAGGGCCTAATGCGAACTATAGAAAATGAAGCCCTTGATATTCTATGTATGTTTAATTGAATATATTTTTTTCTCTATTAAATACTTGTAAAAATCAATATAATAACTCAAACTCAAGACTATAACCTATGTAGCACAGATACGCATACAAATACGACACGATACAGGGATATGGTAAATCTTCAAAAATTAGGATACGGATACGACATGATATGACATGATACGTCAATTAAAATAATATATATTTATATTTTAATAATAATAATAATATATAAAAACATATTTGATAATTCATTCAAAATCAAAACATATTCAGAATCCAAATAAAACATGTCACATAACTACATAAGTTATAACAATATAATATATTACAAGATCCAAATAAAACATGTCATATAAGTTGAACATATTACAAAATGCAAATAAAATATACGTCATATAAGCCATAACATATTATAAAATCCAAATATTATATTATAAAAAACTCATAAAACATATTTTAAATTCCTAATTAACTTCATTATCATCATTCACATTGTTAAAGGATCTAAATAATTCGGCATCTAACTTTGGTTTATCAAGAGAAATGTTTACAATTTCAAGTATTTCAGTATTCTTTATGTCAATGGAATCAAAGATAAAATTTTCTTATAATTTCATTTTGACCCCTAATATTTTGAAATTATAATTTGACCCCATTTTATATTAAAATAATTATAATATTGCCCCAAACGTTTCCTCCAAGTATCCCCTAAGTATCTTCCAAGTATCCCATAAGTATCTTCCAAGTATCCCTCAAGTAGTGTTTTTTTTTTTTTCACAATTTTTATAATCTAAGCTAATCAAATTTAAGTTTTTTCTGCAATTGAATCAGCTTAAAAAAAAAAAAAAAAGAATTAGAGAATTGAATATGATCATACAATCGAATTGGATTTGATTGGATCAAATATTGAAATTTACAAAATTTAATAAATCTAATCACTAATGGTAAATGTAGCTTGTTGATATAAAATGCTCGTTCCGTCTTACAATATCTTAGATTTAAGTTGTAATAGACCAAACATGGTATACTGATATATATATAATAAATAAATAAAATTCGTAAACAATAGGTCAACTAACCAAATTTGGATCCTCTGCTGAATTAATTTTTGTTATGTTCTAAATAGATTTATTGATATGTGTACTCAATGACTGTTATTTATTTCATTTAAATACAAAGTTATATTCTTAAGTATTTTAGATCACGACAAAGATCAGCATAGCAGAGGATCCTGATCCCAACCACAAACCCTTAATTTAGATAGATCAATGTTCAACACTATATGACGCATCTCATAGCCATCATGTCACCGCCTGTGACTTTATCACCACATTTCCCCAACTCTTAACAGAATTCTCAAATATGTGTGATGTGTCGAAAATTCCATGAGAGGGCACATTCAATCCGTTTTTTTTGAACTAGAATTTCGAATCCAAATCTTTGAACAAACCGCTGAAAACTTGAACAAAAAAAAACCTCCGGTTTTTCTCTTCGTAATCATACAATCTCTGGTGAGTTTCTCCCTTCTTCTTCTTCAATAATTTACAATTGTTTCTATTTTTTTTATTGATTTGTTAATATAAAGGCACCGTGTGTGTTTATCGAGTTAGATTTTGTGTACAATTCCATATTCGACAAATTGTAATCATTTTAGGGTTTTGTATTATGGATCAGATTGTTCATCTGTAGTTTACTGTCTAAATTACTTTGTTTTGAACTAAATTGATCATTTATGTTTCGACTTTCGATTCAGTTGTGTTGTACTGGTGAATGGAAATTGCGTGCTTGATATTTTGCGTAGCAGGAAAATTGACGTGTATATGAAGCTGTTTGGTTGAAGCCCTGGCATTTTAATGGTTTGCAACTTTGTTTGTTTGTATTTATTTTTATGTTGGCTTAGGCCCTAAATTATCAAAAAGGTCCGTTTCGGTTCAAGATAAAATTCGAAAAGACTCAGTTAACTGTGTATAATGTACTTTGGGTTCTAGCTAGCTTAGTTGGTAAAATTTCTTAGTGGTTGAACAAGAGTTTTTGCATTCAATTCTTGCTCACATAGATGGGGAGAGGTTTGATTATATTTATTTTATAAAAAATGAAAATATTCCTTTGAAACAAGTGTACTGAGTACATTTTTTTTGTTGTCATTTTGCGTCATGCTTTCCATTGTATACATTAACCATTGTTAAATAAGTTTAGGTTGTTAACCATTTCTAAGAATCTGATGATGCATCCATGTGGTTTTGAGTTGGTCAGTCCTTGGTACAGTGGTAAACTGGTAATGCTGGAACTTTTTTTAATATATCCTTGCAAAGCACCAGTTACACAATTTTTTTATCATAACAGCAAGTGAGTTCAATGTTTTGTGCTGTTAGGCATTATGGTATGGCCTTTTGAAGACTAGACATTTTTGTGTTCCTTGTGCTTTGGTTAAATACGTTGACATATTCAATTAATTACATTATCCTCAAAATCTTGTACTTATTTGCTTATACTTGTTATGTTTTGTCTTGCTCTGGGCTCCTTTTAGCATGGAATACATCTGTGTTTAGGTCTCAGTTGTAAATACTTCGAAGTTATTATTAAGTGACACTTTGTGGTTTTGATAGTCTTTCATTTATTGTTTGGTGGAAGACACTGTGGTTAGTGTTCTTCCTCTCATGTAGTCATGTTTGAGCTCTAAATGTTGTCAGTGTCAGAAAATCTACATCATATTTTTTCAAGTTAACTTATTGTCCAAAAAATGGGTTAATTTTGTTATTTCACTTATTTGAGAGGCATTTTTTATGAGTTTTGACTATATCAATTCTTGGTACGTGATTGTTGGTTTTCAAGTGCAGTTGCTGATGTATTGTGCTTTTTCGGTTTGCAGTTCAGATCCTTAGGAGAAGTTTCTTCTGCTCATCTTTATGGGTGCTCCAAAACAGAAATGGACACAAGAAGAAGAAGGCGCATTAAAAGCTGGGGTTAACAAACATGGGGCTGGCAAATGGCGCACAATACTTAAAGACCCAGAATTTAGTGGTGTCTTGTATCTGCGTTCGAATGTTGATCTCAAGGTTTTTTTTTTTTTTTTAATTTCCTTTTACCTATATTGCCAAGACAGAAGTGTTTTGGTGAAGTATGTATCAGTTTGCATGCAATTGATCAGTTCTGTTTTGACTTGGGATAGGACAAGTGGAGAAATATGAGTGTGATGACAAATGGATGGGGATCTCGAGAAAAGTCTAGGCTATCTGTTAAAAGAACACCGCATGTCCCTAAACTAGATGATAACTCTATGTCTCTAGGTAATACTATTGAAAGCGATGATGAAGAAATTGTGGATGCAAAGCCACTTGCTGTTGCTGGTGGTATGCTGCAGATTGCTGCTGCTCCCAAGAGAAACATTGTAAGGTTGGACATTTCTTATCATTTAGTTTTGCTTGCATAATAATTTTTCCTAAACTTCTTCAAGATGATGTGGCGGCATTCTCAGTACTCACTTGGAAGGATTACCTGTTATCAGTAGTTCAGTACTACCCAATCTGGGTCCCTTAAATCTTCCTTGCATTTGTATTCAGGCATAAACAACAGCTCTCCAAATACGGCAGATGGTTCCTTATGCAGAAGACCTTTCCATTAAACAGATGCTAGCCCACCAAAGCTCACTTTCCCACAATATTTTATTGACTAGGGAAATTTTTTGTTTCTTTCCCCCATTCCCATCTTTAGGAACCTCTACATTGACATTCTGAATTTAGTGCCAACTTGTGCGTTTCTCTAGTAATAAGAGACCATTGATAATCATTGAATAATTACATTAGAGATGCTTGTTTTTAATGTCTTTGCACTCCTGTTCTATTAGCAAGTGGAACTCAAGATTCATTAGAAAAATTATCTACCATGATTGTGAGTTTGTTGGTGATAGGCTTTCAATCAAATTGTGCAAAATCATTTTTAAGTTATTTAATGTCGTGATGCCACTTTGAAATTTGTTGTACTGTAGACAGCATAAAAAACAGTGCCTGTGGTTATAAACTTATAGTTCTGTAATATGAAGCAGGATAATCTGTTCATTTTGTATGCTTTTGAAATTTTATGCTAATTTTGTTTTCATTGTTATAGGTTGGATAACCTGATAATGGAGGCTATAACTACCATGAAGGAGCCTGGTGGTTCTAACAAGACAACTATCACTGCATACATAGAGGTGCTTTTCTATTTTAGAAAAAAAAATTTGTAGAATTTTAATTTGTTACCGTTTATTGGAAGTTCTGTTCATATTTTGAGGCTTAATAGGAATTTTGGTGAAGGTTGCTTTATTTGCCTTGTGGTAGAAGGATTTACAAATTTTCAATTGTTTCCGGTGTGTATGAAGCTGAGTGAGATTGGAAATGAGTAGTCATCAAGATGATAGTTTGACAGAATAAGACACGCTACATTCCTACTTCCTAAGATGTTCTAACTCACCAAGTCAGTATTGACCGGACATCTCTCATTTAGTGACAAAATCGGATGTCACAAATATCTTTGTGTCTGACCTTGAAAAGGTTTTGGCAGCGTATCTATCTTTTAGCCTCCATTTAATACTACTATCACAAGTAATGCAAGTAAATTTTAATAATTATGACTTTTATTGGTGTCTGTTTTACAAATAAAGTCTTAACAAAAGGTTTTTGATTGTTTAGTTGTCAATGGTAGAAGTGCTTTAAGTTATTGATTTATTTGGTAGTGTACTTGCAAAAGTACCTTTGGGTAGCAAGAATTTACAAGAAGAGCATGCACAAGAAGTTGCTACTTGTAATTAGCAATTAAACTATCATGTTCTGAGAACTTGAGTGGTGAATGTTAAAGCTGGAGTTTTCTGATAAAACAAAAAAAATAATAAAGCTGGAGGTGAAAATACATTAAATAAAAATTTAAGTCTTTTATGAAAGCTATGGAAGATCTTCTCATAACAGCTCAAAATTTGAACTTTTGTCGGTAGACATAAATGAACTTGGCAGGAAATAAGGCAACGAATGTGTTTGCAACAACTAAAAAGAAGTTTGAAAAGAGCTTTTTTGTTTAAATTAGACACTCTTTTGACCATGGCCAAAACTATTCCTAATGGACACTTAATGATACCATTGGATGAGGGTGGCATGGCTTCGATCATAACATGAAAATAGATACATTTGTCTATCCTGCCTTTCACGTGTTTTATTAGACAAACTATTTACTAGAACATGTTATTCTGTTTAAAATTTTGTATATTAATAAATATTATTGGCTTTATTTAATGGAGCTTCATTGTTTGGTTGTTCTGTAGGAACAATATTGGTCACCTCCAGACTTCAAGAGGCTATTGTCAGCGAAATTGAAGTATTTGGCTGCAACTGGCAAACTCATTAAGGTAACAATGTGACACTTATCTGCGGTGTAGCTAACACTGTACTTATATGCTACGAACTTTAATGAGTGCTAGATATATATATTTATATATATATGTATGTATGCATTAATTTTGAGATTAGCATAATGAAATTATGCCCTAGATCATGTCATGGTGAACAAAATGGGCCTATTTTACAACTGTTGAAAAGTAGTTTGGGATTCTGAAGGGATTGTAATTTATCTTTTGTTCTTCTTTTTCATCCTCTTCCCCATTTGTGATTCACATATTAGCAAGGTTAGCTGGTTAGTTGATGATCTGACCCATTAGCAAATTGATAGAGGTTAACCTTTTAAGTAGCATACTCAAGCCTATATTTTGAAGCCCAATCTTGTTCACTCAAAAGTCCCTACCAAATCAGCTTCTGTTTAATAGGTAGATGAATAGAGTGATTCGCATATTAGCAAGGTTTGCTGGTTAGTTGATGATCTGACCCATTAGCAAATTGATAGAGGTTAACCTTTTAAGTAGCATACTCAAGCCTATATTTTGAAGCCCAATCTTGTTCACTCGAAAGTCCCTACCAAATCAGCTTCTGTTTAATAGGTAGATGAATAGAGTCAGTTTATTCAGGCTATGTTTGGTGGCTAATGGCAAGAGCTCATCTGGTCAGATTATATGCTCATTTTGTTTGTTAAAAGGGGTTTATGAGAGTGAAAACAAAGTCCTAGCTCAACATTTTTTTAAGGTGAATAGATTCAAACCAATAATCTCTTCCTCTCTGGTGCTTGCTTCTTGCCCTACTTATCTTCTTGTTCTTTCTTTTGCCTACTTTCTCTTATTTTTTCTTTTTATTTTTGGCAGTTCTGTTTATTGGTTAAAGTTTTAATATAGCTTCTTGTTTTTTCACATTCTTTCTTTATTATATATATATATATTTCTTTTTTTCCCCAACTCTCTCAACTTTTCCTTAAAAAGCTTGGACTACAGATTTGGACGAGAGAGTAATGAATATCTTGTTTTGCCCGATTCTTATCTGTGACTTTTTCAACCACAAACTCCACAGTTTTGTTATGGCCTATTTTACATCTATCCATGCCAAGATGAGTTAAGCTCAAGGTAGAGAAAAATGTTGATCTGGAGACAGCTTAGTTTGCATACATTGTGCTAATCTAGGCAAAGTTTCCAATGTAGTATGTTTGGCTTATGTATATGTCACTAATGAAATCTTCATAAGTTGTGTTTTGTAAAATAATGGAAAATAAGAGAAAACTGGCCAGTATTTACTTTGAGGAAGTGTTGAATGTATTCTTGTTATAACATGAAATAATATGAATTCTGCTGACAATTGTGAATGATTGGGGTAAAAAGGAAGAATTTAAAGGCACACTTCTTTGGATAGAGTAAGCTGTATATCTCCATCTAGTGGTGAGTTGGACTCTGCCTAAAAATCTATGAATGACAAACTGCAAATTTTTGATGTACATTGTAGAAGGCATTGTTATTGAATGTTGTTTATTCTAAATGGAAACTAACTAGTATTTTCTTCTTATCATTAGTGGCTAAAGATTTCTTTAATTTCTGTGAATCAAGAAATGTATTTATGTTACTTTTCATGCTTCGAAAAATGTTCCTGTTGTACTTTTCTACACAGTATAAATCTTGTTTGGAATTGATTGATACTTTTTTTTGAAGGGTTTTTATTTTTATTTTTATTTTTATTTTTAAATGTTTGATAGAGTTTATTATTGCATGTTATGCGACGGTTTTGAGTTTGGTACTTGAATTGCTCAAGCAGAGTACAAGTAACTTTCATACATAATTTTTTATCTGCAATTTTTGCTTATGAAGCATGTAAAATTTGATTGACCATGAAAACTGAATTTAGTTTCAGGAGTGTTGGTTTGTTGACCAAGTGATAGTGTTGACTCTGCTATGATTAGATTTGAATGCCATATCAATTTTGTTTTTCTTTCTTGCAGGTCAAGCGTAAGTATCGGATTGCACCTACTCTTCGATTTTCCGACAGAAGAAGAAATCCTACCCCGTTCTTGGAAGGGAGGCAGAGAACTTCTCCCCGAGTTGATAAGGATGATGTCAATATTCCTACGAAATCTCAGATTGATCTAGACTTGGCCAGAATGAGGAGTATGACTCCACAAGAGGCTGCTGCAGCTGCTGCTCAAGCAGTTGCAGAGGCTGAAGCTGCCATAGCAGAAGCTGAAGAAGCAGCAAGGGAGGCAGAGGCAGCAGAGGCTGATGCAGAAGCGGCACAAGCTTTTGCAGAAGCAGCAATGAAGACACTGAAAGGAAGAAACAACTCAAAGATGGTAAATTCAGTACTGTGTTTGATGATAATATATAAATCTTTAATGATCAGTTTAGGTTGTTGCTTTGCATGAGTCGCTTGAAAGGGGTGGTCAATGGCTATAAATGGATTGAAGGTCTTCCTGATTCATAATTTATACAAGAGAAAAGATTTTCACCCTTGTTTCTAGGTTTTGCATGACTTATTTGCTCACTTGGTACCCCAAAAATCTAAATGCTTTTGATTTTCCAATTAAATTTTCACTTGAAAGGTGTTTCATGAGCTTCTCTGAATTGACGACTCTTTTTTAAAATGGCAGATGGTTCGAGCTTGATGGACATTCTCAAAATGGGCAACAATGAGCCGTTAACCAGTGCATTTTTTGACTGACTTCCAGCACATTTTTGCTCTTTGTGACTTCATTTTGTACTTGTAAATACAGTTAGGTCTTTTAGACAGGTACATACAGGATGACCTAACAGCATAATCGATCGCGAAACAGCTATTTCTCGATAACGATTCCAAACGTGGGTTCACGTCCTGTTTTTGTTCTTGTAGGATTTGCTGGTTTGTTGTTGTAGCTGATATTTATCAATTTTTAGAAATATCAAATGCTGCAAAATGTAGAGATTAATGTGTAGAAAGGAATAAACCAGTTGTACTTCAACTGAGATTAATCCTTCTCCCTCGATGTCTGTTTAGCATTGTGAAGGAGGTGAATGTAGCTGTTGTTATTTTTGCATCATTGAATTCTAACTTGTTACTTTTTAGTTGTTCAAACACACTGCCTCCTTTTCCTCGGCATGATTCTATATATTTAGGTGATGATATGTTTTCTTCGACTTAACAAATGGACTACGGTAAGGCTCTATTGACTTCAAAAAAGTGGGTTCAAACTTTGATTTCGTAAATACTAAATATATATAAGAGACTCCTCCCATTATGTGGGACTTGCATTACGGGAGCATAATCTGACCCATAATAGTTTCTGTACTCTGTAGGGACCAAATTGCTAAAATGATAAAAGGGAAAAATTACACCAACTTTCCCAATTGAAATTAAAAAAAGAAAACAATAACCTCCCATTATTATTTGTGATGTTTTATTGTGTTACCTTTTTTTTTTTTTTTTTTTTCCAAAAAAAACCTAAAATTTAGTTTAAATTTTAATATCTTATATATATAAATAACAACAATAGGTTTTATTGATATATAACAATAGGTTTTATTGTTTAACTTTTTTTTTTCTTTCCTTAAAATCATAAAATCTAATTTCATAACTATACTCTTTTGGACAAACTTGGTTTAATGTATGAGTTAATAAATATGTGTAGCTCGAATTTTTTTTTTTTGTTGAGTTATCAAGATTTTCTTATGCAAATATAAAAGTTTAATTTAATTTATATATATATATATATATATATATATATATTTTATCAAATATGGGGATAGAAGGAAGTTAGGGTCTAGGATATATCGGGGAATGATACGAGGATATATCTTAATATTTCAAATGGATACGGAGATTGAGATTAGGGTATGTATCTAGTATCTGTTGTACTGCCATTTTTCGTAGCCGACTTTGATATAATATTTTTGAAGTATTAAACTATTATATAAATTGAAGGTTTTTTTTTTTGGAAAGAGGAGGACTTGAATGGTCGAACCCGCAACCTCTTTATACCGGTGTAAGAGGTTTTAACCCCAGACTAACATCATCCCGTTATCTGGCCTCATATTTCAAATAAAATAAAATAAAAATACTGTAATTAATAAAAAAAAAAAAATTCCGAAACTGAAAAAAAAAAACAAACAAGAAATACAAAGCATCCTTCTTGAAGAAAGCATAAGTCGTTAAGAGGGGGAGAAATACTGTTCTCCCTCTTAAATAACCTAAAACTAAATTGAATTTTTTTATTATTTTTGTTTGTTATAATTTTCATCTTTTGCTCTCCATTTCCAACTCTCCTCTTCTCTTTTTTACGTTTTCCCTTCATATTTCAGGTACCTTCCAGCATATGTTTCGATTTTTTAACTCAAAATTTGGTTGCTGTGATTTTGATTCTGGATCGATTAGTTTTAGTCGTTGATTAATTGAGTTTTTTTGCTTTATTTCAGTGATGGATGGACAATTAAACGATAACGAGTCGTTGATGGCTCGCATCCAACAGCTGGAACGCGGTACGTTTTCGAAACATTTATATTTTGTGGAAAAAAATTGAAGCTTTGTTGCAAGTTATAAGTGTTTTAGAAGATATAGAATTGAATTTGTGTTTAGTGAAATGAAGGCTAATGTAGTAGCTTTGAATTTGATGTACTTGAAATTATTTGCTAGCAGTAACATAACATGTAACTCTATGAATCACATTTTGATTGTTTAGGATTGGGATGTTTTGGTAGTTGTAGAGTTTTAAAAAGGAAACATGATTCCGACCAGTTATTTGTACTTCAATTATATATTTTAATATCATTTCCTGCCAAAGGAGAAAATTTAAATCTTGGTTGGGGAGTGGACGTTGAGAGAATACGTTGAAAAGAGTCTTTTATTGTTATTTAATATTTAGAACTGCTCTTTAGTTTTAATAATCATTCATCTTGATTCATGCTAATAACAGATATTACTTGGAAATACATATAGTTCAATTGTTTGGCTATGGAAGTTTTTCATGGAATGTGATTTGAAGGTGTCAAACAGGTGGAATGCATTATGTAGAAAAATAAAATAAAATCATGAAGTATATAAAATGATTAATTCTACGTACAACCGTGAAGTCGCGTAACCGCTTTGGAAAAGAGTGAATAAACACATGGGACCCATGTTTTTTTACGCGGGTCCCATGTGTTTATTCACTCTTTTCCAAAGCGGTTACGCGGCGGTTGCACACTTCACGGTCGTATGTAGAATTGCTCATTTAAAATAGATGAGGACAAAAAGTGTGAAGGGTGGGGTTCAATCTGTTGTTTCCTCCAAAAATTTTAAAGTTCACACATGATTTCTAATCCAAAGTTGAAATTGGAAGAAAAAAACATGTAAAGGTTAGACAATTAGTGGCGTTGTTCCTTTTCAACTGGGCACAGATTTTTTTGGGACTATTAGTATTAGACACAATGGTTACCATCTTCGTGGTGATAAATATGTGTTCTCTTCTACTCTACATAGCCACAGATGAGCTTCCGTGTCCTTTCTAAAATAGCCAATCTTGTGGTTTATGCTTCAATTATTATTTAGGCTTAAAGAAACTGTATCTTATATGGTTTCTGATTTTGAATTGGACACTTCATTTTTCTCTGCTAAATAAAACTGATATTATTATCTTTTTTAGTTGGATAGGATGAGTATATATTATTTTTTCAGATAAAAAAAAAAAAACCTGAGCATAGATGCTTGTTGTGTCGAATAGTTAAACAATTCATTCTGCTCATGGAAAATTTGTTGTTGCTTCCTAAATGCCATGCTTTCATTTTGTTAATCTTAGATGTTATCCAATGTGAAATATTGTGTGCATTGTTCTTTTTGTAGAGCGTGATGAGTTACGGAAAGATATTGAACAACTTTGTATGCAGCAAGCTGGACCTAGCTACCTTGTTGTGGCTACTCGAATGCATTTTCAAAGGTATAATTATTGTTATTATTATCTTTTTGTTTATGACAGCGATTGACTTTAACTTTTCCTGCTTCTCTGCACCTCCTCCCTTCTGGCTGGGGAGGGATAGAAGGATGGCTACGGCCTGGCAGTTGGTGTGAGCAGGAAATAGTTAAGGATGTATCACTGTATTGTATCAAAATTAATTCCCTTTTAGGACAGCTGGTTTGGAGCAGGAGATTGAGAACCTGCAAAAGAAGTTAGCTGCTTGTACAAGAGATAACATGAATCTTCAGGAGGAGCTCTCGGAGGCGTACCGAATTAAAGTGAGAATTTCAACTATCATTTGATTCATTTCCATAATTTCTTTTACTAGCTAATGTGATTTTTCTGCTGTCTATAGGGCCAATTGGCAGATCTACATGCTGCGGAGGTCTCAAAGGTTTCCCTCCCTCCCTCCCTTTCTCTCTCTAAACACAGTAATATAATGGTTGATAATTCACATCCTGATGATTATTAAATACTTAGAAGTCCACACAAGAGAATCTCTCTCTGTGGTGTCAGAAACTTTTCAAGCATTATATTTCCCTCCCTCCCTCCCTTTTTCTCTCTAAACACAGTCATATAATGGTTAATAATTCACATCCTGATGATTATTAAATATTCAGAAGTCCGCACAAGAGAATCTCTCTATGACACACATGCACACATGCACACGTGTGTGTATGTCAGAAACTTTTCAAGAATTATATTTCACACAAATTCCAAGTGTTATCTGTGATTAAGTTGAAGACTATGACATACAAACAGCAGTTTTTGCTTGATGCATAAATAATTGTTTAGATTTTTCTTCTTCTTTTTCAGTTATTTCCTGTACATTTATATCAGTCTCCAGAGAAACTAAAATGTTTTATATGCTTAGAAGGAAATGAGATGCAGTTTGTTAACTCTTGGCTGTGGTTTGTTCCAGAACATGGATGCCGAAAAGCAAGTTAAATTCTTCCAAGGCTGTGTAGCAGCTGCTTTTGCAGAAAGAGATCATGCAGTGATGGAGGTTATAGCAGGCGTCCTCTTTAAGTTTATTTGTTATTTTTTAAACTTATATCTCTAAATATACTTCTTCACAAGTGCTGTCTTCATGCAATGTCTTAATAATATTTTTTTAAGATGCTATTTGGCTGGTACAGGCTGAAAAGGCCAAGGAGAAGGAGGAGTTCTTGTCACAGAAATTTAATGATTTCCACAAGAGGTATCTTACAGATCTTTAATCTCTTAAGCTTTCATTAAGTGCTTGAAATTACCACTTTTAAATAATGAGGGAAAAAAGAAACGATTTTGTAGCGACTGCTCCGGGTTCTGTTTGCTATTAATTTAATTCTGAAATCATACTCAGGTTGCTTGAAAATTAATTGTCACTACCCTGCAAGTAGAAATGAAGGGAATATTAAAAGAATAAAGGGAACCTGATAATTACGACATTAATGTTGAAGAGAGAAGATGAGGGGATGATTTCTTAAATGTGACCTTTTGTGTGAGAATTGGTGAATTTTAAAGTTATATACCTTTGCCTTTAGCTAAAAATTTGAGGAGGTCCCTGAAACTCTTACTTGATTTTTAAGAACAGTTATTATGGAGTAAAGTAATATATCTTGCCTTGTTATGGGCTCTGGTTTCAATTATTTTTGAATTTTTTTTTAAAGCTCGTCTTAGGGATGAAAGGGCATTGTGCAAGACTTATTTTTTTATTTCTCTGATGTGTTGTAATGTGAACATAGAGTGGACCACTGATTATTCTCTGCTGCTTTGAACTTTTCTTCTTTTTTCAATAATTCTTCTTGTTCCTCATCTTAAAAAAATAAATAAATTAAAAATTGCATGCGGTGCAGGAATTATAGGCCTTGGTATTGCAAGGAACATCTATTGTTCTGGTTGTTTGTTTTAAATGCATAATCTAGTGCACTGAAGTGTATGCTAAATAAAGAGTTTAATTCAATTCCATACATATTCCTTGTAATTAATTTGAGTGGGTAATGTACTATAATATTGTTTGTGTATTTATTATAATATAATTTCACAATTTCATGATTTCCTGACTTCTAATATCTTAAATTTGTTAAATTTTTATTGATTCTCATACTTCTTTAAACATCCATTGAAGCTGAACTAAAATTTATGCTTCAATTGTTCTTAACTTTGCTAAGGATACTATTTATATTTGAATGTTTGTTTGACTTGGTGATACAGAATGGAGGAGCTCACCTCAGATTGTCTTGAAAAAAAGAAACTTAGTGCTACACTGAGGGCTGATTTGGCAAAACAAGAAGGGCTGAATGAAACTTTCAAGGAGGTAGTCTTCTGGGTTATTTTTGTTTTCCTCATTAACCTATTCCATTCCTGTTCAATTATTCCAGATTTCCAGGTAATATAGCTAGGTTGTAGTTATGAGTTGTGCAGCTTGTGTAAGATTACATGGTGGTTTTCTTTTCTTTGGTAATTCTATGATTAGAGTATCGTTAATATTTACTATTGAGTTAAGAGCAAGGTTATATCTAGAAAATCATCAAAATTGCCCAATTTACTGGTAATATTGATTTAAAATGCTGCTTATATCATTCTTTCTCTATTTATTTTTATATGACAAGCAGGGAGAATGAAACTTTTGAGGCCCTGAGTCAAAGATATTTGAATTTGATATAGATTTTTAAGGGAACTTGTAAAATTTTCCCAAGGACATGCATTAATATTTGTAATTATGATACTAGGTGCATTTTGACATTTTCAGGTAATCAATGAAAATATATTTTCACCAAATTACAGCAACTAAAGCACCTTTATATTTTTCAAACATTACTTAACAAGGAGTCAAGGATATGTTGTTCTCTCTTTGGATTGATTGTTGCTTCTTATTATGTTTCGCTGTTGAGACCAAACTGTAAATTGTAATAGATGCTCAAAGGTTTGAAATCTTTGGAGCTTTACTGCTTCCAATCCATAATTCTGTTAGTTCTCATAAATTTTTTTTTTGGTCTTTCACAACAGGTTGTTGATAAGTTTTATGGGATAAGGCAACAATCACTAGAGGGATTTGAGGATACAAATTGGGATGATAAATGTGTATGTTTGTTGCGTGATCCTGATGAAATGTGGAGTTTCAATGATACTTCCACCTCTAAGTACATAGTAAGATTTCATCTATTATTATTATTATTTTTTTATTTCTCAAGTATTTCATAATATCTGTGCACATGTTTTGTTAGGTCTGTACTTCATTATAATGTTTGTGATCTATTTCCTGTGTCTTGTTCGGGATTTAGAAATGTCTTTCACTGACCAGTGATCACTAGTGCACTGATCGAGGCTTTACATCATGACTTGCTTATAAGCCAGTGAGACAAAAATGAATACGTTAATATTTAAATAGTCTCTAGTAGGTAGCACGATATTATGTTTGCTATCTTGCATAGTGAGTCCAAACTGCATTCCTCTTTTTTGCCCTGGTTTTATTATTATTATTATACAATGTTCAAACTCCATTTTATTTATCCGAAGCTTAATGGTTGTTATAGTTGTTACTGTACTGGACAACACTTCTATACAAATTCATGGTCTTATGCTCTTTAACTTCAAGGTTATGGGTTTATTCAACATAAACTAACGTGTTTAAACTTGGGTAGAATTTAGATGTTAAGGGTGTGTTTGGTACTGTTTCACAATGGTCATTTTTTGCTCTAAAAATATACAGAATCTGCTTGGTCCAATGTTGGTTTTCTGCTGACAACATAATAATTATTATTCAGCTTAACTGTTGTATGTGGTGCTGATATTTTTTATGGATATAAAGTAACAATGCTAGATGGGGTGCATAAATCGACTTCATTTTCTTATGCTGTCTGTGGATTGTGGGTGTGATGCAACATTGTCAGCTTGGCTTAGTTGCTGTTAATAATATGACAAACTCTTGAATATTTTGCCGAGTGTAGCATTTGAGAATTGAAATTTCCATTAGATTGCCTACATGCATTGAGTAACTTTCCCTCAGACAGAATGCATTGGAAGATGAGCTGGAGAAAACGCGGAGTTCGCTAGAGAATCTACGAAGTAAATTACATGTGGTATGGATTATGTCTGGCCCATGCCTGCCTTGTCTACTATGAATTGAATAATCTATTGTATATTGATCAGAAATGGATTTTTTTTTTTGTGGCATTTAGGGTTTGGAAATCGAAAATCATCTGAAGAAGAGTGTTCGTGAATTGGAAAAGAAGATAGTGAGTACTTTATTGTCTTATTTATGTGACCTGAATTTCTTTTGCTTATTGAGTATGATCTTTTTGGCTTGTCTGCAGATCTGTTATGACAAATTGATTATCAAGGGGATTGAAGAATTTCGTTGTTGCCATTCTCAACATAGATCTCACATCGGTAATTTACTTGATGAAGAAAGATCCCATATTAAGTCAATTGTTGATGTGGTTGAAGAAAAGATTCAGCAGTTTGATGGGAGCAGAAAGCAGAGTACAGGAACTTGTCAGAGAGTTGAAAAATTAGATGAATTTGAATGTCGAGATGTACATATAAGTACTGATGCTAACACTAGCTTGGTATTGAAGGTTTGTCTACTAATTACTTTCAGCTGCAATCTTTCTGATTTTGTTCTCTCTCTGTCTTCTTCAGTATATCATGTAATCTTTTAACCCTTTTTTTTTTTTTTTTCAAACAGAAACAATAATGATCCCTTTCACATTTTGCACTGCCCTTTCATGTAGATTGATTTGTCGCACTAAAATTTTCCCATTGTGTTTGTGGATCCATGCATTCCTTCACGACATTGATTACAAGTTTATAAGTTCTCTGAATCCTTGTGTGTGTGCAAGTGTGCTTTGCTTGATGAGAAACCCAATGGCATAAGTGAAATAAAAGTTAGGCTACAACATGAGTGGGACTTTAGATCCATTCTAGAACTATTACTATTTATTAGGTTTTGTTGAAGACATACTTGAGGTCAGAAGGGGTGAGATGCCATCATCCTGACTATGAGGAATATTAGGCAGAATAGAAAGAAAATAAAAAACAGTTTCAAAGGAATCTTCCAAGTGATGAAAAAAATCTTACCATCTTGAAGCCAACACAACAATGAATACATCATGATCTACCTGAAGGTCATAATGGACAAACATCAAATTTTGAGAGGTCATTCCATAAGAAAGCAGCATGAATAAGAAAAATTATAGTAAAGATTGAACTGTGAACTCAAAGTACTAGTTTCTAGGTTCAAGAGATAAAGAAAGTCCCCAGATATGAAATTTTGATTATAGATAAAAAGTTATGTCACAGAGACTTCTATGAGACTACATATAGTAATTAATGATCCTATCCTTTGAAGTCTCAACCATTGCTTTTTGGTGTGAGGGATTATGGTGAAATTTCACCCTACCTGGAGCAAGTTATATGGCTTATTGGTTGAAAAAGGCCAAGCTCAATTGACAATTGTTGATAAAAATGGACCAGTCATTCACAATGGATGTTGGTCATACCCCCATTAAGCGACTCGGTGGTCTATTCCTGACATTTATAATTTATTCCAAAGGAAAGCATAAGAAAGCATAAGAAAACACTTTCTATATCTAGGGCTCATGAGTCAGCTGGAGTGGGGATAGTCAGTAAGGGCTGTTAGTACACTTCTAATCCCAGACTAACAGCAACATAACTGTTGTCTGCTTGACATGCTTTTAAGTTTTAACGGAATTAAAGTAACTGTCAAGTTCTGGATAGGATTGAGAAGCATCTATGAAGTGAAGTTCTTAACTTTTTAGAGTCTTTCTCTCATAGTTATCCAATATTTTATGTTCTTTGTAATTTGTTAGAGATTCTGTGTACATTCGCTGCAATACTTTAGTATGCTCTATGTAGTTTTAGTTGTTAGAAAACCAAAAAAGAAAAAGGAAAATGTTGGCTAGCAATATATTATATGTTCAGAACGTTTGGAGCTTAACCAAGCAGAATGGGTATAACAAAAGTATTAAAATTCTAGTCTGAAGGTCTGAAACTCTGTCAATTCCAGAAGTGTTTATTGGGGGTCCCCATTTTGGAGCTTTTAGGGATTCCAGATTATTTAGCTAATCCACTCCGGGCGAGGGTTTCAGATTTTATTCATGAGGGTAGATGGGTGCTGGACGATTGTTTCCGTGCGAGCTTCCTGGATCTATGTTTTCGGATTGATAGGATTGCGATTTCTCCTGTTGTGGATTCTCTGGTTTGGGCTAATTCTCGGGATGGTCTTGTTTTGCAAGACTGCTTATTCCCAGTTTCTCCATGATATTCCTCTGGTTGTTTGGTGGAGAGATGTTTGGTCCTGTTTTATCCCCCTCTTTCGCTCAGCTTTGACTTGGCGTCTTATGTTGAACAGGTTTCCTACTGAGGATCGTCTTTGCAGGTCTGGGTTCTAATTGGCTTCTTGTTGCAGTATTTGTGGGGTTAGTAGTGAATCTGCAGATCACCTTTTTCTTTATTGTCCCCTAGCGGTTGCTCTTTGGGAGTCGGTTTTCTCAGCTTTCCAGCTACGTGTTTCTACTGAAACTTGGCAATCCTTCTTCTTGCAGGCCATGTCAGTTTCCTTTAGTGAGCAGGTTAGGATTTTATGGAAAACGGCTATCTATGCAGTGATCGGGGGTGTGGATTGCCCGTAATCAATGGATCTTTGAAGGGAAGTCGGTGGACTTTAGATCATCCTTTCTTTGGTTTGGCGTGCAGTTTTAGAGGCTAATTGCTTGGATATTGGTTGTATGCGTAATTGTATGGACGAACTTTTGATTCTTCGTCGTTTCGGTCTTCAGGGTCGCCCTTCTAAAGCCCCGGTGATCAAGAGTGTGATTTGGTCGCCTCCGACTCCTGGTTGAATCAAAGTGAATACAGATGGCACTGCTATGGGCTCTCCGGGGGTTGGTGGTTGTGGTGGTATCTTTCGGAACTGCAGAGCCTTTGTGAAGTGTTGCTTTGCTATTCCTCTTGGTCAGTTTTTGCGTTTGAGATTGAGCTTCTAGCGGCCTCTTTGGCCGTTAATTTTGCATGGAAGTATGGGTGACATCGAATCTGGCTTGAGAGTGATTCTTCTTATGTGGTTCAGTTTCTTTCTTCTCGTTCTGAGATGGTTCCTTGGAGGGTTTGTCAAGCGTGGCAGCGTTGCATCTTCTAGATCTCGCAGATGGATTTTCAGGTTTTCCATATTTCCAGGGAGGGGAATCAAGTTGCAGATACGCTTTCTAAGCATGCTTTGGAGCTTCAGGGTGATTCTTGGTGGTTCTCTGCCCCACCGTTCTGTTCTACTTTAGTTGGCAACGACTGCATGAGTCGGGAGTCTTTTTGTTTTTCTTGATCTTTTCTTTTTCTTTTTTGTGTGGCCTACGTGCCTCTTTTTGTTTGGGGTTGTTTTCCCCTTGGTTCTTTGTGCTTTGTTGCTTTTTGTCACTTTTTACTTTTCTTTTATCTTTTTTATATATGGATACTGTCTAAGGGTTTTTCAGCATATGATCGTTTGTGATGTTTTTTCTCCTTAAATCAGTCCAATTTTATTTAAAAAATAAATAAATAATAAAACTTAAATTCTGTGCCCTTTTTTTTTTTTTTTTTTTTTAAACCAGTGGCCTCTGGATACACTTCCATTTAAATAATGTTAGGAAGAAAAATTAAAGCTAGCTGAACTTTTACAGGATTTATTCTTCATTATGTTTCTTTGTTGCCCATCATAATGCCACAGTGAGTTAAGCTTACTAGAACAATGTCACTAACTTTTAGCTTTATTTCCGGACACTAGCTTACTCATGCTTAGAACTTCAAGTCTTCAACTACTGGTTGGTTCACTGTAGGGACTATATATTGAATCTGAGAGTGAGCCTATTAGATGTTTGCAACATGTAATTCACTGTATTGTCTTGTTTTGTTTTGTTTTGTTCAAAAAAATATGGTAATCTTCTGTATTCTCTTGCTTAATTGAGTGAGAAATTCCAGAAAAGACATTGAATTTCAAGTTTTTATCAAACTTTTGACTTGATTTTGAGGACTGGTGCTTATTTTGAAAATTTAATCTCTAATATCTACTCTGATGCAGTTATGATACGTGCAGTTATGATATGTTCGCATCAGAGGAGACACTTTTTTGGAATTTAAAATTGGACTATATTCATTTCTCCTTTTTCCCTTGTAATGCTCTGTGTTAAATTTAAGTATCATCAATGTATTCTTTTATATGTTGCAGACAAGTGGTCCTGGATTATTTTCTGATGTTGCAGCTGAAAGAAAGGGTGACACATCTGAAGTCCTTGCACAGGCATTGCAAGAGAAGGTGTTTTGCATGCCCTTTTTTGGACATAGTTAATGTTCAAAGTTTATTTGTTTTCCCATGAGATGCAGTGTGCTCAACTGATTCATGGTAGTGTATACTAATTTTGCTCAAATTGTGGTTTCTTTTGCAGGTTGCAACATTGTTGCTCTTATCGCAGCAGGAAGAACGGCATATGCTGGAGAGAAATGTGAATGCAGCTCTTCAGAAAAAGATAGAGGAACTTCAAAGAAACTTATTACAAGTAATTTCATGGCATTGCTTTGTATGTGTACTTGGGAGTTGGGATGTTACACATATTATTGTTAGATAGGAAATATTCCTCTTGTGAATTTTAAATTTTTCTATTTGCACTTAGATGATAGGAAGCACTCATCTATTTTAGTGTTGTACACTTCCTTCATGCTGTTACACAATGCATATACTGCAATAATTAATTCTGTTCTTTATCTGATTGTGTTGTATTGTTTTATGATTTTCTGTTCTCAATTTTGACCATTTGGGAATCTAAATAAAAAAGAGAAAGTTTGAGAAATTATGTTATTTCTAAAATCAGTAAGAATTATGAAACATGCGGCGATAATGCTATTTTGTGACTTACTAATTTAATATATGGTAGAATTAGTTTGTTGTATATGGTGCTTGCTGATAAGTTTATTTATTTTTATTTTTTTTAATTCCCCTTTCTTTTAATAAAAATTTGTATATAGTACATTACTTTCTGCGTTATTGCACTTTACACAAGTGTAATTTTGTTATTTATGTATAATTTAATTAATTCTTTGAAACTTCTACTAGAGATAGGCAAACTGTTGAAGGTTCTGCTATTTTTTTTTTTGCTTAGAGACCCAATCTTTGGCTGTAGCAATTTGCCATTATCAGCATAAATAATAATTAGCTCTTATCCGAAAATTGAATTGCTTCTCTTTTATTAGATGATAATGCTATATGCATAAAACCAACTTTTAACTACTTCATTAATTAAATTTATTGATGGAGACGAGTATTTCAATGATTCAGGTTACTAATGAAAAGGTAAAAGCTCTCATGGAGTTCGCACAACTAAAGCAGGAATACCAACATCTACAAGAGTATGATTTATTTTTTGTCTTAAAGAATAATATGTTTTGATATTGGTTGGTGGTCTGTAAATTTCATGTTGAAGTTGGAATATTTGAATAACTGCAAGGAGTTCTTTTGTTGATAGATTACTTGTATAACAATGTGTCTACACTTTTTTACTTCTTATTGTTGATCACTGAGTGAGAATTGATCTGAGTTGACTGTTACTCTTTTTTTTTTTTAACAGATTTCTGCCCTTGGTTTGACTAAAGTTTAAAGATATGTTTTATGTATTTTTACTTGTGCTTAATTGGGATGATTTGATTTTGAAATCTCTTTTAATGAATTTAAGTTGAAAATACAAATTCTTTATGCTAGGTTCCAACAAATACAAATTTTTAAACAGACAGCTAATGCAATGAATATTTCTTTCTTTTTTAATTTGTATACTGTGTTCATTTTTATTAAATCTTATCACTGAATTTTGATTTAAGATTTTGGTTGGTTTATCTTCGTCCTAATCTTCCCACATCAGTTACTCCTTTGTTTTATATGTCTTCATTAGCCTTCTTTCATGTCCAAAACCAACCATTCAACCACCCCTAATGATGGCTTTCTTTTATTTATTTTTTAATTAATCAAGTATCATGATATTTGTTTTGTCATCTTTTCCTCATTTATTTGAGACAATGGCTTCCATGGTAATTCTTGTTTGTAGCAAAATAAATAAATAAATAAATAAATAAATAAAATAAAATAAAATAAAATGAACATCTTATTTAATGGTGTCTTACAGCCTAGCTTTCCCTGAAAATGGGGGAAAACAACAAAGTAACAAGTGTAGGAATTATTTTTCATGCCATGGAAACGCTTTTAATGTGTTTGCTCTTTTGATTATATATATATTGCAAGTTATCATGAGTGTGCTTGTAATTGTTTCCCTGTCTGTCTTGGAATGATGAATTCAGTTATTTTCAGTGAGCAGCTTCAACATTTGTTCCATGGACCTTTTGTTTTCTTCTATTACCTTTGATGCATTTCATCCTAGAAAATTCACCCTATCCTCTAGTGATGCTTGTGTTCAATTCTGATGACTTGCAGAAAGTGCCACTAACTAGAATGTTACACACTTGTGTAGGAAAATTCCTGACGATATGAAACAAGGAAAAGGATGGGCTGAAATTGGGGAAAAAAGAGTTGGTGCTCCTGAAAGAGAGGGAAGGCTGAAAAACTTGTTAAAGAAAACGAATCTGGGACGCTGGATTGCTCCGCTAGATTTTAGTAGAAGTGGACCTCAAACTCACCTAAACAATGAAGGGGTGACTAGTATGGATTTTGCCAGGTTGGTAGAATACATTCTGATCTTCTTGGTTTGTTTTCTTGCGTAGGATGTCCCTTTGTTATGCCACACTATGGGAACAAGTTATATCCAAAAATATTGAGCCTATTTTCCTTCCGTTTCTTGTATGATTATTACTTTTTATTTTTATTACTTCAGAATGAAGATAGAAATTGCAACCCTTAAGGAGAGCATGGAAAGTATGGTGCATCTGACCTCTTCAATTCATAGACTCCGTCTCTCACTTTCAAAGGTTGTCTTTTAATGCCATAATATGTGAATTATTTTTTGCTTGACGCATGGGATGTACATTTCCTTTTCTTCTCAGGGCTGGGGACAGGGATGTGGTGTTCTGTAGTACTTCAAATGTTTCGTAATTAGGTTGAATGTTCTTATTTTAGATTGAATTCGATATACAAATCTTTTAGCAAGTTAATGGTAAAATGAGATCAAAACAGTGGTGCTTCTTTCATCCCTAGTGAGCATAGAATCTCTTTTACGATTAGATGGTAGAGTTATGCCTTGTTAGTACTAGCTTCCTCATTTCCTATATCACTGTTTTGGAAATTAATTTCGCTGTAATCTGCTTTGCAGGTCAGAGAGTCATTTTCTCTGGAAGATACAGTTACTAGCATGACTGAAGCTCTAGACAACATCATGACTGATGTAAAACTTGTAAAGACTGCCCTTGGAAGCTCCCTACCCATTAGTTGGTCAGCTTTGGAAGACGATGGTTCAAGCAGTGGAAGTATGGGCAATGAGGCAGGCAATATTTGTGGAGACTATGGCAATGAAAAGATAGATTCAGTTTCTGCTGCGGGATTTGAGATGGTGGAGCTCTTGATACTTGCAGCTCAGATATTAAAGGACAGCACAACCAAAAGAGGTTCATGAAGTGGAAGCTGATTGGAATTAATTCTGGTTTGTTTTCCTTTGACTCGAGGCGGATTCTTGTGCTGCGAAGCTTACTGTTTCTTTTTATATATGTCAATAGCCTGATCAATATGCGATTATGGGATAGTAAAATTAAAATTCATCTAAGCAAGGAAGGAAATGAACATGAATGCTGCAGAGGGGAGGATATGAAAATCTATTCGGATGGAGGCCGAGTGGAAGGAGGCGTCACAATATCCTGTCATTGTTCAATGCCCTCATATATTGAACATGCTGTTTTGGGGAATATTGGGATTTCGATTGGTTTCTTGTATGATGTACAGTAACGTTCGAATTGGATTAATATATTTAATATGTTGTTCAAAAGCTGAAATGCAAATTACTTGCCTTGTTCCAATGTTGCCTTAGTTGAATTTCAAGAACAATAGACTTTAATTACAAGAGGGATTCAAAATTGATTTTATTTCTTATTTTATATTTAGATCTTTAGAAGTTAGAACCTTATGAATTTTTAGATCAGAATGCAATGGATATTAATTGTTCATTAACTAAAGAGATCTTGAGTAATAGTACGACCCTTGTTTGATTTGTAATTCATATATAATAGTGATAGAAAAGTTTTGGAATTGTTTGAAGTCGTCAAAATGACATTGAAGACATGTAAGGTTCTTTAAGTGTCGGAGATAATGAAAATGGCGATTAATATTGTCCACGTTTCTGACGATATAAAAAGTGCTGTTAGAAATGATTAAATTTAAAGGTGTTGATATTGATATCTATAAAATTTATTAGTACACTCATATTTTATTAAAAATTTTAATTATAAAAATGTCCTAATTGAAATTTATCATTAAGGATAAATTACTTTAATTAAAAATAATCCAAATACTATATACATTAATTGATTACATTCATATCTTCAATTGCATTTCTTTATTAAAAAAAAAAAACTTACCTTATGATAAACCTTAATTTTTATGAATCAAATATAAAACTTTCTTATCATCATATGATTATCATATTGCTTTTGTCTTTTTTTTTATGTATAGTTATGAACTCTATCAGTAAACAATTTTATTTTTTAAAGATAGTTGTAGATATCAATAATTTTTTTTTTTTTTTTAAATAGCTTTAGATATCAATAATTTTTATTTTTATTTTTAAGAAAACTATATAAATAAGAGAATTCCAAATTGAAAATATCTTGACCCTATATACAATTCGGTTCCACATACATTCGAGATATTTCCAAAAGTAAATTGAACTATCATTAAAAGAAGATTTGATTCCAAAAAAAATATGATTTTTTTTATTTTTTATAAATTGGATGTGATAATAATTTAAGAGTGTTTATAAACAATATGTAATAAAATGAATATATTCATTTCAATGAGGGGTATTATTGACATTAGGATGAGTGTTTATAGTAATATTTATTTTTTAAAGAGTAATGCTACATTGTCCAAATTTGATGTCCAAATGATATATAGCAACACCATGGACCATTCATTTAAATAGTATTAGATTTGCATGTTTTAAATGAATGACCCAGAGTGTTGGCATATCATTTTAGCACCGAATTTAGACAATGTAGCATTACTCTTTTTTAAATATTAGGTATGAGTGTACTAATAAGTTTTATGAGTGTCAATATCCGCATCCAAAATTTAATTCAAATTAATTTTAAGGGTAATTACACGGTCAAAAATGTAGTACTATTTTCTATATTATTTGTTATGGTATTGTCATGGAAAAAATAATTAACTTATTATTATAATATTAATTAATAAATTATAAAGGAATGTATGTGATAATTTATACACTAAAAGAAAAAAAAGTGATTTATAGGTCAATATTTTAAATGTATCACTATAATCTATATGTGTTATTTTTTTTAGCACATATAAAGTTATAAACTAACCATTTTTACCATGGAAAAATTAGGTCGCCAAAATGATTGTTTACAATACAAGCTTGCATATAGGCATAGTCGCAACTTGATTTAAAGTATTAATTGGTAAGTTTCATTTATGATAAACAAATCTCTCTAGATTATCACAATTCACTTATTCAGAGTAATCAATTATCCACTGCAAACTACACGATCTCCAGCAACCCATAAATGTTCAAGCCGTGACAGATCGTATATATTATCCCGTCATTGCCTTTAAAACTGCAATAAATGTGAGGAGGTCTCTCCTAACGTTGGGAGTTGACACCTTCCAATTATGGGTTAATTATTAATTAATAAAAATTATTAATTTTTTTTAGTAAAATGTTGATTATAAAAAATAAAATCAATAAAGATATAATATATGTTTCCTATTTAAAGATAAAAGAAGTAGTAAAATGTAATTTCCTATCAGATAAGGGAAATATTTTAATAAAATATTATTTTTAAAAACAATATCAATAATTATATTTAAATAGTATACATATATATATATATATAATTAGATAGTATGCAAATATATCAATAGCTTATATATAAATAGTATGTAAATGATATCAGAGATAAAGTTATATATAAAGTTATAGTAAAATGGTAAAAGTTCATCCGGTCAATGGTTTGAGCCATAGAAAATGCATGGAGTTTAGCTTGGGTGATGTGGCGGTGTTAAATCAATGTCGAGTCATTTTTTTTATCATACTTTTTCAGTAGCATTTGTGACGGCTCGTCAGTAACTGGTTATTTGCGACGAGTGTATTTGTGACGGCCTCCGATAGCATCCTGTCAGAAAAGCGTATTTCCGATGGAAAATCATATTTTTTGACGACATTTAACCGTCTGAAAAGATCATTTTTTTGTGTAGTGTTACCGTTTCTTACTCCTGATTCTTCTACTTCCTTTGTTTTTGGTGAACCATGCATAAAAGGTAGTTCATTAGTCCTGGAAAATGTCAGCCGCTAGAATGCCTTTGTGAGCAACAAGCAGATCCTCCATGCTACTTTAGTAGCTAATGAAGTGGTAGAGGATTTGACAATAATTAGAATTTGGTTATTTTTCTGGATTTAGTTAATCAAATAAATAAGTAGCTCTCTAATAAACTTCGACATGAACCATACTTTCCAATGGATTCAAAATATCCGACAAATTTTTTTTGTGCTCAATTTCATGATACCTATATTAATCAAAGAACCTCCATGCATGGTATAAATGATATATGCATTTTGCTACTATTTAAGTGATGCTCTATAGTTTTCTGTCTAGTGCAAGCATTTGATTCATGAATTTCAGCTCACAACAATTAACTTTAAGCTCCGACATCGATTTCTCTTACACTTCCATATACCAGTTAAGAAATCTTTAGCATTATAAATTTACCGATGCATCCAAACAAAAGACAATTCAATATTAGTTTATTTAGAACTAAATGTACTTTACCATCATGTTGTACATATACCAAAGAGTACAAGCTGATACGAATCAGATTAGAAGTATGTTAATTTTTTACCTAAAAACATACCTCACTCCATTGGTAGCACATAAATTGTACAAATTGTAAAATTACACACCTCAATCATCACGTAATTTTTTGTCATGTAGAGCATATAGGAATTTAATGACAAATTATTCAGTAAGAATTCAATGGAAAAACATATTGCTTATATAAGGATGGAGTTATGTAAAATGTAATATTTCATTAATTTGTTAAATTCTTATTCATTTTTTTTCATTAATTTGTCATATCCATAGTCTTTTTCTTCTTAATATGTTACACTATTTGATCGGTTTTTTAAGGAAGGAATCGACAACAAGACAGCTTGGGAATATTTCAAGCAAATCGTGAAGGGATTAAACTACCTCCACTAGAAGAGTATAATTCATAGAGATTTGTCATCTCTAAACATTATGCTTGATGGTTGCATAAACATCAAAATCGGCGACTTTAGGTTAGGTATGCACAAGCTTCAATATGCAAAAATGGTCATTTAAAAATTTACTATGAAGTGCAGTTGTTCGCTTTTGTTTTTCCTTAATCCTTAAAGGGTTTTTTTTTTTTTTTTGGTTAATTTGTCTTTGTAGCAAAGTCCCTTGAAAAGAACTTACTACTTCTTATCAGTGATTCAAATATATGCAATTGATATTATCATGCACCTGTGAAGAACCATGTAAATTTCGATATCAATGAAAAAGTTGATATTTCATTCTTGGTATTATTCTTTTCGAGATGTAGTGTCACTTCAAAACATTGATGAAAATAGATAAATTCATTAAGGATTTAAAGAAAAAGAATCAATTTCCGAAACCTGTCCAGAAAATGTTGATCATGACTTTATTTTGGGGTTGATATCAAATGAACTTGGGGCACGTCCTTCCGCTGCTGATATTAAATGTTTTTTACTTGTATTTAAATTTAAAATTTATAAGAATGAAATGTTTCTAAATTTTAAATTATTTGTACTAGCTTTTACTGTTTTTTATAAAAATATTGTCTTGATTTTTAACTTTTCATAACAAAGGGCAATTTGGTATTTTTATTGGTTTACTTTTAAAACTAGGAAAGGTTCGAGTAAATAAATACATACTTGCTCTCTAGCTGTATTTATATCAAACTTCAGGGGAGATCAATGTATTTACTCTTTTTTTTTTAATAATCTCCCTAAATGCTTACACTATATGGATCAAAAAGGCTTTAGAGATTTGGATAATTTTAGTAAATGATTTTTTTTTCTCTATTTGTTTATATGGTATATTGTAATATATTGGTTTTTAAGTTGGAGTTGTTTCAATATAAAGTTTTCATTGACTTCCTTATTATATGAGTGAGGGAGGCTATGGTCAAGTGTTTGAATGTGAAAACATATAGAAGAATGGTGGTAGGGAAATATACATTTTGGATAAGATTGAAAATATATTATTCTTAACTTTTTAATTTAAATTATTGGTGTTATCTTTTAAACATGTTGAAAAATTACGCTCAAGTGGTAAAGTGAGTCTGGTAATTAATTATTAATTAACCAGATAAATAAACCAAATAATAGTTTGAATTTATATTATCAAAGATAGTGACAAATGATAATTGAGTTGAATAAATGGATAAATAGGATAGTAAATTTAAATATCATTTTAATTTGAACATTAAAATCCATCTATATAGAAATATGGACCCTATAAATAGCAGAGTGTCTATTGATTTAATTATCTCATCTGAGTTTATTAGAGTGTACAAAAATCAATGAGTTTATTACATAGAGTTTCAGAAAAGACCAGCTCACTTTTCGGATTCCGAAATCTGTGATCGTTATCCGACTAGTGTTACGATCTGCTCACAATCCGGCTTTCGTCACACGATTTGGATTTATGACAATGAAAGGTATTAATCCGAATACTATAATTCTTTGATTATATATTTATTATTAATCGTAATAATCAACACCGGAATGATCTTTTTTGATAACCAACAAGCTACTTTGTTTAATATGAATATTTCTCTTGTTATTATATTTTTATTTACTATGAATATTTTACTATTATCTATAAAATTTTCTTTATATTAGTTTTGGTATATTTTTGTTAATTGTTTTTTTTTTTTTTTTTTTTCATTTGCAAAGAATCTTTAGTTAGTTCAACCGACCTATTATCATGATTTTACTATACATGAGTTGTTTATATGTTATGATTGTTTTTATTCAATAATATGCTTGAATGTTTACACTATATGGATCACAAACGATATTGGAAATTTTTGATTATGTTAGAATTGTAAAGGTGTGTTTTTCTCTATTTTTTTTTAATATGGAATATTATAATATATTAGTTTTTAAGACATGAATCTATTTCAATATGAAGTTTCATTTGACTTAGTTTGTCTTATTAGAGTTATCACCAAGTTAGAGTGATCTTTTCATAGCCAAATAGCTAATTTGTATAACACTTTGTTTACTATGAATATTTCTCTATTTTGCTTCTTTGTTTACCTTGGATATACCACTATGGTCTGTAAAATTTCCTATTGTGATTACTCATTACATTATTGTTGTGATTTTGGCACGATGATTAGGAGGGGCGCATAATATCACATCTCAAGTATAAGAATGTTGTGCATTACTAAAATGTTAGAACTTTCTTTAAATTTTAGTTGAACAGATTAGTATGTTAGTGTATAATTATGCTTTTATTTTTGAAATAATTTCAGGTATGGATAAAAAAAGGAGAATTAGATGATTCAAGTGACAGTGATTATTCGGTAAGAATTCAAAGGAAAATTATATTGCTAATATACAAATGGAGTTATTTAAAAGGTATCATTTAATTAATTTGTTAAATTCTTATTCATTTTTTTCATTAATTTGTTATATTCATAGTCTTTTTCTTCTCAATATGTTACAATATTTGATCGATTTTTTAAGGAAGAAATCGACAACAAGACAACTTGGGAATATTTCAAGCAAATTGTGGAGGGATTAAGCTACCTCCACAAGAAGATCATAATTCATAGAGATTTGTCATCTCTAAACATTATGTTTGATGATTGCATCAACATCAAAATCGGCGGCTTTAGGCTAGGTATGTACAAGCTTCAATATACAAAGATGGTCTTTAAAAATTTACCATGAAATGCAATCATTCACCTTTTGTATTTCTTAATCCTTAAAAGCTTTTTTTTTTTTTTTGTTAATTTGTCTTTGCAGCAAAGACCCATGAAAAGAACTTGCTACTTCTTATCAATGATTCAAATATAGGCAATTGCTATTATCATGAACTTGAGATGAACCATGCAAATTCCGAGATCAATGAAAAAATCGATATATTCATTCTTGGTATTATCATTTTTGAGATCTTGTGTCACTTCAAAATATTGATGGAAATAGATAAATTCATTAAGGATTTGAAGGAAAAGAATCAGTTTCCCGAAACCTGTCCAAAAAATATTGATCAAAACTTTATTTTGGGGTTGATATCAAATGAACCTGGGGCACGCCCTTCAGTTGCTGAGATCTTAAATTGTCATCCATAAGATATAGTTGAAGAGGTATGTCGATATGACTTTATGTTTACATTTAGAAGTCTAATTGTATGTTTACATTTAGAAATTTTTAACAGCAGTCTCACATAATTTTAATATATCCTCTTTTGAGCATGAACAAATATGAACTCTCACATCTAGAAGTCTACACCTCGATGTGTTGAATGTGATTCCATAATATTCCATTCTGACATGTGGTTGAACAACTTTTCTTATTGGCTTGTGACTAATGTTGATGGTGTTTTGTTTGCTTCCCCTAGTGGTAAATGAAAGTTTATTTGTTGAAATGAGCTTTTGTTAAATTTCAATTCTACTATATAAAATAGCTTATATATAAATAGTATGTAAACAATATCAAATATAAAATTATAGTAAAATGGCAAAAGTTCATCTAGGTCACGAGTTTGAGCTATAGTAAATGCATGGAGTTTAGCTTGGATGATGTGGCGACGTTAAGTTAATGTCACATCATTTTTTTTTTTCATACTTTTTTTGATAGCTTTTTCTCTTCGGAAAGCATATTTCCAATGGAAAATCATCTTTTTCGATGATATTTAGCCGTTGGAAAAGACCATTTTTTTGTAGTGTTACCGTTGCTTACTCCTGATTCTTCTACTTCCTTTGTTTTTGGTGAACCATGCATAAGAGGTAATTCATCGGTCATGGACAACGTCAACCGCTAGAATGCCTTTGTGAGAAACAAGCAGATCCTCGATGCTGTTCTAGTAGCTAATGAGGTGCTAGAGGATTTGACATTAATTATAATTTGGTTATTTTTCTGGGTTTTAGTTGATCAAATAAATAAGTAGATCTCTAATTAATTTCGATAGAAACCGTACTTTCCAATGGATTTAAAACATCCAATAAATTTTTTTTATACTCAATTTTATGATACCTATATTAATTAGTGAACCTCCATGCATGGTATACATGATATATGCATTTTGCTACTATTTTAAGTGATGCTCTATAGTTTTTTGTCTAGTGCAAGCATTTGGTTCATCAATTTCAGCTCACAATAATTAACTTTAAGATCCGACATCGATTTCTCCTACACTTCCATATACCGGTTAAGAAATCTTTAACATTATAAACATACTGATGCATTCAAACGAAAGACAATTCAATACTAATTTATTTAGAACTAAATGTACTCTACCATCATGTTATACATATACCAAAGAGTACAAGCTAATATGAATCAGATTAGAAGTATGTTAATTTTTTACCTAAAAACATACCTCACTCCATTGGTAGAACCTAAATTATAAAAATTGTAAAATTAAACACCTTAGTCCTCACGTAATTTTTTGTCATGTAGAGTATATAGGACTTTAATGACAATTTTGTTGGCGAAATAATAATTTATAAATATTAAAAAAAAACATTAACAATTCTCTCTCTTCAACATCGTTGCGATTTGCGAGTGAAGCAGAGACCGGTATACAAAATGGCAAAAACGATTATCGTATAGTTTATCAATTCCAAGAGGCAAAAACCATCTCACATTCAATTTTATTCTTACTCTCAGATTCACATCTCACTCTCAAAATGGCCTCCTCTCTTGCTTTTCAAAGGAGAACTTGCCTTTCCGGCAACCGCCACCGGCACCCCCGTTTCACATTGAGGTCACCGTCATTGTCTTTCCACTATGGTCCTCACTCTCTCTTTGATTGAAGCTTTCTGTGACTTTCACTCTCTCTCTCTAATCGAAGGCTCCTTTGTCATCTGTGTTCAAGCTGCAGGCCATTGGAGGTGATGATGGAGAAGTTTTTGAAAAGATTATCAAGAAGAGTGGCGATGGAACAGAGACTGTCACCAATAGCGGTAACAATCCCTTCAGCTGGTTGCATAAGTTGTTCACGAAGTTTTTTTTTAAGTACACGACATATGCTTTGGATGCAAAATACCAAGCATATGTCAAGTTTGCTAATGATGCAATGTCTTTGGTCACAAATACATAAAAAAAAAATTTGTGATTGTTTCTAAATTGGTGGGGAGTGCTTTGAAGGCTCTGGAGTTTGCACGTGACGGAGCGGAAGCAGGGAAAACAAAGGCTGAGGCAAAAACAAGGAAAACAGAAAGGGCGACAAAGAATGACAAAGCCAAAGTCATGCCAAAAGAGGAAGATGCTAAGAGAGATGTTCGTGTGTATGTTTTTGTGTTCGTGTTTGGAGGGACGGCATGGGTTATGGTGGACAATTTCAAGGATAAGGGAGATATTTGAAGACCGAAGGTTTATACAGATAGTTTGAAGAAAGAACATATGTTGTATTCATTTGATTAACTTTTTTTTTTGTTGAAGAATCCATTTGATTGCTTTCAAAATTCAAAGCAACCATGCACTTATCAACATCCACTCATGTGAGCTAAATGGAAAATCTAGTAAAGATCAGAAACTATGCTTGACCAGAACTTTACCACCATATATAAATATGCCATTAGAAGTCTTAAAAACAACATTTACGGTCTCAATTCAGTGATTTGAACCCAAGCTTGAAATTAAGCTAAAATCAATTAGTTAAAACTCCTATAAAAGGCTAAAACAAAGATTTTTCATGCTCAACTTATAAGAAAACACCATAGTTTTTACCAAAGAAATTATAGAGGTTTCCTTTCTGTAGTTGAATCTTGTGGGAGAAACTATCTAGTGTTTTTATGGATTAACTATCAGTTCTCCTTAATGAGCCATCCTAAAATGCATGAAAGTAATAAGATGCAAGTTTCAGCAGCTAAAACAGGAGCTCTGTCTGCATTTCTAACAATAATAACAGTCCCAAACCTGACACCATATTTATTTCTACTAAAGACTATCAACACCCACTTCTATGAGCCAAATGAGAAATCTAGTAAAGACCAGCAAGCATGCTTGGCCACCATATATCAATTCGCCAACAGAAGTCTTAAGAACATCATTTACATATATTAATTTGCCAATAGAAGTCTTAAAAATAGCATATACATATATCAATTTGCCATTAGAAGTCTTAAAAGCAGCATTTACAGTCTCAATTCAGTGATTTGATCCCAAGTTGGAAATTAAGCTAAAATCAGTTAGTTATAACTCATATAAAAAAGAATTAATATATATTTTTGGTAACTAGAGGGACCTGTCACAACAATTCTGATAACGGGGGACCAGTTTGGCTATTAGGTCAAACTAGAGAGGCGAAAATGAATTTCACCCTATAATCTATAACTCGAAGTATGGAAGGGTTTTTGTTAGAATAAAGGGATGATTGCACCAACAGACCCTGAGTTTAGCTAAAATAACATGCAACATTTAACTTTTCCATAATTACACAAACTTATCTTGAAGATCGTTGACTTTGTTGACTACAATATATTTTTAATATGTGAGGGGCAATTTGGTCCTTTCCATTTGATTATAAAAAATAAACAAAAAAAATACTTTAATGCCACATCACACAGTAACATTTTGAATAATATATATATATATATATATATTAACTTTCTAATGAGGGATCCTTTACTTTAATTTCGGTAAGGACCTTAATGAAATCACATCAATTTTTTATGAATTTTGATTTAAATTTTTTTGTGGATGATAACTTTAATGAAATCGACATATGCATAAAATTTAAGAATTTTTCAAGCAATAGAATTTTTTTTTTTTTTTTTGAATGATAAGTTCTCCATGAAATGTCGTGGATGAGAATTCTAGTTTACCTTCTTCATTTCACTAGAATAAAAACAATTTTGTCTTATTGAAAGTTTATATATATTGTTTTAACCCACCCTAGCAAAAATCCTAGGTATGCCTCTGGAAATAGACATACATGTCACACTATAATACTTAACCTCGATAGATCCCGATAAACCTTTAACCTTGCTAGTGTCAGATTTCAATATATATAACTTCTACAATTATCATCTACATGAGTATTACTTATGAGTAAAGCATTCAATCTTTTCAAATATATTCCTAATCTTATTTACAAAGTAGTCGGATATTAAATATTTGAGCAATTTGTAATAATTAAAAAAAAATTAAGATTAGTTATTTAGTTTGTAATAATTAAAATTAAAATACGGTCCAAATCAATTGTAATAAACACATGTACTTTTAATATATGGTAAGAAGAGACATTTGCTAGTTCCTCCCCGGCTTCTGGTATAACTAAAATCTCTTAAGTCTATGATATTATCGGCTTAGCATCATAGCTCACCCTTCAACGTACTTTTAACATTTTCCTACTTTAAAAAATTCATCCGGTTCTCGGATATTGTTTCCAATTCAATACCATTCGTCCCCTCCATCAGTGTTTCAATTTTCTATCAAAATTTTAGAAAGTGATGAGCAAATATCAGCTTTTATAACTTCCAAATTAGAAATGTATATGAAGATAAGTTTCTTTCATCCTTCCTTTCTTTTTTCATATGACATTAAAATTCACTACGAGGGTGGGAAAGTTCATAACACAAAAACAACTATAAATAGATAACTATTCACAACATTTTAATCTAAGAGTTCATAGTGAATGCATGTGTCATTTTGGTACTCTTTAGGGATTTTTTTTTTTTTTGGGAGTATTAATTTATAATTTGAATTTTGTAAGGGAAATACAAATTGATCCACGACTTTAACATATGAGTATGATGATCTTACAGCTCTTACATTGAGCCACCTCAATTTTATTATTTTTTGATATTCATTATGTTAGATGCATTGGATTATTCATTATTTTACTTAATTTAACACACTAATTATTCATTATATTTTATGCATGGACCTATCAATGTGTTTGCAAACACAGTAGTGAAAGTTTAGTGACTGATTATGATAATATTCATTCAAAATTTATGTTTGATCGTATCTACACAAATATATAATTGAAAGATCCGTTCAAGATTTTGATTGTGCTTATATTTGCTACTCTTTCACGCTCAAGTCAAACTTTACTTCTAACGTTATTCTAAAACCACAGTAAGATAGAGGTAATTTTTCAATAGGAATAAAAACAAAAGAAATGAAACAATAATAAACAAGGGAGATTATGAATTTAGTCTTTTGATTTTCACGAATTATCTGTTCTAATTGTCTCTCTATTTTTTGTTACCATGGCTCCTATGTTTTCATAAACCCATCAATTTAGTCCATTTGACCAAATTTTTAATGGTCAACCTTTAACAAAAGGCAAAATGACATGTTTACCCCTGACTTTAATAAAAGGACTTAAAACTATAATTTTACCCTTAATTAAACTTTTAATGATTTGACAACCTTAATCTAACTAATTTCCAATAACAATTTGACACGTGTCACTTTTTAAAAATAATAAAATAAAAGCAAATTAAAATTAAATATATATATATATTTATGAAAATCTAAAATTTTTCGTAAGGACAATGATGGAATGGAGAAAATTAAAAAAAAAAAAATCAAATAATAAAATATTTCCTCTCTCATCTCTTTCATCATCTTTAACCAGCACCGACTTTGCTGGAGATGACATCACTAGGGCGGCACTTCTCGACGGCACTGTTCGTCATATGCAAAAGAAGAAGAAGAAAGTTAGACCAGAAATGAAAACATAATAAAAATAATGTTTGTTGAGGGAGGTTTCGGTAATTTTCTATTTTTTAAGAAAATAAAATCAAGGTTTCACGTTTTTCTCCTAATTTTCACGTTTTTTTGCAAAAAAGAATATAAAAAATAAAATAAAAAAGAAGTTACTGAAATAAAATTTTACAATGTGGTAATTAATAGTTGTACTTTTATGTACGGTTGAAAATAAATTTCCCATAATGTATGTGGTTGTTTTTGACAATTTTCAATCGTTTTTTTTTTAACCACAAACGAAGTTTTAAGAACACTGCTTGGGTGTTGACCGATCAACACCCAGGTATATTGACCAATCAATGGTTGGTTGCCACATAACACAAATCAAGAAGATAAATGTAAAAAGTAAAAGAGCTTGGACCACGTGACAACACCTCATTGGGTGGTCAGTATGTCTGGGCGCTGACTGGTCAGCACCCAAGCATTTTCCAAGTTTTAATCCTTAATAATAACATTGTAAAATTTTATTTCAGTCCACGTTTAACAAAATTAACGAAATACCTTTCAACTCACTTAAACCTTCTTCCTCTTCTTTTTGGATATTCGTTTTTATTTATTTTTTATTTTAGCAAAATGCCCTTTTCAGGGAGAGAGTTGCAAATGTGCCCCTAAATGAAAATAAATAAATAAATAAATAATACCAAAAATACCCAGAAAGGACATTATTGCTGTTGATAACAAAATCCCCAATTTTCCTTCGCATGCCCTAGCCATCCCAAATCATGCACATCGTTGTTGCCATTCTTTTGCGAGACGTTGTTGCCATTCTTTCGTCAGTAACAGTGGTTGACGCCATTCCTTCCTTGTTAACTTGACTTTCGTCGTCTAAATCGCTTGAAAACCACATATCAGGCATACTGTCTGCCTCACTTCATCGTCGTCGTTCATCTTCTGTCGACAACCTCGTTGTTCCGTCAGGCCTAGCCATATGCTTCAGAAGGGCAGACTTACCCGAAGAACAGATGCTTCATATTAGACATACCCAAAGAATTATGGTGAAATTGTAGAAAGAGAAGGTAAAAGATTATGTAAAGAGTGCGAGTACTGTTGTCATGTTGATTATGTGGTCCCTTTGCCTTCCTATCTCTATAACTCTTTGATATCAACTTAGAATTGAGAAGCTTCGATAAAAAGATTTGGATTCTCTATATGTTTTAAATTGATATGTGTAATGATGCTTATTTTGAATATTTAGGTTTAAGAAATATTGCATTTGATGTGGTGGTGGTTTGTCTGAAATGGAATGTCAGGAGTATGGGACAGGGGCGAAGCTAGGACATTTCAGTAGGGGGGGCTAAACTAATTATAATTTTTTTTTAAAATAAACAACGACAGCATGAGAAAATTATATTAATTAAAAATTAGATATACATTTAGATAGGATGGGACATAATGAACTTTACCTCGTCAATATTCATATTCTAAATATAATACATAAACTTTTTAAAAGATAATGACTAAATAAGAAACAAACATGCAATTCCAATACAATAACGAACTATCTCAATTTTGTCTTATGAGTTTTAACAGTATCGAACTCATCTATTATGGAATCTGAGTCAATGGTATCCGTAATCTCTCTCTCCATGTAGACAACCAAGCAATTTGCAAGAATTCATCCTCCGTCTTGCTGCGAAGTGATGTTTTAATAAGTTTCATAGCTGAAAATGCTCATTCTGTCGCTGTTGTAGAAACAGGAAGAGTTAATACCAAACGGATCAATCTATCAATCAAGAAGAAGTGTTCCGACCTTCTTGTTTCGACTAATCGACAACATAATTTTGAAAGAGAAGTGATATTCTGAAATTCTGAAGACCAAACTACATCAAACTTGTAATGCTCCAACTGTCTACTCAAATCAACTATTTCATTTTGACTGAAATCTTGTGGATAGAAATTCTTAGCAAGAGTACAAATAACATCAATATCAAACGATTTGAACCTATTAACTGGATTCAAAGTTGAGTTAAGAGTGAAGAGTTCAATTGTTTGATCTGTGAATCTATTATTCAACTCCATCAATTGAAAATCTATAACAACATTAAATATATTAAAGTGATAATGCTGCTCAGATGTAATATTATCCTTATGACGTCTTCTACCTTCCATATAACGTGCACACATATTAGACATATCAATGTCATGTCTTTCACAAAATGAAACCACACTCTTAAAGAAAGCATTTCATCCATTTTCTCGTAAGTTTTGAAGAAGCTTTTTTGTAGTTGAGACAAAATTCAAAGCATTAAGATATATTGTGACTTCATTTGTATTGCTTGGCAAAGCATATCAAAGATTCCCAAAACTTTGTGTAACAACAACAAAATAAACACAAATTCAAAAGTTCTCATCTTTTTATACGCACCTTTGGCTTCCACTTATATTGCTATTTAATTCTCTGTCAATCATGTCTTCAAGAAGAGTACAAGTTGAACCAAACATATCAATCAGTCGACTAACAGAGATGAAATGGGAGCTCTACAGAGTAGCGGCAGCACGTTGTAAAGTACGAATTTGATTAGCCCCCGTAGCAGTCTCAAGTTTTCTAAGCAATCAAATCCATAATTTCATCTTCTCTGACTGATTTCAACTTAGAATGACGCTTTGAAGAAGCATTAACAAAGTTGACGATAGAACCTAATTTCGAAAAAAATAGCCATACATCATGAACTTCTTTAGAAACTGCAACTAAAGCAAGTTAAAGTCGATGGGCAAAGCAATGTACATAGTAGGCATACAGACATTCTTTCTTAAAAAAGGCTTGCAAACCATTCCATTCACCCCTCATATTGCTAGCATAGTCATATCCTTGACCTCGCAAGTTTTCAACTAATAGATTGTATCGAGCAAGTACAATACATATTGCATTTTGAAGAGTTGTGGCATTTGTATCATCGACACCCATAACTTGGAAAAACCACTCTCGAACAAATCCATCAAGATCAACAAACCTCAAAATAATCGCCATTTGCTCTTTGTTCGATTCATCAAGTGCTTCATCAACTAGAATACAAAATTTGGCATCCCTGATTTCCTCATGGATCTTATCCCGCACTTTGTTAGCAAGAATACTCAACAACTCCTTTTGACTATCCGGCGATGTATACTTGATAGTTTGCAGAGCATTTTCAAGAACAACTTCTGCATTTTCTTTATTCACTCTTGCTTGCAACTTGATCATTTCAATAAAGTTCCCACGATTTGTAAAATTAATGGATTCATCATGACCCCTGAAAGCGCACCCTTGCATTGTTAGCCATTTCACAGTCTCTAAGAAGGTCTTGAGTCGCAATCGGTTATGCAAAACTACTTCAGAAGATTGTTTACTCATGACATTATCGATATGACATAATGGATCCTTTAAATTATCCCAACATCGCATATAATAATTGTGTTGTGAATTATGATCCCCTACATGTTCCTTCAATGGACAATTATCACCAAATTAACTCTCTTCCAATTTTGGAAACCCCAAATAGTAAATGTTGGATACTTTGATGGACAAATGGCAAAGAGATAGCACGGGAAACAAAATACGCTATCCTTTTTTATAGAATATTCGAGCCATGGAAATTTTTGGAACCAAGAATGCTGAAATCGTCGTCATTGTTTCTTATTAATAGTAAGTGGATAATTATTCAATATAGGTTGATATGGCCCCATTTTGACATAAATTCGTTGAATTTCATCACGCTTGTCAATGGGGTAAGCCTCTATTGGAACACGTGATCCAGGATCACATTCATAGTAAGAAGTGTTCATATTTGGTGGAGTATCCACATTCTCAAGTTTAGATCTTCGGGATAAAGAAAGAGATGAAGCATCAAGGTTACATGGAGACTTTAACCTTTTTGTTGATTGACCATAGTCTTTTTTTCCAAAGTATGAAGTGATTGTGTTTCTTGGCTTAGGTATATAATTGTCTAACATTATAACTTAAAATGCTAAAATAATAATTGAATTGTCATGAACAAAGAAAAAAACTATGTCCATATATGCCAACTTACTGCTAGTAAAATGCGTCCAAACTAGTAAACTGCTGTTAAGATTCGATAAAAAAATAAAATAAAATAAAAAACCCACTCACCCATGGAATAATAAAGAATAGCAGTATTACTTTATAAACATTAAAAACATGCACACCAATTGTTAAGACAACAAAAGTGTTGATGTATTTTACTTGATATACTTTGCTTATTTTACCCAAATGAACAAATTTGGTGTGATTAAATTATTCAGTATTTATACTACATTTAGCACCTTAAAAGATTGAATGGAAACAATAAAAAAAGATAACAATAAATAAAAAAATAAATCACCTTATCCATTTTTTTTCTACCACCAAAATCCATTTTTAACAAAGCAATAAAGCTTGGTTATCCTAAAATATCATTACACAGCTAAACATTTTTAATTAGAATCAAAGCATCATAAAATTCTTTTCATATAATGTATCTGCAACTACAAGTCTACAATTGCAACTAAACCAAACAATAAAGAGTCATAGAGATATCATATTTTTTACAAAATAAATTTCAATCAATTTTGACAAGTATCTAAAATAAATTAACATTATGATTATAAAAATATTTGCTTTAAACTTTAATGAATTGGAATGATTGAATGGAAACAAATCAAACAATACAGCACAATTAGGAAAAATAAACCCTAACTATTAAATTTATTGTATCCGTAAATAAACAATTAGGGAAAATATAAAACTTAATTACTCACCTCTTCTTGAGAGTGAGACAAATTTGTTGTTGGAAGTTTGGAACGTGTTGTTAACTGTTAAGCTTCCAAACGTTTGTTTCTTTTTGTTTTGTTTTGTCTTGATACTCTGATGCTACTCTGATGCTCTGTTTTGTTTGTATATAATACTTTTTACTTTTGTTTGTGTTTAGTACTTTAGTTAGGTTAGATTTGTAAATAGATTTGAAAAACTCTAATACAATGGCAAAATTGTGAATATATAATAACTTACAATTTAAAAAAAAAAATGGTAGCTTGGGCTACAACCCAGGCTACTTTGTTAATACACCCGCCCTTGGTATGGGATGTGTTGTGCTTGTGGATATTGTAAGTCTTCTCTTTACATATACTGATTAACTCATTAATATTTTTAAACTGTAAACGGAATTTCGAAGAAAAAGAAACTTTATCAGAAGAATGCAACATGCTGCCTCTTTGACTTGATCAACTTTAAAATGTTATTATATTTTGTTTGGATTGATAAACTTTAAAATGTTTTTAGATTTTTTTTTGAATTAGTTTTTTATTTTTTAAATAAATTTAAGAGACAATTATATCCTTCAATTGTTTAGTTTGATTGATATAAATTAAAATGGAGGACTAAAATAGCATATCTTTAAAGGATTTGGATCATCTCTTTATCTTATCTTTTTCTTGATCTTTTTAAAACATGTGATTTGTTGTTGATAAAGTAGTTGTGGTCTGTGGAAACCAATCACATCTTAACCACAAAAATTTTATTGCAATGTTTATGTGTCATGAGATTGATTAGACGAGGTCAGGAAAAAGAAAGAGAGTATCCAAATCCATCTTCAAATATGAAGGATTGTTTTGGTCAAATGTGAAACAGAGAAAACAAAAGTGTTATTTTGTAAAAATATAGAGACTGTGTTAAAATAGACCACTTTTAAAAAAAAAACAAGTATTTCCACGAAATGAAAACACACTAGCACGCTTTCTATCCTTTTGGTTGCCGAGAAACGGAGGAGAATTATTGGAGGAACGATTTTGAAACCTCTGTACTTCGACGGCAACATTTTCTTTCTAGTCTTTTTCTCAGATGCCAAACATAACAGTGGTTAGTAGCAACTTTTACGGCTTTTGGTTGGATACCGTTTAATCTACTGCTGCTAACTAGTAACGCTTTTCAACTGTTTGAATTAAATTAATCTGTCGTTAATCTTTTCTAGTATTTTATGGGTTTATGTTTTCTTGACATGTCTGTGTTTCTTGCAATGCTAATAACACTTCAATGGTCTAATTTCTGTGTTGAATTGGATTTTGGATTGCATGTCTCATTTCACTCTTTTAACCAAAAAAAATAAAATTATGTTTTGCTCAGTCTGTTTAACTTGTACAAGAGTGGAATGGCAACGTTGTGTTTGTTTTTGTAAAGCTTAGTTGACTTTGGTATTTACATAGTCTCATCCTAGCCATCTCATCTCACCTTAGGTGCTTGCAATTTGTGGGTTTTATGACAGCTGTGTTTGTGCTTTTATTATTATTTTTTCTTGCTTGTAGAATGACTAGATTCTGGGTTGACTTGGGATCCTAATACCCTACCAGACTTTCAATCTATAGAAAAACAATGGAAGAGTGTCTAGTTAACACCTAACATTTCATGATCCAAATGGGGCATTCTGAGAATCCAAATGCCAAGTTGATGCTGCTACTCTTGTTGTAATGGGGATATTATCTTCATAATGCAGACTTAAGATGCCCTTCATAGTTTTGTTTACCTAGTTTTAAGTCTGGATTGACCCATGTGTTACAAGATATACCCATCTAATGCAGCTGACTGATTTGATGAGATGCTTTGTTGAAGTAATATTGTCGATGTATTAATTGAAGGACGATACCTAGATAACATAACGTTTAGAGAATTGTAATGCATCTTTCTTTGGAATTTGTTGATGACTGATGAAGTTTCTAGCAATATCTCTATATATTATGAGAGCTTTTATGGTGTTAGAATACTTTGTCCAATACTTCATAACTGTTAGGGTTCAGTTGACCGAACAATAAAGAGGAAAGCTGATCTCTAGATGCCATGTTCTAAAAAGGATACCCAAATCGGCGTGTTGGGGAATGCTTAACTCCTCTACAGGTCTAGGTTTCCAACTTTGATAGTAATTATGGGTTTTGGTTACTAAGGATTGTGGTTGTCTTCAAAAAGTTATTATTGATTGAGTCTTTGTTTTTTCCCTTCAAATTTTTGTTCACACCAAGCAACACAAAGTGCCCTCTTCCTTTAATTGCTATTTGTATTTGTTAAGGTAAAAGGAGATGTCTCTTTGATGACTATGAGGCAGGTGTGAACCTAGCTTGTTGACCTTGATTTCACATCCGCTGGTTCTTTTTATTAATTTTTTAATTTATTTCATTGATGAAGAATCATGTCAGAAAACAAATCTGGAATCATAAAAAAAATTATGTTGTCATATTCTGAGTTGACTTTTGGCCAAATGATTCTTCCCAAGTATCAATATAAGGGATTAAAGTTAAATGGGTTAGTAGAAGTTGCTACCTGCTAGTATGCCACAGGAATCCCAAAAAAGCAGGGGCATTCCGAGAATCGAACTCGGGACCTCTCGCACCCAAAGCGAGAATCATACCACTAGACCAAATGCCCAATTTCTGAAGTTTATCTTGTACAATTTGTAATTAAACAATCAAATTGTTTTTTCTTTATTGTCAATCGCATGTCTCAAAGAGCATTGATAAATTTTGTTCTCTGGCAATGTGGAGGGCTTTCAATCCTATGGAGTACTTGAAGTTTTAGTTTTGTATAGTACTGATATTTTAACTTTCGATCTTTTGAAGTATTAACTTTTTATTTTTCTGATATATGTTTAAAATGATCTGTGCAGGTGTGATCACGGCATGACCTTTTATTGATTATTGTTGATTGAGTCTTTGTATGTACTAATTAAAGTTAGCTTCTATGTCAGGAAGCACTACATGTGTTGTGCCCTGTGTCCCATCACGGCGAGTTATTGTTTTAAGAAGGTTAAGGCAGTTGTGTTTCCTTTCATGACTGAGGTTAAAGGTATGGTTACAGCTTGCTGACATTGAAATCAACCTTTGCTATTTATTTATCATTTCAAATTGGTTAGGAATCTTATCAGAAAACAACTATATCTGGATTCATTGAAATCATATGTTGTCTTTTTTAAATTGACTTCAAACCGGACTGCACTGCCGAGTAACAAAAAATGTTATATAAAGAACTAAGGAAGGATCTAAAATTTATAGGTCAGTAGATATTTTAAATTGTAATCAAGAAAACCAAAAAGCGGGGGGGGCATTCCGAGAATCGAACTCGGGACCTCTCGCACCCAAAGCGAGAATCATACCACTAGACCAAATGCCCAATTCTTGATGGTTGTCATGTTTATTTTATGGTTAACAACTCATTGTCCATGTGTTTTTCTTGATTTTTAATAAAGTCATCTTACAAGTATTGACAATTTCTAGTTTTTGGCTATTGATGTAGTTTCGGTGTCATTCCTGATAGAGTTCTATTCACAAGCTTTTCTGACCTTTGGATCACTTGGAATGTTAGGCTTTATTTACTAATACTGGTGTTTGCTTATTTTTGCAGGTGTTATTTTAGCTTCACCCACCTTGGTATCAACATCTGCTGGTTTTTCATTTTTCTTTAGGTTTATCGGCAAAGAATCTCATCCAAAAATGTGGTACATCTAGATTCTTTACAAATTCATTTTTTTTTTTTAAATTAAATTTTTTTTTTTATAGTTCTGGTTTTAACAGCCTATAAGTAAACGCATTTTTATATAAAAATGAAGTGGGACATTGCAAGAATTAAAATTAGGACCTCTTGCACCTCAAGGTGGGACAGAAAAAATAATCCTACTGGCTGCAAGCTAGAAATATATTATATTCTTAACTCCGTTTGATTTGGATCTAATCTAGGTCTTATCTACATGTCTACCTCGCTTTTGCCAGCTAATAACTAATGGGTTAAAACTTTTCTGTATAGGTGGCAATCACCCTAGATGTTTTTCTTATTTGGATATCCCTTGCTGCAGTTTCTAACTAAATGTTGCTTCAGATATTGTCATTTGTCTAAAGGATATGATGAATACACTTAATTAAGGAGATGACTATATTAAAAGGCCAAACTGTTATTATTACCATGACTTTTTGTATTTGACAGGTTAAAGCTGATGTCTTTCTACTGACGACTAAAGGTTACAGGTATATTTACATCCTGTCCACCCTGTAACATCATGTGCAGCTTATTTATTTTTCAATTTATATTATAATTTTCTTAGTTGACTTTAGGCCTTATATTAAATGGGTGTAAAATCATAGGTTAATGAATATTTTAAATTGTAATTTAAGAAACCAAAATAAACCAATTAGGGGGCATTCCGAGAATCGAACTCGGGACCTCTCGCACCCAAAGCGAGAATCATACCACTAGACCAAATGCCCAATTGTAGATATGTTTCATGCCACATTTGTAATATACCTCATATTTTCCAAGCATTCCATTGAACTCATGTCTTGAGGATCAATGGTTACCGGTCTTTGCCTTCTAATATAGTTGTTGATTTCATATTCTTAGTTTTGCACATGCGAAAGCCTTTGGAAATTGCATTTCAAACTTTGAATCTCTTGAAAACCTTGGCACCAACTGAGATCAATAATGGTGGTGAGGTAGTCATTTGGAAAAGCAGCCTAAGAAAACCCTAAATTAGCATGGACACCTACAATTTTTGTGGAAGGCTTTTTAGTATCATCCTGTATCCTGTGAACCAAAGATGAAGGCAGGGGTTTCGGCAAACTCTTATTTTTTAAAGGTGGAAAAAGAGTAAAAGCATGTGTGCATGTGCGCGCGCATGTGCATGCACATGTACTTATTAATGTGTTATAGTACAATTTTGGAACTTCCATATCTTAAAGTATATTAATAGGTTTTTTTATCATGTATTTACTTCAGGTGCAAATTAAACCAGTTGATATAGCAGAAAATGTAAAATTTGAAACTAACTTCATTTTTGTCCCCATTTCTCAATGAAACATAAAAGAAATTTTTTCCCTCTATAATCTCCCATTGTCCATAAGAATTTTTTTTAGAATTAAAGGAAAATATTAATAACCAATTAATTCTCCTTAGGATCACCTTGACTTACATTGCTTAGATCACTGCTAGAGGCAGCATTTCCTTCCATACGCTGCTGGAAAGTTTGTTGGAGGTACGGTGCTGTGAATGTTAGAAGATTGATTAATATATAATAGATCAAAATAGAATTTAACCTCTTGTGGTCTGAGCCATTTTTTCTTCACCACCTTTGTTTAGTTTGTATCACTTCAGCCCAAAAGAGTATTTAAAACACAAAAGTCTGAGTGCATAGTTAAAAATTGAATGCCCAAATCTAGAAAGTACGTTGCAAGAAATAGTGTGTTGAGTTCTTAAGGTTTCGGTATCCATCTTTGAACTCTTCCAACATTGACACTGTTATTTATTGGCTTTCAAAGCATTCAAAATAAAAAAATTGAGTCGGTCGGCATTGTTTTGTTCTTTTAGTAGCATCAATTTAACCAACAGATTTCATTCTGGTGAAGTGACTTCTGCTGTTTGTCTAACTGGGTCTATTGATGATTGACCATTGTCTTTATTTTTCTGCTTGGCTTCAATCATGCTATTACGTTATGGGGATCATTCATCAGGATTTTTCGGAAACACCCTTGTATTGTTGTTGAGGTATAAAGTGAGGTTTGATTTTCATTTATAGATCATAGATCTCGGTTGGTGTGAATTGCATTGTAAACAATCTTCATTTGCTTTGTTTTTGATGAATAAAATGATGCTTTTAATACATTATTTCTTGATGATAGACTCCCATTTATTTCTTTAGCAAGCAAGGCTTTCCTTTGGGAAAAAAACCATGTCACGAGAGATCTGATACTCTTACGAAGAAAATGTTCAATGCATTTTATCCAATGATATCATATCATGTGACATGTGTAACTAATCAAGCTCACACAACCTCAACCTCAACCAAAGAAACCCAATAATATGCTTTCAATGCCCACAAATCACAACTCCCAAGTCCAAGACATGAACAAAACTCACAAGTCAAAAAACCATTCTCTGCATAATAATATTCAACACCAAAATCCCTTTTATCACTGCAATAATAATGGAGGCTAGCTTAGATGTGCAATTAATATTAAGTTGAATTATGATTCAGTGGCAATTTCCATAGGAGGCATGTGGTTATCGATCTTCTCGTGATCTTCAAGCTGGCTGTAGTTTCCTTTCTCCTTGAAGAGTTGAATGTGGTGATGCTTGCAGTAGAGCTTTCCTTCGTGTGCGATGTAGTTTGATGGGCTGATCGTACACCCTCCATATGTGCATTTGAAGCAGCTCCTGTGATATGCACATCCATTTACAGAAACCTGGTACGAAATTATCAGATCATATTAATCTGTTTTGTTAATCAAAACTTATAACCATGTATTGATAGTTGATATATACCTTCTCAATAGGATAAACGGTCTTTTTGCAGCACACACATTTGTCTCGGGTCCCTGCAAACAAGTTGGAGACTTTCTGTGCATTCTGTGACATGAACGAACATTCATTTCCAAGCTAATTAATTATTACTAGAAAGATATATAGGAGGAAGAATCGTGGATTTGAATAAGATATTAATTGCTTTATATTATCTGAACGGGACTACCTCATTATCAGTTTGCTTCTCAGGTTTCACGATCTTTGGTGTTCCTGATCAAGAAAGAAGGATTTATTTATTTGTGGGTGAGATCAAAGTCATAACAAGGGGTAGTATTTATATATATATAGAGAGAGAGAGAGAGAGGGATGATTGACGTTTTTCGAGCGTCCTGATTTGTAACATTGTAAAATGGACTCAAAATTCATTTTGCATTAATACAAATCGAAATTCGTATGAAAAAACGTGTAGGATTAACACACCTGATATTATATAAGTTGTTTTAATTAATTACCTTCGAAACTCTTGTCAAGACTGCCTGTTCTCTTGAAAAGTTGATCATAATGAGGGCGGCAATACAGAACCCCCTCGAAAGAATTGTAGTTGCTCAACTGCAAATGAATAATTAATTCAGATGTGTACACTTTATCTTTTGACATCTCTTATTCTCAGGTGCAACATTGTTTGTACACGAAAAAGAAAAAGGAGATGGAGCCATGGAGGTGTTGTGAATATACCTTGAGTGTACCTCTACAATGGTGACACCGGAAACAGGCCTTGTGGTAGGTTCGGTTATCTGCTGTCAACTTATCAACAAGGTATACAGTTTTTGCACAGGCCATGCATTTTTGTTGTGTTCCTCCAAATGTTGCCATCTGATGATCTCGATAAGCCACAAATGTTCTCTTCTCTTGCCTGTTAGCTCTCTTTTTCTCAATATGAGACTTGAGAGAGCCTGCAGAGAGATCAGAGAGGCAATGAAAGAGGGTTGCAGTGAATTGCGGACAACATGCAAAGCAGATTTATAGAATGATTGATGGGATGAGATGAGAATAGGCTGGCAGTTTAGCTATCATTTTGTCCGAATTTAAAGCAATTCCAATACTATCTTCTTCTTTTTCTTCTTCTTTTCTACCTACACTACATATGTAGGATACCACCTAATTTGGAAAACGATATATGATATTAGATTTCGATAACTTTACGTACACTAGCTTTGATGGAAATTGAGGTGATCAAATGGTAAATTGTGGGTTTTACTTTTAGGTCACGTTCTTATTCTCTAACTCCTAAATTTGTATTACTTAGAAGAAAATAATAATAATAATAATAATAATGAATGCATGAAGAAAACATTTTGAGTCGATCTTGTCATGTTTGATTGCAAATACACAAACGTTTTTTTGTTTAAAAAATGTACACAAGGTTTTTCATTGAAAAAACTTACACAAACTTCTCTAAATAAATTGTTTTTCGGATTAGAAAAATATTTTAAAGTGCCTTTTGAAACAATATTTGATAAATGAGTTTTCGAAAAGTATATATATATATTTATTTATTTATTAAAATGTATTTTATTTAAAAATGTCTCTTAAAAGTACCGGTTAACAACCATTATGTAACTTTAATAATCTTGAAATTTTTAATCGAATTTGTTTTAACAGGACCGATTTGACTAGATAATAATTATTATTATATTATAAAAAGGAACTATTATTTTCTCGTGAGATAAAAAAAGCAAAAAAGAAAATGCATTTTTTCTTCTTTTGCGAAAGGTGGTGGACCTTAAGTTATTGATTAGCAGAATTTCATGATGAAGTGCGTAGCTGGATAACAAGCTGCGGCCGGTCTCTTTATGTTTATTTTAATGAATTGTTTGATAACTTTTTTCATCATTAATAACATTTTTAGGTGGCTAGGAATTGGCCCACCATCAACTTAAATGATTCATTAGTTCCATTTATTTGTCTATTTATTTGGTAATGGGCACCCATCATAATCTATATCAATTAATAATTGCTGCCTGTTAAATACTAAATCGAATAATTATCTTGAATTCTACTCTACATTAATCTACAAAACAACATTAGTTATCTTTCATTATCCCATAGCGAAAAAATATATATATAGTTAATCAAGATGAACGGTAGTCATTATTTTTAGCATTTTTTTTTTTTTTTTTTTGAAATATTACATGCACCGAGATCAAATATTACATACATGTAAGAAGTTGGATATTTATTCTTACATTATAAAGAAGAAAATTCCCTACACATATTTGTAAAATGTGAATGATGAAACTAACTTGAACCCCCCCACCATTAACCTGTAATGGAAGGTTACCATCGTATGTGCTAGTCGGTGATATACAAGTAGTAGTCATTATTTAGTTGTCTTTAGAACGTAAAAGATTACATATCAAACACCTACTTATGTAATGTGTTCATTTCTTTTATATAATATATACATAACGTGATTCTATTGGATGAATATATAAGCTTTTCTTTTCATCTACCCTGTCCCATCTCCACACCTCTAATTGTTTTGCTTCTGTACGGAACAATCAACTCCATTGTACAAAGGCATAATAAGAATACACACCATAAAGATAGTAATCTAACAATTAGGAGAAAAAAAAAAAAGAAGGGAAATAGCAAGAGAACACTATGGAATCAAAAAGATTAGATTTGATATTAACTTTTACTATTTACTACCGAATCATTACTAATTTACAACACAAACCGTGTTCTTCTCCTAAGGTATATCATTCCTTAATTAATATTGCTTTTATTTAAACAAACAAGTGGGCATTTGGTCTAGTGGTATGATTCTCGCTTTGGGTGCGAGAGGTCCCGAGTTCGATTCTCGGAATGCCCCCTTTTTGCAAAAGTTGTAAATGCATATTGAATGGGTTTTATAATTCCAAATGCAGCTTGAAAGATAAGTCAACTCATAACAAAAACTAACATAAATTTTGAATCCAAAAAATGATTCTTTTCCAATGCACCAAAAATTATACATATTTGTCGGCAGTCAGTACCATATGTTTGTTTTACATGATTTTAAAGTCCACAACAAAACTTTCTAAGGCCTCCCACTGCCAACCCTACCATGATACAAAATGAGTAATTGCATCATCAAGAGCCACAGATCTACCTGATCCTAGTGACAAACAACATGCTCACTGAGACCAATATGTACTTATTACAGATTTAGAAATAAAACATCAATGACTGGGCATTTGGTCTAGTGGTATGATTCTCGCTTTGGGTGCGAGAGGTCCCGAGTTCGATTCTCGGAATGCCCCCTTATTATTTTTTATTTGGGTTTATTAAATCAAAGTTTAAAATATTCATTAACCTATCATTTTAGGCCCATACTAAGGCCTAAAGTCAACTAAGAAAATTAAATATAAAATTTCAATGGATCCAGATATAAAACATAAACATACCTATACAAAAAGGTCATGGCAATAAAGCACATAACCAGTGCTGCATGGGTGCATGCCTGAAATTACATTTGAAGAGCAAATCCAAAGGATCAATTAACTATAATCAATAAAAGGCAACCTGAATGGAATAATAGAAAGAAGTTTTATGTGTGCTGATGCATAAGTATAAGCAGGACCATTCTTTCAACTACAATTACAACCCATTGGTTTGAGATATCGAGTTAAAAGGTGATATTCATTATGCTTTATGGATCTCAGTTGGTGCCAATGTTTTCAAGAGATCCAAAGTTTGAAATGTAACTTCCAAAGGCTTTCGTATGTAACTAACAATGTGAAATCAACAACTATATTAGATGTAAGAGACAAGTAACCACCGATCCTCAAGACATGACGAAAACACTAGGAATGCTTAGAAAATATGAAGTATATTAGGAATTTGGCATGAAAAACATCTACAGTTGGGCATTTGGTCTAGTGGTATGATTCTCGCTTTGGGTGCGAGAGGTCCCGAGTTCGATTCTCGGAATGCCCCCTATTTAGTTTTTTTATAGTTTCTCAAATTACAATTTAAAATATTCATTAATTTGTGATTTTAGTCCCTCATAATTTATTGGCCTCAAGTCAACTACGAAATTTATAATATAAATTGAAAAATAAATAAGCAGCACATGTTGTTACAAGGTGGACAAGATGTACCTGTAACCTTATAGTGGTCAGTGGAGATACATCTTCTGTAACCTGTCAAATACAAAAAGTCATGGTAATAAAGCATGCCACATGATGCAAGGCCTGATTTTTAATTTGAAAACCAAATCCAAAGAATCAATCACTATAATCATAAAAGGAATTTTATGTTTGCAGATGTGTTACTAGGACCATTCTTGCACAACGATGAGCATAAACAGAAAAAGTGATTAAACATGGAAAACTAGATTATTTATGCACCATGAATTACAACTCATTGGTTTTGGATTTTGAGTTTAAAGGAAATATCCATTATGCATTTTGGGTCTCAGTTGGTGCCAAAGTTTTCAAGATCCAAAGTAATGCAATTTCTTTCAGACGCTTTTGAATGCAAGTAACTAAAAATGTGAAATCAAGTAATCAACAATGATGTTAGAAGGCAAAGACAACTACTGATCCTCAGGAATTCAGCAAGACAAATATTATTTTCTTTTTCTGGAAATATATCAAAAATAAATCATAATGATCGCTTTTTGAATGTTACATGTGAATCTGACACCGACACTAAAATTTTGTAGAGGAAATGTTATGCAAAAATAACAGCATCATGAACCTAAAGGTAAGAATACCAACAAATTTCATCAATTTTGAAGTATCACAATGGCAATAAAAACATATTAAATATGACAAAAATAACATTTGGTCCCGTTCCGGTCCATGATTCTGACTTCCATAAGTCCGTTTTAAGACGTCTTGGTTTTCATAATTAATCCATTGAAAGAGTTGAGTTATATAAATCATTATCTTAAAGCAAACATATTCATTTTCAAGTTTACAAACCTACGACGTCAGGGTCATAGCATTGGAAACTACATCAAACGTGAGACCACAAAAGGCATAATAAGAATACACACCATAAAGATAGTAATCTAACAATTAGGAAAAAAAAAAAAAGGTGAAATAGCAAGAGAACACTATGGAATCAAAAAGATCAGATTTGATATTAACTTTTACTATTTACTACCGAATCATTACTAATTTACTACACAAACCGTGTTCTTCTCCTAAGGTATATCATGCATTAATTAATATAGCTTTTGTTTAAACAAACAAGTGGGCATTTGGTCTAGTGGTATGATTCTCGCTTTGGGTGCGAGAGGTCCCGAGTTCGATTCTCGGAATGCCCCTTTTTGCAAAATGCAAATCCAATGTGGGTTTTATTATTCCATATGCCACTTGAAAACTCATTTCAGAGGTCAACTCAAAACAAACATAACATGAATTTTGAATCCCAAAAATGATTCTTTTCCAATGAATCAGTAAGGAAAAAAAAAAAAACAAATAAGCAGAAAATGGGAACATTATGGTGGAAAGGCTAGGGCCTAGGATCATATGCACCAGGAATGATTCATAATTTTCAGCAGTCAGTACCATATGTTTGTTTAACATTATGTTAAAGTCCACAACAAAACTTTCTAAGGCCTCCCTCATCCAGCCCTACCCAGGATAAAAAATGAGTAACCGCTTCAAGAGCCACAGATCTACAGATCCTAGCGACAACAAATAACAAGCTCACTGAGACCAATATGTACTAATTACAGATTTAGCATTAAATCATCATTGATCGGGCATTTGGTCTAGTGGTATGATTCTCGCTTTGGGTGCGAGAGGTCCCGAGTTCGATTCTCGGAATGCCCCCTTATTGGTTTTTTTGGTTTCTTAAATTACAGTTTAAAATATTCATTAAACTATGATTTTAGTCCCTTATATTGTAAGGCCTAAGGACAACTAAGAAAATTATAATATAAAATTTCAATATATCCGGATATAGTTGCTTCCTGACAAGATTCCAAACCAATAAATTGAAAAATAAATAAGCAGCAGATGCTGTTACAAGGTGGACAAGATATAAACATACCTATAACCTTGTGGTTGTCAATAGAAAGACATTTGCCTTGTCAAATATAAAAGGTCATGGCAATAAAGCAGATAACCGGTGCCACATGGTATATGCCTGAAATTACACTTGAAGAGAAAATCCAAAGAATCAATCAACTAAAATCAATAAAAGGAAACCTGAAAAGTGTGATAGAAAGAAATCTGAAGTATGCTGATGTGTTACTAGGACTATTCTTGCACTACCAAGCACAAACAGAAAAAGAGATTAAGCTAGGAAAACTAGGAACATTCTTGTCACCTAGAATTACACCCCACTGGTTTGAGATATTGAGTGAAAAGATGATGTTCATTATGGATCTCTGTTGGTGCCAAAGTTTTCAAGAGATCCAAAGTTTGAAATGCAATTTCTTCCAGAGGCTTTTGCATTTATGCAACTAAGAATGTGAAATCCACAACTATATTAGAAGGCTGAGACAAGTAACCATTGATCCTCAAGAGATGAGTTCAATGGAAATACTCGGAATGCTTAGAAAATATGAAAGTGTAGTAGGAATTTGGCATGAAAAACATCTATAATCGGGCATTTGGTCTAGTGGTATGATTCTCGCTTTGGGTGCGAGAGGTCCCGAGTTCGATTCTCGGAATGCCCCTAATTAGTTTTTATGGTTTTTTAAATTACTATTTTAGTCCCTTAAATTGTAGGGCCTACAGACAACTAAGAAACATATAATATAAATAGATAAATAAATAAGAATCACATGTTGTTACAAGATGGACAAGATGTATACATACCTGTAACCTTAATAGTCATCTGTGGTGGGACATATGCTGCAACCTGACAAATACAAAAAGTCAAATCCAAAGAATCCATCAACTATAATCATAAAAGGCAACCTGAATAGAGTAATAGATAGAAATTTTAAGTATGCTGATGTGTTACTAGGACCATTCTTGAACCACAAAGCATAAACAGAAGATTAGAAGAAGTGATTAAACAGGGAAAACAAGGTTATTTATTCACCAAGAAATACACCACATTGGTTTGAGATTTTGAGTTGAAAAGTAATATCCATTATGCAATTTGGGTCTCAGTTTGTGAAAAGGTTTTCAAGATCCAAAGTAATGCAATTACTTTCAAAGGCTTTTGGATGCAAGTAACTAAAAATGTGAAATCAACAACTATGTTAGAAGACAGCCAACATTTGATCCTCAGGAATTTGGCATGACAAATATTATTTTATTTTTCTGGAAATATATCCAAAATAAATGAAAATTATCGCTTTCTGAATGTTATATATGAATAACAAACCCACCACAGCAGGGTCATAGCATTGAACTGGGAAAGTTAACACCAAATATGGAAAGTTTTTAAATGTAGCTCGACATTTGTACAAACACAATTGGGCATTTGGTCTAGTGGTATGATTCTCGCTTTGGGTGTGAGAGGTCCCAAGTTTGATTCCCGGAATGCCCCATTTTGCAAAAGTTATAAATGCATATCCAATGTGGGTTTTATTATTCGAAATGCCACTTTAAAGCTCATTTATGTGGTCAACTCAAATCAAAACTAACATGAATTTTGAATCCAAAAAATTATTCTTTTTCAATGAAACAGTAAGGGGAAAAAAAAAAAAAAAAAAAAAAAACAGAAAATGGGAACATTATGGTGGACAAGCTAGCTAAGATCGTACCTGTGCCAATAATTATACATAATTGTCTGCAGCCAGTACTATATGCCTATTTTACGTTATGTTAAAGTAGACTACAGAACTTTCTAAAGCCTCCCACATCCAACACTACCAAGGATACAAAATGAGCAACTGCATCAAGAGCCACAGATCTACTAGTGACAGATAACATGAGCACCGAGACAAATATGTACTAATTATAGATTTAGAAATAAAACATCACTGACTGGGCATTTGGTCTAGTGGTATGATTCTCGCTTTGGGTGCGAGAGGTCCCGAGTTCGATTCTCGGAATGCCCCCTAATTTTTTTATTTTTTTTTGGGTTTATTAAATCCAGTTTAAAACATTTATCAAACCATGATTTTAGATCCTTATATACCAAGGCCTAAAGTCAACTAAGAAAATTATAATATAAAATTTCAATGGATCTTTGCTTCCTGACAAGATTCCTAACCAATAAATTGAAAAATAAATTAGCAGCAGATGTCTTTACAAGGTGGAAAATATATAAACATACCTGTAACCTTATAGTCTTCAGTGAAAAGACAGCTGCCTTGTCAAATTCAAAAGGTCATGGCAATAAAACACATAACCAGTGCCACATGGTGTATGCCTGAAATTACACTTGTAGAGCAAATCCAAAGAATCAATCAACCACGATCAATAAAAAGCATCTCTCAAAAAATAAATAAAAGGCAACCTGAAAAGAGTAATAGATAGAAATTTAAATTACGCTGATGTGTTACTAGGACTATTCTTTCACCACAAAGCACAACCAGAAGAAGTGATTAAGCTAGAAAAAGTAGAACCATTCTTGTCACCTAGACTTACAACCCATTGATTTGACACTGAGATATTGAGTTAAAAGAAGATATCAATTATGCATTATGGATCTGAGTTGGTGACCAAGTTTTCAAGAGATCCAAAGTTTGAAATGAAATATCC